>JBAMCL010000071.1:0-393558 GCA_037075165.1 Hirtodrosophila histrioides
ACTCAGAGAAAAATGGCCGTTCTAGTTCTAGAATTATCGGGCTGGAATTTATACCGAACTTTTCTTAAAATTTTAAGTATTATTCGTTCTTTGAAATTCTTAAATTTAGTATGAATTAATCTTGATTTCAAAAATAACCCATTATTCTCTAAAAATAAGATTATAATTCTTGGATTAAGCCCAAAATACTTATTACAAGAAATTTCGTGCTTCATCTAAGCGTTAAACGAGCTAGGATTATTATTCTTAATTCAAGTATGGAATTTCTTAGATTGAGAACAAATTATCTTTAAGTTCCTATACATACATGCACACATATGTGTGTATGTAAGTGTATGCAATCGACAAAATGTACAACAAAAAAATTGCAAATAACAGTCAGAACAAAAGCGAGAGAGATATTAGGAGTTTGGTGGCAAGGGTCTGAAAACGGTGGTGGGGGGAGTGCTGCATAATTGAGCGAAACGAATATACGGTATTAAACCCTGTTGGAAACAAATTTTTCTTAAAAGCCCATATTAATATAAATTATTTATTTTATAAATTCTATGCACTTACATAATTTATGCCAAGCACATACTTTAGGTTTAAGTTTAGGAATACCAAAATCTTGGAATAAATTGCAAAAATTTAATTTAATGTAAAAAAAATTATTGTATAAAATATTATTGTGAGGTAGATTCACTACAGGGTTCAATAGTTTTCGTCCGTTTTGGGAATTTTCTATGATCATGTGTTTGCTTCAACTTTTGTCGAGTGCCTTTTGTTATTTCTTGTTCCTTTTCGTGTTCGCGATTGCCGGGCTTTGGTGTGAGTTTGACTATTGCAGGTCTGGCATTCGTTGAGTTGAACAAGATGTGTGAAGAAGTGCTCGCGGGTGATAATCGCAAATTAAGTGATTTATTAAAAGAGTTTGATTTGGAAAGTGTTACGACTTTTTTACAAGGTAAGTGCCTAAAAATGATTTCTATAACTATATATGTATGTTGTGTGTTGACAGTTTTTAAAATATATGTACATATAATGGCATATTAACAGCTATATACATATGTATATATACATACATACATACAAAGTATGAACATACGCAAGTATACATGCACATGCATGTCGGTACATAGATATGTACATATGTATTTTGCAATGTTTAAGAACTACAAACATATGTATGTATGTATATACATATATATATAATAAGTTATATACATAAATAAGTTGTTCACACTTGTGTACTTATGAATGTATGTATGTATACATATGTACATATGTAAATAGATTGCTGACGATTTTGATATTTCGCATAATTCTTGGTGTTGCCGACACAGTGGCATAGTGTACATACATACATACATACATGCGTATACATATACATTCACACGTATGTTCATAAATACCGATCAGCATACAAACTATGTACATACGTACATACATACCAAATATATATATGTAGTTACATTTGCACAAAAAATGAAAATTAAAGTGAAGTGACGCCGGCATTGTGGCGGCCAGCAAACCAACACAAATGAAGATAACAGTAGTCAAGCATTTGTATTGCATTTGAGGCTACACATATGTATGTACATACACACATACAAATGCTTGATCTCTTTTATTCTCCTTTTCATTGCGCGCGTGCCACTCATTTTTTTTGTACAAATGTGTTCTTGTATTTTTCTTTGTCCCTTTAGCAAAGGCGTATGAAGCGCATAGTGTTGTTTTTTCTACTTGCACTTTTAGCAACAGCCGCATTATTGGCGCCAAAGTGGTATGGAAATTGTGAAATTTTTTTCTAAGAAATACATAATTGTTTGTGATAGTAATGCAAGTTCTCACAACGCCTTTGTAGAAATTAATAATTTTGTGTCAAAAATGTGTTACGTGAGTGTCGAAGACACCTTAAAGTATGTACATATGTATGTATGTATGAATGTATATTTATTTGATCTGCATCAAAAGCCGCCCGTCCGTCTATTTGTTTCATACAAATTAGTTTTTTAGTTTAAAAAATATCGTGATGGACCTTCGCACAGGTGTTTATTTTGCAGAATGCAGCACATATTGTATGTACATCGGAACCTGATCGAACCACTTTAACATACAGCTGAAATTGGAACGATCGAAAGTTATGTTTTTGTATAAGGCGTTGCTGCAAGGGTACATATTCGGCACGCCGAATGTCAATATTCTTTCTTGTGTTTTATTTATTTATTTTGCAAACATTTATAAATGTATGTACATAGATGCGCACGTAACATATAGAAGTCTCCAATATATGACAGCGGACGACATTAAAGAAGCAATTCCACCTCTAGGTCTTCGCATGGAGAAAAATTATTTTATTGGAAAAAGTCAGAGGTAAATGTGCAATAACTAAAATTTAAATTTTTAAATTTTTTAACTTTATTAATACCTATTATTTTTCCAGCTTGGAATAGACGACGATACTATATCGTGTCCGTCAAAGGTTGGGCATTGGCTTGACACCTTGGAGCAGCCATACAACGGGAAGGAAGTTCTAAACAAGGTAGCGATTTATGTTTACTACTAACTTGAAATACCCCGGACTTGCCCGGCAAACTATTTAGATAACAGTCAACTTTTATTTGAATTAATTTTTTATTTCGACACTAAAGTCTTGTTCCACCTAACCTTTTAATAAGTAGTTACTGTAAAAGTTCCAGGCTTCTTACTTCTAACGTTTGGGCACAGTCAGTCAGGTTAAACTCTTTAATATATTGAATAGATTATAATTTCTGTATTTCCGTTGCACGTTTTTGTTTTGCTTATTGTTTTTGCTGTCAGAGCTTGCTGTGCTTATTGAAAGAATCATGCAAGGGAAGAGTTTTACTGGAGTGTAGAAAGGAAAATAAGTCCCTCACTCCTGATCTAAGAGATGACCTGATCAATATTGTTGTAGAACACACAATTTTCGACAACATTGTAATTAGAGTACCGGATTTCCCTCTTTTGCTAAGCGAAATATGCTTTTTCTTTCCAAGTGAAAGCAATGTCAAGGTAATAAATCGATATAGTAGTTTTTAAATATTTACATCAAAACTTTGTTATTTAGGAATATTACTTTATACCGAGAATTGGAAGAGGCAATCCAAGTGGCAAATTGTATTCCAAGTACAAAAATAGGCGCAACAAAATAAGAAAATTGGAATCGGACACGTCTAGTACCCAAACAATTACAAACGAAAACGATTTTTGTGCCGTTAACAATAACGTTGAAGTAGACGAGTCAGTTTCTGTTGCGTATAAGACTTCACTGAGTAGGGATTGCAGTGATTGGTTCGAAGTTTGTGAAAAATGGAGAAAAACCTTTAGAATACGTCAGCAAGACATTAAAAAGCTTAGTAGCAAGGAATTTTTCGAAGCTTGGCCTAAGTTTTCGCATGCGCAAGCTAACGATTTGGTAAGAAGGTTAAAATAATTAAGAACACGGCTTTCTTCGGCGTGCCGAACTTATAAAAATGTTTTTTATATAATTTTTGACTAATAAATATGTCATTCACTCATGTTTAATAATTTAAAATAAAATATTTTCAGATTGAAATTGATTTTGAATTCCTGTACCCAGGAAAAAACCTAAAGCTTATTTCTAAATGGGATACATTTAAAAAAAAAATAAGTGTATTTTATGATAAGCACATTAGCAATGACTCTTGCAATTTGCTGAAGTCATCAGCAGATTCAACTACAAATAAAGGTAAATATATAATTGTGATGTATTATAAAAAAATCAAAAGACTTAAATTGGCTACTATTTCAATTTATTCACAGATCTTCAAGACTACATATTAGCGAGTCTATTAATTGCCGTTCTGCCATCCGCAGGGCGTTTCAAAGACGAAAATGGTAGGCTGAATAAAAAAGCAACCATTGCTGATGCCCAGGAAAGTTTCGTGCTTAGACTGAATTCATTGAACGACTATAAGCTGGAAATGAACAGGATCGTGAACAAGTATTATTCTTCGGGACTAACGGTACAACCATTTATTATATTTCAAGGTGACCCCAATTCCCAATATAAGTATTTTGTGTATTTTGATAATAACTTACTTAGTTTTTCATCTTTTATTTTAAGTCTTGATTGTTGTTTTAAAATCTTTCAAATACTCCATTTGGAGTATCCCAAAGCTTGCCAAACAGTTTGGGTATTCATTCAAAAACACTTTTATGAAATAGATAGTGATTTTGATATAAAATCCTCTAATCTAACTTGTTTAATGGACTTCCTTAATAATTAAAAATTTCGAACATGTACATTTCTTTTCGTTGCCTTCAGTCATTTATGACAACTGATATCTTTTTTTCTTTTTCTACACAAACAGACCTAACAAGTGAAGAATATTTCAATAATATAAGGAATAAAAATGAAATTGATATTGATTTAAAAACTGTACCATGTGCAGTGAACTTATATTTAAAGGAAAAAAATATAAAACTAATTATTGCTTAGCAACTAAGAAAATACGTTTACAATTTAATAATTATGGATAAAAATGTATTTGTTTTAGTGCAACAGATTTGCATAACACGTTTTGATAGTCATTTTCGGGCATACGAAATTGGATGTCCGACTAATAATGTATATTTAATAAAGATATGTGAACATAGCAACTCTCCGCTACATATATACCCATTAAATAATGAAAAATCTTATGTTCGTTTAAAAAATATATAAAAAATGTAATATATATATATAAGCAATAAAATGTATTGTTTGAATTTAATAAATACCAAGATTTCATTGTCTTAAAACTAGTAGGTGCTGTATTAATTCAAGGCTGAATTAAGCTCAATTTGAAGAACTTTTTGTTCTTACTTTAAACTTAAAAGTTCTTGAAAGAAGAGTAAAATAGGCTTACTTTCAAGATTTTTAGTTCTTACTTTAAGCCGTTTAATTCTTGATTCAAGACTGAAATGTGCTCAATTTCAAGAACGTTTTGTTCCTATTTTGAGCTTTAAAATTCTCGAAATAAGACTAAAATGCGCTTAATTTCAAGAACTTTTTGTGCTTATTTTAAGATTAAAAGTTCTTGAAATAAGAATAAAATGGGCTTATTTTTAAGATTTTTTGTTCTTCTTTTAAGATGTTCAATTCTTGAATCAAGACTGAACTAGACTAATTTTTAAGAATATTTTGTGCTTACTTTGAGTATAGAAAGTTTTGATTTAAGATCGTTCAGAACTTAAAATTGGGACAGAAACTGTCTCAAAATCAGAAAATACGTACTCAGTATAGCCAAAAAAGTTCTACAAATATCTCGAAAAGTTCTTAAAATCAAGAATTTCGGGCTTAACAAAATCGTTCTTGAAATAAGAATTCTGTACTCATAATAAGATTTTTCGAGCTTGGTCGGATTTTGACACCGTTTGTACTTCTTTTGAGTACAGAATACTTGATTTTTTCTCTGAGTGTACATTCTAAATTTGGTGTCTCTAGCTCTTATACGAGCTCCGACCACTATTAATTCGTACGGCAAGCTTTTTTATCCGTATACTATGTTTAACAGACTATATTTTCAATACTAAAGTAGATAACACATGCAAACCTATTTTTTTCTGAAAGATCATTTTTTTCTGAAAGATCATTTTTTTCTCTTAATTTTAGTAAAACAATTTTTGTTTTTCTTTAACAACAACAACAACAACAATAATTTCTTGTAAATGCTTTGCTTAACTGATAAGAAAAATTTGGCCAGTATTAATTCATACATGATCCAAAATAAACTTGACCAAATTTGGTTCTCTAGCTCTTATAGTTGCTGAAATCGACGCGTTCCTACAGACGGACAGACAGACGGACATGGCCAAATCGAAATCTCTTTTGATACGTTCATTCAGACAGACGGACAGACAGACGGACATGGCCAAATCGATCAAGAATATATACACTTTATAGGGTCGGAGATGTCTCCTTCCGCCTGTTACATACATTTCCACAGATTTGGTACCCCCTTTTTCCCCGTTTTATGGGTACAGGGAGTAAAAATATTGTCAGTTATGCTATTCCACGTTATATACTACATATATATAAATGTTATTCCAATAATTTACACTGTTTATTTTAAGCAAAACATCAAATCCACGAGCTTTACTGATTTATTGTACTTTACTTTTCATTAAACTAACAATTCGCAATCATAATCTAAGGATAATGGATTAAGGATAATGGCTTTAAATACCTTTAAGTTCAGGGTTCGATTTTAGGTTTAATTTTCGCATAACTTATGAGTAGAGTGCATTATATCTGCGTAATTACTTATATATTATGCGAAAAACATCACTTTCAGAGTTTGATTTCTGTTTTAAAATTGTATAACTTATGCGTTAAGTGTATAATATCTGCGTAAGTATCTTTAAATACTTTTGAAGAAGTGAAACACCTAAAGGTTTCATTTATAAATTCAGTAAATGTATTAAACATAACTGTATGAAATAAATGTTTTTCACTCAGTTAAAATAACAAAGAGACTATTTCTAATTGAATATTGTTAACCAACTTTCCGATTCGAGCAAACCCAAAACAATTCTATCAATATTTGCTGTCTCGAAATATTTGATTGATATGTTCACATCTAAATTGTGCCATTCAGAAAATCGACAAGTTGCTTCAATAATCGCGTGTTGAGATATTGCAAAGGAAAGAAACAACTCTCTGTCAGAAAAAGTTGTGTGGCATTGTATATCTTATATTTTCTTGGCTTGTTGTCAGCGGTTTTTGGTATTTATGAGCCCTCGGCGTCGCCTTCCGCCCATAAAGCTATCGCGGGCCATTATAAATATACGCTTTAAAGCAATTTACCTTTCAGCCGGGGCTAACCGAGGTGCCCCCAAAGGTGGTTTGGACTTGGAAATGCATTTTAAATGTCGGACGCGGCGTAAATAACACGTTAATGTTTAACATGCACACGGTTGTGGATCCGGGACCGAGTACGGGTATGGGTACGGTTGCGGGTACGGGTACGGACTACATAACCAGCCAATGCGTTGCCTTAATTTATGTGTCGCGGCAATGGCAATGGCGACAACAAGGACGTTCCGACGGACAGGACTATTTGGGTAGCATTCAATACCATTCGACTCGATTCGATTTTCAGTGCGCACTAGCAAAAGTTTGACAGCCACTTGGCACCTTGGAACTTTGGCCGTTGTCAACCCTACGCCTCAGCCCCGCCTGCAGCCACAACCTGCAACCTTTGCATGCACAAACAAGCACACATTAGAGATGAGCGATATTGTGATTGCAGTGACAACTGTGACTGTTACTTTCAAATATCAGCTGTAAATAAATGTGACTGTGACTGTCTCTATATGAAATCAGCTTGCTTAGACTTTTAAATATGATTTATGGCTTTTAAAGATTAGTTATTTTGAATATACATTTCTAGTCGAGTATACCCGACTGCGTAAGCGAGGCATTTTAAGTTGGGGCTGTACTGCAACTGTTTCCCCCCGCACCGCAGTACTGAATCTTCTCTTGTGAATAACTTTCGTTTTCATGATCCGATCGACTTGAAATTTTGTACAGTTAATAAGAAATAGTCCAATTATTATACATGCCCATCCCAAGATTAAATCTTTAAAATTGTACCTTTAAATCGATTTTTGCGATTTACAGGGGAGCGGGGGGAGATATCTGAAACTAACTTGATCTGCGTATGGGATGCAAGAACAACTCCACTATTGATACTGATCAAGAATATATATACTTTATAGGGTCGGAGATATCTTCTTCTGTCTGTTGCATACATTTTCACAGATTTAACAACCCTTTTGACCCATTTTATGGGAACAGGGAGCTTCTTGGAATTTCACGAATACAAATTATGCATTCCAAATCTATTTTTCTTATAGCGTATGTAACAAACCTACATCAATGTAAGTTCGCAAAACTTTTGGCGATTAATGTCATTTAATATTATTAGATAGTTCATTAAAATATCAATAGATCGATTTCTTTCTTTACTAATGTCACAAGTACGCCGATATACTCATCCCTAACACACACACACAGAGTCACACGCAAACATACACATACATAGAGCCCAAAGTTCAGTAGTTGGCCAAAAGTCACTTGGCATGCATATAAATTGTCAGCCATTAAATTTGCATTGACATTTTGGCCGTGCAACGTCGCCCCCAACCATCGACCCCCTGCCCGTCCGCCCCCAGCACCCCTCTACCCATCTAGCCGCCTAGAGCCCCACCACTTTTGGTTTAGTTTTTAGCTTGGTGATTTATTTGTGCGCTCTTTGATTGCATGGCCGGAGCATCGGGAGCAGCAGCAGCATCAGCAGCAGCTTCATCTGCCGAATTGTTTGCCATGTTTTGCTGCTTGTTTTTATTGAATTTACTGAATTAATTTGGCAGCAGCATCATCAGATGAAGAAAAACAAGAAGCAGACGGCAAAAAAAATGAATTGGCCAACGTTGATTAAACTTGGTTTTGGCATTGACAGGCAGGAGCCCAGGCAGGACCCAGTCCAGGACCAGTCCACTTTGTGTCCACTTCAAATCCAGCTCCACCTTTGTACACGCTGGGGACATCTTTTCAGCTGCTCTGTGCCTAGCTGATGGCCAGCAATTAGCCTAATACCAAGGCCGTGCTCTGCTGAGCTCTTAGCCTTATTGAGCCGCTGTCCTTATTGCCGTTGTCCTGGCACCCGACTCTCCCAGCGTAATCATAATCAAAAGGCTGCTTCAGCTTCAGCTTTGGCATCATCAATGCAAACGACGTGAGAAACGGGAAACTTCAATGATTTTTGCTTGGGATTTATGTTATAACTACAAGAGACTTTCTATACTCAAGCACATAAATACACTGACAGAAAAAGGGAGGAGCTAGCGCATGTCTGATGCTAAGGACCTGCAGCTATATAAAGAAAATTGCACACTCCAACCAAAGTGATTACAACAGCAAAAACATATTCGGAGAAAAACTTAAATTAAACAATCCCTTTTTCGTTTTATACCACATCTAACATTGCAATGGGATATTTATGGTTCTAACTGGAAATCTGACGGGGACAACCTAAAAATCTAATTTTTTCAAATGAATACAAAATTTTATATCAAATCAATTCATAAACAAGCTTGGAGAGTTGAAAATCTAAGAAAAAACATTTTCAATTGTTTTGAGGAATTTAAAAATTCAAAACATTGTTGTAAATTTGTCATGAATTTCAATTAAAATATTATTATTATTTTTTCTCTAAATAATAATATTATCTATGGTCTTTCTTATATGGAAGTTCAACTGTTTTTGTATTTGCAACGCCTTGAAATTTGTTGTGAATATTATTATGTTTCTTATTAACATATTTTTACATAAATAAGATAATATTTGATTTATTTTATTTATTTAAAGTTAGATACATTTACAAAACTATATCTAACTTGTATAATAAGATTTGATTTGATTTTGATTTGAAAATTGCCAAGATTTTTTATTTATTTATTTTAATTATTTATTTATTACGACTTCCTAAAATACCAATTATAAGACTACAAAATTCTGAAAATTTCAAGGTTCTGGCAAATTGAATTAAACATTACGAGTTGAAAACCTATTTGTTATTAGGTATTGTATATTAAATTTAATTAAATAATAAATATTATTAAATAATTAAACATTAGACTTTAGTTGGCTAGAGCATCTTGAGCTCTGAATGTAGGCTAATAAAAATATAAAAATAATAAATAAAATAATAAAAATGTTAATATAACATAAATATATATAAATAAAAACAAAATTGTCATTTGATTAAAATAAAATGTAAGTATTCCTTATCAGGGATGGAGAGAAAGTTGCAGAAATAATTATAGTGAAATAAATCATTTTATACTCATTTCATATACTCGTGTTTTAAATCCTTAAATAACTTTGATGCACCTTAGTAGCAACCTTTGAAGTTTCGTATCTTAATAGAGCTTCAGCTGCATTACGTATTGATTACAATGTATAAATTGGTGTTACTCTCGTAAATAACAAATCTAACCACATGATTGTTAGTGCAATTAATTATCTGACAGTCGTAAGAGCAATTTGTAATGTTGCTCCACTGTGCACGCTCTGGTTAGTCGATCATCTGGTAGTGGGGTCTCATGGTCATTTAGTGAAATACTTTTGCAATGTGCACGTAACAAAAGTCGCTTGTTTCTGTCGGGGCAGCAAAAAGTGGCAAGTAGCAAGCGGCAAGCGGCAAGCGGCAACAAGAAAACCGCAAGAAGTTGGCCATTTGTTGGAAGGGTTTTTTAGTTGGGAACAGCGTTATGCACTTAGGCAGCGAGTGCCGACGAGGGTCCCAAAGAAATGTTGCCAAATCAGCCGCAGAGCCGCAAAAGCAGCAATAGCTGGACTCCAGTGAGGCGTGGCCCCGGGGAGGCCACATAAAAGGCGATGGTTGCTGGAAAACAGTTCACCAGACAACGAGAACAGGGCGTGGCGGCAACAGCAGCAGCTCACAGACCTTAAAGGATAACAACTAGGCGAAATGGCGGCCCTGCCAAGCAGGATACCCTGGCAACTGGCATGCCTGGCAACGCTTGCGGCATTCGCAGCAGCGGCAGCGATGGCAACCATGCCATACACGCAGGACGATGCCATGGTAATAGGGGAGCCGCTGGGCAGTTCGGACTTGGCCGATTTCCACGCCCACTTCGAGGACCTGGAGACAGCCGCTTCCAAGAAGCATGAAGAGGAGCACGGTGAGGAAGGCGAGGAGGAGTCTGGCGAGAAAAAGCACAGCGAGCACTACAAGAAGCATGGTGAGAAGAGCAAAAAGGGTCACAAACATGGCGAACATCATGAGAAGGGCGAGAAAGGACATCACGACAAGGAGGGCAAAAAGGGTGAACATGGTGAGGAGGAGGGCCACGAAAAGAAACACAAACATTCCGAGAGCCATCACAAGAAGAAGAAGAAGGGTGAGAAGGGTGAAAATGGTAGCGAATTCGAGGATCACGGCTCCTACAAGAAGGGCCACTCCATAAAGGGCAAGCACAACGTGCACAAGCTGAACGAGGACAAAAAGGAGAAAAAGTACTATGACGAAGATCATAACGAGGGTGGTGAGGAGAAGCATAGTGCCTTCGAGGAAGGCAAGAAACACAAAAAGGGCAAAAGCTACAAAAAGGGCGAGCACAAAAAGGGCGGCCACGAGGAGCACTATGGCAAAAAAGGACACAGCAAAAAGGGCCACAAGAAAAAGGGTCACAAGGGACACAAGAAGAAGCACGAGGAGGAAAAGAAGTGGGGTCACAAGAAGGAGCATGGCAAAAAGGGAGGCGAGGAGCACAAAAAGAAGTGGCACAAGTCCCAGAAGAAGAGCAGCGAGCACGATCACGGACACCACTAAACGAGATAGGAGAGGTCAGAAGAGGCACAGAAAATGTTTCCTTATTATATTGTACTTTTTATCAATAAAACACACAAAACACACCCAGTAAAATATATTTACAATAATTGATTTTTTAGCATTGGAAAATAATTAGGATGGGAAATTTAGACATTCTGAACAGATCCCACATTAGAACTGCCAGACTTTTAAAAATATACTCGTAGTGGGATGAGAATAAAAACTATTCTATACTATTAGATACAATTGGCTGATTTGTTAAAAATATGTAGATTACAAATCCTCAGAGTCGAAGTTCCATGAGATATTGAATAACGATTAAGGATGTTTACGCTCTGAAAAATAAATGCTCAAAAATGCAGAAAGTCCCTATACTTTTGTAGCCAATGTCAGCTATCATTATTATTTTCGGAATTTAGGAAATTTAACATAGAAATTATTAATAAATATAAAGGAATTCCGGCTTTTTCAGAAATATATGGAGTTTATTTTTCTGAGGCTGAAAGGAACACGTGTTGTCTAAACAAGGTTGCCAGAGTAGCCGGCTAGCCAAAGTTTCTAGATTCTCCCAACACGTTTTTCAAGTTCCCAGAAGCAAGAAGACGAATTAAGAGTGAAAAGGATCACGGTTCCTACAAACTGGGCAGTCAAAGTTCCTAGATTCTTCCAGCATATTTCCCAAATCCCCACAATTACGCCCAGATAATCAACCCTAACCATATTTCAAAGTTCAAAGCTCAATTGGCGGCCACAGCCGTTGACGTCGACGGTCGACGGTCGGCGTCGCAGCCGACGCCGCCACCTGCATTGTCCTAATTGCCAAAGGGGCTGGACAGACGAATGAAATATGAATGTGTGCTTGGGCTTGTCCTATACGCACATATACACACACATGCATATACACATATACACTCACACTGAGCTGTGTCAAAGGTTAATTACGCATGCTGCAGCTCCGTCGCTCGCCTCGTCTCGCCTCGCCTAGTCTCCAGTTTCCTTTGTAGCTAGCTTCGTCCTTGGGTGTTCCGTAAATCGCTTAACGCACACTCTCACAGATTTGGACACTTTGGCCTTGTGTGTGTTTTGCATTGTGTGTATGTGTGTGTATATGTGTGCGAGTGTGTTTGCTTAAGCCATTTCCGGTTCGATTTTATCCATGGCTCGCAGCAGAGCTCGCACAGCCGGGAAGGACAAACATCTTTGTTTGGTTTCATATGCTAATCCTTCGAGCTGCGTCATAAATCATCCACGTCCATGCGACAGGAACAGAGACTGAGGCAGAGACAGCTTCTCAATCGGGTATCAAGGCGATGAGGTCTTTGCAGCCTAAAAGCTTCTCTTTTGTATTATTGCCGGCTGAGCAACGTTGCAATCTGCTGGGATTTGTGGTGGCTGCAATGCCAAAACAATGGCAATAACAACTACATGAATATAACAAAAGCTACCAGATTCAGGTTCAGAAACAACCAACTTGCAGCAAAGCATTGAAAAGTGTTTTTGTTTAATATGCGACCGGCAACTGCTCATGTCAGCCTAGAGATAGGCGCGTGCTCGATATTTTTCGCAGGATACAAACATGAACTACAAAAACCTATGAACAGGGGTCTACCCTGTAGGTAACATGTCCTGACCTTAACGATCGGACGAGTGTTAGCAGGTGAGCAATGACTGAGCAAGGAGAAGGCTCACAGAATAAGCGAAGGGCTTGAAACTTAGAGAACCCAAGCTACTTTCTCAGAAGAACACAGTAAACGCAGATGAGATAATGCCCAAGTATACCCAGAATAATATAAATTATTAGAATATTTAAAGTCTTCTTGCTCATTTCGTATACAGGCAAAATACTTGTTTCATAGTAATCGCAAATATCTATAGATTCTTCTGCTTGTTACACAGCATTTATGTTCAGCTAAATCATAAATTGCGCTATAAGCATTTATATGTTTAAGCATTCTTACTTTACTTTTATTACCCATAAGTTCTGCGTAAAACATAACTTTATGATTAGTTGTTCAAGATTTATGCATAATTACCGCTTAACTTATGCGTATAGCGCATAATATCTGCGTAGATTCCTCTTCGTATGGCGTGCTCACGATATAAAACACGAAATGTGCCCAGCTCTATGGCAGTGTGTATGTTTGTTACAACTCTGTGTCTTTGTGCCTGCATCTGTGTCTGTGTGTCTGTCTCTCTGTAAGCTACAGCCAGCCCAGGTGAGCAGTCAACAGTTCATGCCCCCCACAGTGCTCGTGCTGTGGTTGTTTTTGTTATTGTTTTGAAATTGCCTTGCCAACAACAACAAGAACAACAACAAACAATCCCACATGGCCAGTGGGCAAATGCATTAACAAAAGTGCTCGGGGAAAGGAGGAGCTGCAGATGCTGCAGGAGCAGAAGCAAAGGTTATGGCTAAGTGCAGCACCAGCAGGGACGAAGGCAGTGGTTTGGTATCAGCACTAAGAGATCATAATTCATATAACTCGGCTAATAATTCAGTTAAGTTGAAATGCGCAATACACCACCAGCCCACACACACACACACACATACACACACACACAGGCACACACACATATGCACAGTGTGATTGTATTAGACATGCACACACGTACAGTCATGCCCTGAAAATTGACTGGGGTTGCGGGCAACTGTTGATGCTACTTTGGGTACAGCTGGGTAAAGCTGGAATACAATCGAAATGACTATCGATTGCTTAATTTAAGACATTATCGTGGTTTTGTGCTTATAAATCTATTAAACACCTGAAATAATGTTGTAAATATCGTCTAAATAAAGTTTCAGATTAATATCGCGCTTAAAATAAAACTCACTTAAATTATATATTAATTTCTTTTGATATTCTCTACAATCAGTCTTATGGAACCCAAGATATATGAGTTTTGAAATCATTTTCTTAATTCATTATACTTAAAGTTAAAAACTAAACTAACTTGGTCTTATAGTGATAAAAAGGAAATTAGTTAAAAGCTCAAAAGAAGTTCTACATAAATTGCATGTGTCTTTAGAGGTATTTAGTATTCTTTTATAATAAAGATATACTATATAAATACAATAACTATTTTTCACATTACGAGTATATTTTCCTCTTCCTAATAGTAAAATCAGTTAAGTTTTAAAATACTTAGTATGTATTTCAGTTCAAAATAGGCCAACTTTCTTATTATATTTTGTGTGAAATTATTTAAAACCTCTAAAGAAGTGCTACTTAAATTGTGTGTGACTGCATTATTACTATATTTATTATATAATTGATTTATTTTTCACATAACGAGTATATTTTCCTATATGTAATAGTATAATCAGTTAAATTTTTATAGATTTCAGTTCAAAATAGATAAACTTAAACTCTTTCCAATAAATGTTTCTTCTTCGCATCTGTCGCTGATTTTATATATTATATACCATATATTTTATACCATATCTATTTTTCACATTACGAGTATATTATCCTATTCCTAATAGTAAAATCAGTTAAGTTTTAATATAGGCCAACTTTCTTATTATATTTTGTGTGAAATTATTTAAAATCTCGAAAGATGTACTACCTAAATTGCGTGAGACTGCATTATTACTATATTTATTATATACTATATTTATTATATACTATATTTATTTTTCACATTAGTAGTATATTTTCCTATATATCAGTTAAATTTTTATAGATTTCAGTTCAAAATAGACAAACTTACTTAATATATTTTGTGTGAAACTCTTTCCAATAAATGTCTACTCTTCATAGCTGTCTTTGATTTTTCCAAGATTGTGAACATATTCTGTTAAAATAAAAAGAAACTTTCGTTAAAT
This sequence comes from Hirtodrosophila histrioides, assembly GCA_037075165.1. Classification (NCBI taxonomy): domain Eukaryota; kingdom Metazoa; phylum Arthropoda; class Insecta; order Diptera; family Drosophilidae; genus Hirtodrosophila; species Hirtodrosophila histrioides. The sequence goes on from JBAMCL010000071.1 coordinate 15,196, forward strand.
TAGCCTTCTCTTAGTTCACATTTTACCCAGTCCACATATCAGGACCTGAATCTCCTTCCTGTGGCTTGGCACCGCTGCAGCAGCAGCTTTAAAGGATTTTCAATGTTCTTGCAAATTAGTTTAATCCTCTGTGTGTGTGCATGAAAAAGTTTATTGTTTTCGAGGCCAGAAGCTGCTGCAGCTTCTGATGATGCTGTTGTTTGTTGCTGTTGTTGTTGCTGTTGCTTTTGATATTGTTGTGTTGTTGCTGTTGCTGTTTGTTGTTTGCGGTGGCTTGAGTGCACTTTGGCAGGCTTAAGCCTGCATATGGCTTCATGTTTTTGCATGTGTATGTATCCGTGTGAGATTTTGTGTGCATGTTTGGGCATTTTTGCAAATTGCTAAACACTTTTCAAAGTTGCTGACTGCATAAAAACGGAATTATTTTATTTGAAGTAGATTTTGCTATTAAGTAACATCAAAACTAAGCAGAACCAGAGAGGCAAGTACTTTTCTAATTGGTTACTCGTTCTTAGTTCAAAAGGAAAAACAGCTTAATTTAAGGTTTTTATTTTTTTAAGGTTGTTTTTCCAAAACTTCAGCTTAATTAGTGATTTTTTGATAAGTTTTTAATTTACAAGTTTATTTTTAGGTTATAAAAATTTCAGATTTGTTATAGTTCTTTCAATTTTAAAATAATCAATTTATTTTTCCAAAGCTTGATAGTGATTTTATGTAAGTTTTTAATTTATAAGTTTATTTTTGGGTTATTTTTCCAAAATTTCATCTTGATTTAAGATTTTTATAGTTGTTTCATTTTTGAAATAAATAGTTTATTTATTGAAAATTCCATAATACATTTACTAGCACAGTAAAAATATAAAACGTTTTTAAATTTTAGTATCTATGAATCATTGCCTGTTAATAAAATCAAGTTATTATGCAAAAAATCATCAAATTTTCGAATAAAAACCTAACTTTTATTATATTGTTATTACACTATGGCACAAAAATATTTAATTTATCAAATTTACGACCTCTTAAGGACCATTCTAAGGAATGCGCAGTCATCCTGATCGGTTACATATATAAAATAAAATATAAAATTTAAATAAATGCTAAAAACAATAGTTGGAATAACAACTATATCGTCAATTTTTTCTCAACACTTGAGAAAAATTATGTAAATTATTCAAAAACCTATGTACATACTTAGGCAGAAAAGGCTATGAAATCTGAACTCTTTATTGTAATTAATATAAGGACACACACAAATACATATAATTTACTGTGAATAAATGAAATGAAATGTAATGAAATATCGTCATATCCTCATTCTCTGGATAAATATCAGGATCCGAAAATAATGATAATTTTGTATTTTTTTAATCAAAAGAATCATTCACTTATAAATAGTAACTTTTATTATATCTTTTAAGGCTTATTTTTGTAGAATTTAATTAACAAAACAATCAACATTACAATATTATTTTAAGTATTATGGTGAGACTGAGTTAAAACAATTGAAATTTGTTAATTAATGCTTTAACCCTTAAAGCCCTTTGCGGAAAATGGAAATCAGATTGGGAATTGGTATCCTGCGCCTACTTTAACCAATTAGCCAGGCTCATAAATATGCCACACGCGCTCTGTTGCATCAATGAATGTGTCAATGATTAGGCAGCGGCAGTGGCAACGGGCAACTGGCAACTGGACACAGAGCACAGGATACAGGACAATGGCAAATGATAGCGCAAATGTAAATGTTGCACTTAGGCAGCGAACCAGCAGAGGCAGCCGCCGCAGCAGCAGCAGCAGCAGCAGAGGCCCCCCAATGGACCAACAATAACAAGCTAATGCAACTGCAATGCGTGGCAAGTTTGGGGTGGGGCAAGAGAAGTGGCATGGCAGGCTATAATCAAGCGAATGGATGCCAATGGACAACACACACGAACAACGCTCGCCCATTGCAGTTAATTTATTGTGACCAATATAACGCCGCCCCGGGAATAAGGAGGAGAACGGAGTACGGAGAACGGAGACACAATGCTGCTCCTGAGCATGGGGCAACACTCGGGGCTCTTCGCTGGGTGCATGTAAATTGAAAATTATGGCAATGCGCAACAAGATTAGCCCAGTCAGGGTGCATTTCCTCCATTTCCACCACACGCTACCATTCTGTGTACAACAAGTCCAAATGAATTTATTGGTGGTGGCCCGCGAAGAGTGCCAGCGTAAACTGAATGAATGAATGGCCAAAATGAAGTTATGACTTAATGTATTCAGATATAGACAATATTCTCCACAGGAACTACATCCTTCAATTCATGGGGTGCTGCAGGTTTATTCTCATTTGTATGCTAAGGATGAGAAACATATTTTCAAACACACTTTTACTGCCAAAGCATTGCGATCCTAAATATGTTTTATAATAATTAGCAAGATATATAAAGATATGTAAAGCTTATAAGTTAGGGCACTAGTCACTATAATTATACAACATTTTATAGCAGAATTTTACATTTTAGTGTTTTAGATTTAACAAATATAAGTTTATAGTTCATATTATTTAATTTTAAAGTTATCATTAATAGTTAAAACTATTAAAATTAATGGTAGGAATGGTTGTTGTTCTGTATGTCCGCCTTTGGAGTTGTCTTAAATTCCGTGGCGCCACAAATAGTCTTTAAAGGATGTGGAAGTTGATTCCAGGTGCGAATAGCATGACCAACTATGAAAACGTTTGATTTCATGAAAGTAATTTTAAATTATTTATTAGGTTTATTACTTCGTTTTCGTATTCTAAATAAAATATATTTAAAGCAACTCTAAAATATATAAATACTCGTATATTTGATATGATTTTATGATATTTAAATACATACATACATACTTACTCTTCTTACTCTCAATTGATAGTATTTCAACCTTAAAATTTGTTTACAATAACTAGCAAGTTATTATTGACCAACTTTACAAATTCTGCGACTCTTGAAAATATTTATATTTAATAAATATGAAATAGTATATAAATACTCGTGTATTTGTTATGAATCATAACTTGTGATATATAAATTTGTATACAACCTTTTACTGCCAACCGAAACCATTTCAATCCTAAATATATTTTATAATAATAAGCAAGTTATCATTGACCAACTATGAAAATACTGCGATTCTTAAATATATTTATGTTCTTTTTTAAGGGTTAATACTTTATTATTTGCAAAATATTTAAATACTCGTATATTTGTAATGATATATACATTTCTACGCACTCTTACTGTCAATTGAAAGCATTTCAATCCTAAACAATTTTCTCAATAATTATCTATCTATTAATAATTAAAAATAATTCATTTATTGAAAATCTTTTTATTTAATAAATACAAAATATATAAATACTCGTCTATTTGTTATGAATCATAACTTTTGATTTATAAATTTGTATACAACTCAATATAAATATGTTTCATAACAATTAGCAAGTTATCAATGAGAAAATGTGAAAATACTTAACTTCATGAAAGTAATTTTTTATGATTTTTTGGTATTTTGTTTGGGAAAAAAAAAGAGGAAAATATATAGAGTATTTTGGAAAAAAAAGTATATATTTTTAAAGTAATTAATTATTTTATTTTTTTTATTTTGAGAAAATTTTTTGAGAATTTTTTTTTTTTTTTTTTTTTGAAAAAAAAAAAATATATATATTTGGTTTTGTTTTGAAAAGCATTGCTATTTTACTTAAATTAGTTTTCCTACTAAGGCACAACAATATTATAAATCGGCTTTGCTAATTTATGTATCTTAAAATTTTATTATTAATTTTAATTCTCATTTCTCATATTAATTAAAATGAAGTAATACTTAAAAAAAAGTATGTCCAAGCTTGTTTAGTAATATTATCATTATTATTAAATGTTGCCCATACATTCTATCCATAGCTTGAGATAACCTGGAAGGGCGCGACTCTCAATGCAAATACCACTCTTTTAAAAATTCTACCAAAAGTACTACATCTGATAATGGAAAATACCAATAATACTGCAGTTGATGCTGTCATTTTTAGCACGCACTTTAATACCAAAAAATAAATATAAGAAAACAGAATACCCTTATTGGACTTACTCTGTTTTATTTCTCTCTTTTTAGCCAGCAAATTGTTAAATATTCATTAATTTATTTATCAATTTATAACTAAAAGTAGTTTTTATATGTATTATCACCAGTTTCAACTAGAATATTAATGTTGTGAGAATTATGTTGATATCTTAATCAAGTTATCCATGCTTGCAATTTTTGTTTGCCACATAAATGCTCCTTATAGAGAGGGCACATTGAAGGCCCGAACTGCAGTAAAGTCCTGCACTAGATGCATACCCGTAGATACCTGATATGTCAGCCATATCTCAGCTGTCTGTTTGTCTATCTGTCAGTTGCAGCTCTCTAAACTTTCCTCAACAGTTGCCACTCGAGGATTTTTCTGCGCCGTTTTGACACAAAATCCGACACTCATCCAACCGAGGATGCGACGGTGCAACGGAACGGGGGGAGGAGCAAGGGTGGAAGAATGAGAAGCAGTGCGCTGAGGATGATGTGGACAAGTACTTGGCGTTCATTGGCGCAGCATACTCAGGACAGCAATGGGATCTAGGCAGCCAAGTGCAGTAACTTTTCAGCATGCCTTATTATGCAAATGTCCCGACTGAGGAGCAGCTCCATGAGCTGAATGCCAACGTCATCGATTTATAAGTTATGCAAGAGTCAGCACCGAGCCCGCAATCTCGCCATCTCGCCAGCTAAGAATCGACTGTTGACTACTTTGTAAGCAATGGTTTACTGTTCTAGTATGTATGTATGTATGTAGTTCTGCCACTTCTGCATTTGCTGTCTGCAATCACAAATTTTTAGCAAAATCAATCTCTTGGCCCGGCTCGCTCGGTTTCCAATTAGAGTTCAGGTTGTTCTTGTTGTTTTTTCTCTTCCAATTGGAGCTGCTGCTGATTGGTTGCACACAAACAATAAGCAACAAAAACTGTAACAAAAACGGTACATAGCATAACAAAAACAACAATGTATAGTTGCATATCTTTTTACAATGCAATTTTTAATCAAAGTTTTTGCTGGCGCGGCGGCGGCTGTTAGAAAAAACTGCGAAAAATGCTAAAGAAAATGTATTTTATATAGAATACACTGGACGAACGGAAGATTTTGATGAAAATAATACCGGGAATTGCACACACACTATTTTAAATTAATTAATTTATAAATAAAATATAATTAAATGAAGCTGCTGAATATTAAATAAATAAAAAATTCTGCCGTTTGGTAAATATTTTATAAAATAAATTATCAATGTCAACTAAATTTTGTGGAAGGTTATTTTCATTAAAAATTCAATCAGCACATGCCCATTATCTACCCCACCGGCCCCTTCAGCTAAATGTAAGCTCCATCATCTGGCAACTCTATTTCACTAAAACAACGCTGCGGCTCGATTGTAAGAGCTTTTATTCATCGATAGCAGCAGCTCACAGCTCGTACGCAAAGCTGCCCATCTTCGAGCTTTCAACGAAAGCTCAAGTGCTTGATCATTGGATCGCCTTCCAAGCGACGTATTGGAACTTTTCGAAGTTCGAGCGACAAGTTTGCTTGCGCTGCTGCTCAGTCGGTTTTAGTTCTGTTGGAGTAAAGCAGCAACGTTCGCCAGTGGAACGTCAATATATAAAAGTAAGCCCAAAGCAAACAAGTACAAAAAAAAAACACCAAAAAACTAATTTAGAAGCAGTTAAACTGTTTTTTCGCTAGTTATAAACCAACAACTTTAGGCTTCCGAAAACTCCCATTGGAAGCGGCAAAAAAATGTGATAAAAAAAGCTTAATACCAACATGCAGTTTGCATGCGTATTAGATAATGAATGCAACAATGCACACAGCCAAAAAAACAGACAACAAATGTACAGCAATCAACGGCAACACAAAAAGTGCGCATAAAAATTAAAACTTTGCCGAAAAATGTATTCGTTGTGTGAAAAAATCGTTGGCCAGTCAGCTGACCTTCCGCCTGAGCGGTAACTGCCCACGGGTCTTGTGATCCAACTAAGCAAATTCTTATTAGACTTAACTTGTGGCAGTCAGGTTCATTTAAGGGACAACTCCCTAACTGAGGGCATACTGCAAAATTCAATATGGTGGCTGGAGACTGTGTCGCATTTGTGGCTCAGTCTGCAATTTTCCATTTGTCAGCTGACAGCATGACAGTAGTCTTGTGATCAACGTCAAAAACCAATTGTCAAATATTCGAACTCGAATGCGAGAGCAAGAGAGCGCGTGTAGAGTTGTCTGAGCGCAACCGCTCTCACGCTCCCTCTCTCTCTCTCTCTTTGGAACTCTTGCTCTCCCCGCCAGATAACAAAACTGGAAGCGCCCGCATTTTTTTCATTAACCGTAACCATATCAAAGCAAGAAAATAAAACAGCTGCATGTAATATTTATTTTTCAATTTCTACTTGCCAGTAGACTTTGTAGTTACGTTGGCTCTACCGAAATTCACAGCAAACGTCGTGGAAGTACCTTTTCGAAGTTGCTCAAAGCTCTGTCACGTGAAAAAAGCTCTACTTATAAACTTTTATTCGTGCATTGAAAAAAATTTTGTGGGGAGGGGGAGTTACGCGTTAAACGACTGGAATACGTTGCCTGAAACCGAAATTAGGCAACAAAAAGCAAATAAATCTCACTACGTGAACAATACAAGTTAGTTTCTTAATCTACGGAATGGGCAGTGTTGCTTGTGCCTATACAATGGTGAAATATTAAAAGGTGGTGTCGCGCGAGCAACTAGTTACCAGTTGCTTAGAACTTGTACGTGCGAAAGAGAACGCAATATTAAAGTGCGCACAACAGAGAGAGACAGTTTGCGCTAACAATAACGATCGTTTGGCGATTGACAATTGGTAACTCATAAATGATAGCGTTGGCTCGCATGACACCACCTAAGATATTTTCACCATGGCCTATAACAACGTGCGCTCTATTTGTCAGCTGACAACGATAAGAAAATTTTCATTACACTCGTATCTTGTGCAAATTCACTCCCAACATACCAGTAATTAGTAAAGATTTAACGAATCGTTCAAAAATTTAACGAATTAACCTATAAATACTTATTTCAATTCCTACATATCTGATTCGTTCAATTCTACACACATATGTACATATGTATGTATTGATCGTATGTGCCCCATTCCCGTCTATTTACATAAATTCGATTGTCGTTCGTTCAGATCATGTTGTGAGCGAATTCTCATTGCCACCCCTTTTTATACCCTTGCAGAGAGTTATTATTATCTTCTTTATTTCGTTTGGTTAAATTTGATCGCAATTGGGTCACAATATCATATCTCCACCCTAGGAACGATCGGTTTTTGTATGAAATGCTGAAATGCTCATTTTGTTGTTAAAATTAGTTGGCTTATAAGCATTTTAATTAGTTGAGATTTAATTAGTTAGACGATATCAGTTCAACATATTGTAAAAAAAACCTGGAATGACTCATTTGAAATGAAATTTTAAATTCATTGTAGTTCCATTATTTCTGCTTAAACAAGCAGATAAATTAGTTTGTTTTACTAGATTCTACTTTTTGAATTTTTACCTATATTGTACTATAATGCAAGCTTCTTTTTGATCTGTCTATTGCAGTTGTAGAGCCAAAATAAAGCAAGATGTCCAACCTGAAGTGTTTCGATGACGAGGAGCGTGAGTCCAAATATGGACGTGTCTTCGCTGTCTCAGGACCTGGTGAGTACCGGCAACACAGCAGCTCAGCTCCAGCAAACTGTCAATAACCAAACTTATCCCTTTTCCTTCCCCAGTCGTCACGGCCGAGAACATGTCTGGATCGGCTATGTACGAGTTGGTGCGTGTCGGCTACTATGAGCTGGTGGGCGAGATCATTCGTCTTGAGGGTGACATGGCCACCATTCAGGTGTACGAGGAAACCTCTGGTGTCACAGTCGGTGATCCCGTGCTGCGTACTGGCAAGCCTCTGTCCGTGGAACTGGGTCCCGGTATTATGGGCAGCATTTTTGACGGTATCCAGCGTCCGCTGAAGGACATTAACGAACTTACCCAATCCATCTACATACCCAAGGGTGTCAACGTGCCCGCTCTGTCCCGAGTTATCAACTGGGAGTTCAACCCACTGCACGTGAAAGTTGGCTCTCACATCACCGGCGGTGATCTGTTCGGTCTGGTGCACGAGAACACCTTGGTCAAGCACAAGATGATTGTTAACCCACGCGCCAAGGGTACAGTGCGCTACATTGCCCCCTCTGGCAACTACAAAGTCGATGATGTCGTCCTGGAGACCGAGTTCGATGGCGAGATCACCAAGCACACTATGTTGCAAGTATGGCCCGTGCGTCAGCCCCGTCCCGTCACCGAGAAGCTGCCCGCCAACCATCCCCTGTTGACTGGCCAGCGTGTGCTCGATTCCCTCTTCCCCTGTGTCCAAGGCGGTACCACAGCCATTCCCGGTGCTTTCGGTTGCGGCAAGACTGTCATCTCGCAGGTATGTTTATAATTGAACAATTTATGGAACCTCTTGATGAAGCTCACTTGTCCACAATCCACAGGCCCTGTCCAAGTACTCTAACTCGGATGTCATCGTCTACGTCGGTTGCGGTGAGCGCGGTAATGAGATGTCTGAGGTACTGCGTGATTTCCCCGAGCTGTCTGTTGAAATCGACGGTGTCACCGAGTCCATCATGAAGCGTACCGCTCTTGTGGCCAACACCTCCAACATGCCTGTCGCTGCTCGTGAGGCTTCCATCTACACTGGCATCACCCTGTCGGAATACTTCCGTGATATGGGTTACAACGTATCCATGATGGCTGATTCCACCTCACGTTGGGCTGAGGCTCTTCGTGAAATTTCTGGTCGTCTCGCTGAGATGCCTGCCGATTCCGGCTACCCCGCCTACCTGGGTGCCCGTCTCGCCTCCTTCTACGAGCGTGCCGGCCGCATTAAGTGCTTGGGTAATCCCGAGCGTGAGGGCTCCGTGTCCATTGTTGGCGCTGTCTCGCCACCTGGTGGTGATTTCTCCGATCCCGTTACCTCCGCCACTCTGGGTATCGTGCAGGTGTTCTGGGGTCTGGACAAGAAGCTGGCCCAGCGCAAACATTTCCCTTCGATTAACTGGCTCATTTCATACTCCAAGTACATGCGTGCTCTGGATGATTTCTATGACAAGAACTTCCCCGAATTTGTGCCACTGCGTACCAAGGTCAAGGAGATTCTGCAGGAGGAGGAGGATCTCTCCGAAATCGTGCAGTTGGTGGGCAAGGCGTCGCTGGCTGAGACCGACAAGATCACCCTGGAAGTGGCTAAGCTGCTTAAGGACGATTTCTTGCAACAGAACTCCTACTCGTCATACGATCGTTTCTGCCCCTTCTATAAGACCGTCGGCATGCTGAAGAACATCATTGACTTCTACGATCTGGCCCGTCACTCTGTCGAGTCCACGGCTCAGTCCGAGAACAAGATCACCTGGAACGTTATTCGTGAGGCTATGGGCAACATCATGTACCAGCTGTCCTCCATGAAATTCAAGGTGCGTATTTTTATACATAATTCAAATTCAAGGTTTTTAAATGACAAATCATTGTATGAACTATTTTGCAGGACCCCGTTAAGGATGGTGAGGCCAAGATCAAGGCTGACTTCGAGCAGCTGCATGAGGATTTGCAACAGGCCTTCAGAAATCTGGAGGATTAGAGCACGTTGGCCGTACTTTTACAAACTAATCTTATATTGTTATGTAGTTAACTTTTAAATATGGGCAACAAAACGCTCAGTGCGTACAGTTCCGTCAAAACAATTCCGTGCAACAACAGCAACAAAAGATTCCAAGTATCCAAAACTATTATTGTTAACATTCCTCTTTAAAGCCTGAGAGATGAAAACATTCCGGCCTGCGGTTGCTACTTCTTTCCCTTCGGCCCCCCCATACAACAACTAACTAACGTCCTTCAATGTACTTCCATTACACAAACACACACACATATACACACCAGCATATGCACACACACACACACACTTCCACACACACACAGAAAAAGACGCAAATACAAATGCATGCATAGTATTATTGTTTAATGAATGGAAATTCTTTTGTTTATTTGTGAAAAAGTCATGTTTTCTCTTTGTTTGTTTGTTAAACTTATGTAAATATTTAAAGTATGAAATATTAAATGTACGAATAAAGTGCAAACAACAAATACATTTAATGTAATTGAAAGCAACATTTTCTCACTCTAATCATCTTTGATTTACATACGACTGCCCCGGCTGGACACATCCAATGAGGGTTTTCTATCATGAGTAATAATATCATCAGGAAATCATCAAGTATTTATGTGAAAGATACAGGCATAAAACACGAGGTATAATATATAATATAGGCAAAAGGGGTCTTTGAAAGTAACTTCAACTGGAAAGAACGGCTATATTTATACCCTAGCAGCAATGTTTTTTATACAAAACTCAATTTTCATCCGCATGTTCCAATGGAACTTATGTAGTGCGATTTTGATAAAATTATAGGAAACTATATGAAGTATAATAAGACTCTCACTTAGTTTGGTTGTAATAATTGTATAAACAAGAAGTTTTTCACCCAAAAATCCTTTTCACCTGATCCTATGGTATGTGATAGAGTGTCCGATTCCTTTACCATATTTAGTCAGATTGCATAAACTCTCCAGAGACTCGACTTGAGTAAGTTTGATGAGCATAACTTCTATTAACCCAATTAGACTTCACGCCCTGCATTTCGATAGTATCTTAAGAACATATTTTAGTTATCAGCTCAGGAACTCAAGGCCTTCTGTTCTCTCACTCACTTTTTGTTAACCTAAACTATATCTAAATTGCTTTTAAATTGATAAAAGTTGAATAAGACATATTAGCTTAAGTCTGATTGTAAGCCAAAGTGTGGTTTATTTTACGATATATTTGGTCTTAGTTCAGTTCCCTTGAAGCCCCCGCTTATCCATAATTTTATTCATAAATAATAGTTTCAGCCAAGATCAGGTATACCTAGATTCACAGATTCTGACAACTGCTGAATTCATAACTACAAAATTATTGCCTTTTACATTTGTAATACTTTAACACATACAAGAAACAAGACAAAATTCTACAAAACTGAATGTACAGACAAAATTGTTCGTTGATTCTTCAACTAATATACCCAATATTCTGAACTCTTAATGGATAAAAAATGTGGTTGCTCAAGGAAACCGTTGCCCGCAACGATCGATATCACCACGAATACTTCGTTTATAAGTGAAGTTGCGACAGAGCCCTCCGTCGTATTTGAAGCTCCAAAAGAGAATCCGTTTGACTTTGATGCTCCGCGACAGTCGACGGCGTCTGTTAAGACCAATATAGTAACAATAACAGAAGAAGCGCCCGAGCATCAGATTATATCAAATACGTCCTTAGCAGTAGCAGACAACCCATCGGGCTCTTTAAGGTATTCGGAAATATTAGATTCGTTGCAGAGGGGTCGCGTTTTTGGTGTCTCGGGTCCGGTGGTTAATGCCGAGAAAATGGCCGGATCCGCCATGTATGAGCTAGTGCGAGTGGGCCATTTTCGATTGGTTGGTGAGATCATTCGCCTGGAGGGCGACATGGCCACCATTCAGGTGTACGAGGAAACTTCCGGAGTCAGTGTTGGTGACCCCGTTTACCAGACCGGCAAACCTCTCTCCGTTGAGTTGGGCCCCGGCATTATGGGTAGCATATTCGATGGGATCCAGCGACCGTTGCGCGCCATCAACGAGCTAACCAATTCCATCTACGTGCCCAAGGGCGTGGACGTGAAGAGCCTTTCGCGTACCATTCAGTACAATTTCAAGCCAGTGAATGTCCGCGTCGGCGATCTCGTCACTGGTGGTGATATCTATGGTATTGTATATGAGAACAGCATGATAGAGCACCGTGTGATGATCCCACCAAGATCCCAGGGCAGAATCTCATGGATTGCCGCCGAAGGCAACTACAATGTGGACGATGTGGTCATAGATATCGAGTTCGAGGACAAAACTACCAACCACACGATGCTGCAAGTGTGGCCAGTGCGACTAAGTCGTCCTGTGCTCGAGAAGCTGCCCGGCGTTAATCCACTTCTAACCGGTCAACGCGTTCTGGATGCCTTCTTCCCCTGCGTCCAAGGCGGTACAACAGCCATACCCGGTGCCTTCGGTTGCGGAAAGACTGTCATCTCGCAGGTATGTCTTAAGTTGGGCAGCTGATACAACCTCTTGATGGAGCTCACTTGACCACAACCCACAGTCCCTGTCCAAGTACTCCAACTCGGATGTCATCGTCTACGTCGGTTGCGGTGAGCGCGGTAATGAGATGTCTGAGGTACTGCGCGATTTTCCTGAACTCACTGTGGACGTCAATGGTGTCCCAGAATCTATCATGAAGCGCACAGCTCTTGTGGCCAACACCTCCAACATGCCTGTCGCTGCTCGTGAGGCTTCCATCTACACTGGCATCACGATGTCGGAATACTTCCGTGATATGGGCTACAACGTATCCATGATGGCTGATTCCACCTCACGTTGGGCTGAGGCTCTTCGTGAAATCTCTGGTCGGCTGGCTGAGATGCCCGCTGATGCGGGTTACCCCGCATATTTGGGCGCACGTCTAGCCTCCTTCTATGAGCGCGCTGGACACACCATGTGTCTGGGTAGTCCCGAGCGAGAGGGTTCCGTGTCCATTGTGGGCGCCGTATCGCCGCCAGGTGGCGACTTCTCCGATCCGGTTACCTCTGCCACGTTGAGCATTGTCCAGGTGTTCTGGGGCCTGGATAAGAAGCTGGCCCAACGCAAGCACTTTCCCTCGGTCAATTGGCTGCAGTCCTACTCTAAGTACATACGTGCCCTCGATTCGTACTACGAGTCGGAAAGTCCGGAGTTTGTGGAGCTGCGTGCAACCGCCAAGCAAATATTGCAGGAGGAGGAGGACTTGGCCGAAATCGTACAGCTTGTGGGTAAGACATCGCTAAATGAGTCGGACAAAATTACGCTGGAGGTGGCCAGGATACTGAAGGATGACTTTCTGCAGCAGAACTCATACAGCGACTACGACTGCTACTGTCCCTTCTTCAAGACGGTGGGCATGCTGAAGAACATGATTGCCCTCTACAAATCCGCCAATCAGGCTGTGGAGAATACGGCCGGCCAGGAGGCCCACGTCACATGGGGCCTGATACGTGAGCGGTGCGCAGATGTCCTTTACGATATAGGCATGATGAAGTTCATTAATCCCAAGGACGGCCAAGAGTCCGTAGATGCGCAGATGGACAAAATCTATGATAATCTCATAAAAACCTTTAAAAATTTGGAAGAAAATGTTGCTGCTTATGTTTAAATATTCAAATCCTAAACTAATATATGTGTAACCACTAAAAAATGTATCTTTAGATTGAAGCCTTTCCTATCTTTTATGTATATAAAACGCTGCCTCAAATCAAAAAATATAATTTAATACAAAGACTTATGGAAAATGATTATAGCTAGATAGTCTATAGGATTTATTTTACAAATCCAAATCCTAGTATTAAATCTTAAAAATCATAGCTGTAAAACGCTTTAATCAGGGGGTGCGGGAGGAGATATCTAAAGTCCAAAATAAACTTCAGCTGCGCCTGCTAAACGCGAACCTACATTCTAACTTTGGTGCCTCTAGCCTTATAGTTTCCGATATCTTTACGTTCATACATACATACAGACTGACGGACGGACAAAGTTACAAACCTAGATCGTCTCGTCTATTGATACTGATGGAATAATACATATAATTTATAGGGTCGGAGATGTCTCCTTCTGTCTGTTACATACATTTTGACAGATTCAATACACCCTTATTACCCATTTTATGTGAAGCTGGTCCAGAAAGCTATGGTCCAACTCACAGCTGGGTTGGTAAGAGATTTCATGGAGGAAAGAAGGATTTAAGAAAGGGTAAGGATAGGATAAGAAATAATATTAGCGTGGGAAAACTTAGACCCGATCTGCACCTGAAAGGGTTTTCGATTTTGTTATGATATAAGGAGCTGGCATTATATAAGCGAGAACTTCTCTTCATATTCTATACTAATATTCTGAAATCAGCCTCAGTTTTCCTCTCAGCCTGGCTCATAAATATACTCGTAGTTCGTGTGACTGGAAATCAACTTTTTGTGAAAAGTCATTTTCATTGGCGCCTGCTCATTAAAAATTACTTGGATTTCCAACACTTCTTTCTACTAATTGTAGCTTAAACCGCACTTTTGCATTTGCTCTCGTCGTTTTCTATTTGCCTGCTGCATAAAAGTCAAAACTAGTTAATCCTTTTGGCGTTTGGGGCAAATATTCGATAATTTTCGCAACGGCAGCCAAATGTCGACGAAAATTCATTGATTTATACGAAAAGTTTATTAATGCGCTCAAAGAGCAAACGTTGGCAGCTGGCGTGCCACCCCTCCCCCCAAACAGCCAATACCCGCCCGCCGCCAAGGCTTACCAAAATCCGGCAAAACCAACGTCAACCCCTCGAGCGCACAAAAATGCAAAGATCGATTTCGATTCAATTAGTGGAAATTAAATGCAAGTATGTACTATATATATCCATATATATATATATATACACATACATGGAAATGCGTTGGTGTTTGTACGTTTGACTTTGCCGATAAGCTGGGCGTGCAAAGGGGCGTGGCCGGGTGGAAGGGTAAAGGCATTGCGATGATTACATTTCCGCACTCAGCGCTCGGCACCGCAGCCAAGTAAGCAAGTCAGCCATAAAATGAGCGCAGGCAAAAAAAAAAAAGGAAGCAAGCCAAAAATCAGTTCAATTGCAAATTGAAAATCCCCTTACAACTTCCGTTTCCGCTAGGCGAGCTCAGCGCCAGGAGGGGAGAGAGACAACATGTGAGAGAGAGAGACAGGACATGCACATATACGGCTGAGCTGGGCCGCTCAGCGCTGCCATGACAAACGTGGCGTATGAGCAATGCGCACTAATTGGCCAACGTTCGATGCCGTTTGCCGTTCGTTGCCACTGTCAGTGGCAACATTCACCCGCCACCCCTTACCCGCCACCAGCCCATCCACCCTACCCCACACACTTTCACATCCTTGCCAGCTGCCATTTCGAGTTTCAGTTGCAAGCTCCAGCTTCAGTGGCAGGTTGGAGTTCAGTGTTGCGGATTCGGGGGGGTTGGCGGTCGGCTTGGAGAGCGTTATTGCATAATTTGAAGGGGTTAAGCCATTGAGCTTTAATGCAAAATTTCAATTGAACGTCAAACAGTCAATTCGCTTTAGCGGCGATAATCGTAAAAGGATAATGGCGCTAAAAGCGCATAAAAAGGCAGCTAGAATCAGCCAAGGAGCAGGCAGCACTGCCAAGGAGCCCCCTAGAGGCTGTTCCACTTGCAGTTGGATATGTGTCCGTGTGTGTGTGTGTGTGTGTGAATGTGTGTGTGTATGTAGCTGTATGTGTGTCGAGTCTGCGTCGGACGCTGCTTGGCATAAGTGTGCACTCAATTAAAGGATTTTTCGGGCGCTGGCTAACGGCCGTTGATGTTGGCTGTTAGATAAACCCAAAGCTGCATCCCTCAGCCACTCCTCCCCTATGCCATATACACACACTCACACACACATACACAATTTCGGGGGTAAGCGGCTTTAAAAGCGAATGGCAAAGCAAATAAAGCAAATAAATAAGAATGTCAGCATAATATCAAAAACAACAACAACAAAACCACACATATACCAAATTCAAAGCCAAACTTCCTAACCAATAACACACCGAACCTTGAATATCCTTCTAAAGTATGACTCTCAAGAAAATATATAAAGTTGTTTAACGGCTGAATTTCTTATTAGCTTAATGACTACAAGTTTATTTTGATTTTGTTGTATATAACTTATTAATACAAAATTGAGAACATTTTAAAAAATAAGACTTTTTTCGTTGTTATTAAGTATTTTATGAAATTATTTATTTATTTATAGAGGAAAATATTTTAAATTGTTTGAGCCTCAATTACTTGTTGTATTAAAGTTTAAAATTTTAATTTGGGTTTGTTTTATGTATTTTAATAACCCGAAATTAACAACTTTTATAAGAAACAACATTTTATTTCAAATTTTTCAAGTATTTTAAAAGTTATATATTTCTTTATTGAAGAAATATATGTCAAATTGTTTTACGATTTACTGCTGCATTCAAGATTAAAATCTTATATTGATTTTCCTTTTCTCAGCATTATATTAATTCATAATTAACAACATTATAACTTGATTTTATTAATTCATAATTTGCAGCACTGAATCTTCTTTCGTGAGTAACTTCCGTGTTTGTTATCCGATCGACTTGAAATTTGGACAGTAGATCAAGAGAACTAAAGTATTATACATGCCAAATCCCAAAGCTATATCTTTAAAATTGTTGGTATTAAACGTTTTTATCCAATTGCGGGGGAACGGAGGGAGATATTTGAAATTGGAAACAAACTTGATCTGCGTATGGTATACAGGAACCTAAATTCCAAATTTGGTGTCTCTAGTTCTTATAGTTGCTGAGATCGACGCGTTCATACAGACGGACAGACAGATGGATATGGCCAAATCAAAATCTCTTTTGATACTGATCAAGAATATATATACTTTATAGGGTCGGAGATGTCTCGTTCTGCCTGTTACATACACTTGCACAGATTTAGTATCCCCTTTTTACCCACTTCATGGGTACAGGGAGTAGAAGATCTTAAAGTATAAGCAAAGTTAACAAAATGATATTATCATCTAATGGTTAATCATACTTAGCATTTATTATTATTATTATCAGTGTGGGGCCTGTGTACTGCGACTTATAAGATCTATTGTACCCCTTTCCCTGTAATTAATGGTTGAACCTTATTAGCTACGATCGAGACATGTAGTACTTATTAAGAACTTAAATGAAAACTTTTCAAATACTTTCAATTTCAATTTTATTATTAGAAATTGTAGTAAAGCTTGTGAGTTAATATCTTGTCAAGTAAATATTATAAATAGTTGCTGAGTTACTCAATGTCACTTTATTTATAAATAAAAGTGACATTAAAAATTGTTAAAAATTCTAGAAAAAGCATGTATAATTTGGTATCAAAGTCTTAAATCAATTCCAAGTTCACAGAATAAAACGCCATATAGATAAATTGGTTTATATCTAAGTTCAAAATCAATTTAAAGTTCAAGGAATAAAACGACGCTTGGATAAATTGGTTTTGGTATATCTAAATTCATGTCTAAGATGTAAATCTGAAATCTTCCATTCATGAACCGAAAGAGCATTATTTTAAGTACTATCTTCTAATATCTCTATCAAAGAACGTTATGAAATGCTATTAAAATAAATTTCACGAATTGAATTCATGAAATTAACAAAAAGCGAGGCGCAGCCAAGCTAACATCGTATTTGAAATATTCAGTTATAGTAGGCGGCAAGTTTTCGCAGTTTATTTTGCGAATTTGTAAATGCTGTTTATATGCAAGGATTCCACACAATAAGAGAGCAAGGAGCAAATATCCTGAAGTATTTCATAACTTGCCAGGAACTCATTATACCCGATGATTATATATACAAATAGGAAGCATGTGCACACGAGGACATGTCACTCAGCTTGTTGTTGCTATCGTTGCTGTTGTTGTTGCTGTTGTTATTGTAGTTGCCGCAAGGCCAAAAGGATATCATAAGCAGACGGCAAGGACAAGGGCGTTAGCGTTTTTGGCGACGATGGCAACGACGGTGGCGGCAACTTAATTTGCAACTTATACGCAAAATCCTTTTGATTTTGTTATTTTTGAGCAGGCGCTGCGAGGTCCTGCCCCTGTGTGTTGTCCCATGTTATTGTTGCTGCTGTTGTTGCTGTTCTTATTGTTGTTGTTGTTGTTGTTATTGTTATGCTTGATGACGATATGTCCTTTTGCGCAGATTTACAACGCCTGCAGTTATTTGGCAAAGTTAAGCGAACCTTTTTTTGTTTTGTGTGTGTGTGTGTGCCTGTGTGTGTGTGCTTCCTTGGCTCTCCTTAGTTTTGCATGCGAAAGGGTCCTGTCGCTCATTGTCCTTTTCGGCTACTGTTACTGCTGCCACTGCTGCTTGATATGCTTCTGATTAAGGGAATTTAAATTAAGCCTATGCAAATGCGCCTCGAGCTGTTATTTTGTTGTTGTAACTGCTTGTTGTTCTTGCAGCGCGTGTATCCTGCTTCTCGAGTACACTCGCCCGGCATGTCCTTGCTCCTGACAGCCCCTCAACGCCGCATTAACGCTGCACTGGCAGAACTGGCCACGCCCACAGGACACACGCGTAAATCAGGACACACACACACACACAACCACACACACAAATACTTATATGCCATGTGAAAGTTTAACCATAAAAATTTGCTCAGTGTTGCCACAGCAGAACTGGCCTATCGCTCACAGTCGCTACTTCATTCACCGAGTCCTCATCGAGTCCTTGCTGCGCAGATAATGAAATTGTTGCACAGAAAAAAGAAAAAACCGAAAAAAAATTGTATATAAAAGTTTCGCGCTGTGTTCATCAGCCAAGGCAAACATTTTAAATACAAAAGGATATGCGTGGGCAGACGGCAGAGAGTCCCGCACTGGGACTGATGTCGGGGTTGGGGACCAAGCACCGAGTCCTTGAGTCCTTGGTCTATGCCAGCCGCATTGACATTGACGAAACGCTCGAAATTTACTGCGTTCCATACCCTGACTCCCCCTAGCCACAACAAAAGCCACTCTCCTGGCCCATGTTTCTTTTTTAAACTTTGCGGTTTGCTTCTTCTGTGCTGTTCTGTTCCCCATTTAGGTCCTGCCATTGTTGCGCTTACTTATCCCTGTCGAAAAATTGCCAAAACTCACTGAAGCGCGTCCTTGATGCTGCAAGCAGACGCCTCTGCCTGGCTGGTATCCTGGCGCCACTACCGCCACTGCCAGCACTCCTAACAGCCACTGCATTTAGTCAAAAGTGATTGAAAAGGCATTTTGTTATAATGCCAACTTAATGACAACGAAATTACAGCAAAAGCCACCACAACAACAACAACAACAAACACCCACGCGACGCCCAGCTAAATGAGTTTCAAATACTTTGAGACAAGCCAAAGTTGTTCCAACAACGCTCACACACACACACACACAAACACATTTATATATGAATATACACAGACATACATATGTAAATAGAAAACAAATTTCAATCTGAGCCTGCTATTTTTAAGGACTGAAAATCCCACTTTAAGACACGCCTCGTCGTCAGGCTGGGAAAGCATTTTAATTGTTTACATTACGCCAAGGAAACCATGACACAGAATGTACATATTAAGTACTAAATTCTGATAAACATCTCATTTTCTCGACAAAAACAGTGTTTCTTTAACAAAAATTCATAATAAGTTGCTTTCAGCCGTTGAAAAACACTGATCTATATACTTAGTGGAGGAATGTAGAGCTCAGCTGATCAGGAATATATATGCTATAGCTGAAAAACTATCACCGACACTCGTTACAGTCAGAAAAATAAATGCCATAGATTTTAGAACATCGCCCTTTAATAAAGGTCACCCTTGAATGCAGAAATAATTTTTATTTAGTAGAAATAATTTATAAATTTAAGGAACGAATTTTTTAAAGTCCGATAAAGATGTAGCTAGCTGCTTTCTGCATTTAAAGGTATTTATTGTTATTTTTGCTTTTATTTGTGTTGTTTATTTTATATATATATTATTATTTACACTTACTAAATAAACAAAATATTATGAGTTAAATTTCGCATACAATGTTCTGGGTGTCGGGCTCTAAAGTGTATTAAATAAGATTTAATGGCTTTTAGTAGGATTTAATATACGAGTATTTCTATATTTGTTAAGACTAAAACTTATTATCTATTGTAGTTATGTTAAAAAGGGTTTTCAAAAAAACATTTTATGAATGTCATTGAAAGAAACACAATTAATAAATACAAAAAAACTAAATAAGTAAATAAATAAGGGTAAAAAGGATAAGCAAAATAATTCATCTGTATTTTCGTAAGATTTCCCCATACATCATGTAATATTATAATCCTAAAATCTTTTCTTTTTCATATTTTATTTTTATGCTGAAAAGGTCATAAGCCTTAACTCTTAACATTAATAAATATTATAACCACACCAGTGAATAAATTGAATAAAATTAATGAAATAAAAAAAAGGATAGGGTATTTATTTGTTGTTATTTCGATATTGTTATCTTAAACTATCGATACTTCTTATTAAAAACACTTATTGATGGAATTCTCATATAGAACAACTTAAGCTTTTGTTATATACAAGATATTCAGGACTATTTTCGTTATTAGCTGTTCTGTATTCCGAAAACCGATTGAAAAAGCGGTTTGAAAAGTATTGAAATTAAGCCATAAAATGAAAGCAATGATAATACTTATTCAGAAAGATAAAACTATTTTGATTCGTAATGAAAAGTTATCTGAAATCAGACAAAAGAACGCTTCATTTATTATTTTTCAAATTTAAGTCGAGCTTTTATTTATGTTGATATTAGGCATATACTTAGTATGCTGATGAACTTAAATAAATAAATATATGCAAAATATAAATATATTTGTGAATATATATGTGTAAATTTAAAAAAGGTTATTGATTTTTGATGCAAACTAGAAAACAAACTATATATACATATAATTAAATTCATAAATATAATATATATAAATATATTTTATAAATATAAAAAAGAATTTAAGTAAAACTGATTATAATACAAATTCTCAACATCTTACTACGAGTGCCTATCTATATTCTCTGACTATAACTAGTCGAAAAATGTTTCAACACTGCCACAAGATTCGTTTAAAAATATATGACTGTGACTGTAATTAAAATCCAATTCTGAGGTTTGCATGTTATTATTTCCAACAAACAAATTCATCTGAAATTCGTATTCAATTAAATTCTGAAATAACAAACATTTGTGCTAGTTTTGGGAAAAGACATTACTTTCAGTCTAGCAGCGACAACAAATGGTTTCCAGGCTTTGCCAGAAACACAACAATTACAGCTTAATTTTCGAATATATTTATTATTAAAACATAACAATTCCACAAGGATTCACAGTTACATGACAGTGGAAGAGAGATGAGTAAAGAATTTTGAAATAACTCACATATATTACGCCAACTCGTGTTGGTTTTACGACAGACAGTCAGCTTAAGGGTATTATATTATGGGGTCTATCAACAGTATAACTGATTTAAAAAATCCGGCTTTACGCATTCCAAACTCAATATAACTGAGTTTGCATACGTCCTGCTGGCAACGTGTGTCTGCAAAGCGTTTCAATTATTTACGTTAAATAAAATGCAGTGCAGAGTCCGTTGCACACACAGATACACACACTGAAAAATACAAATACAAAGACGAGGTTGCCAGGACATAAGCGAGTTTCTCTGTGCACGTAGCCGAAAAGTATGCTATTGAAATATTTATGCATCGCTCGTTCAGTCGTTTGCTTTGTTTGGCTGTCTGTTTAAAGGTATGTATCTGTGTGTGACTGTGTGTATGTGTGTGTGTGGCTGTGTGTGTGCGGCTGATTAAGCATTTGACATACATATATCCTTGCAATAGCAGCGAGTTCAAAGTGTATTAGACATGCAAAAACAACACGTGCCAACACGCACACAATCTCGCTCTCGATATCTGTCTCATTTTAAGGGCCAGTTTACACACTCTGGCAGCACGTCGATTATTCAATGCCAGGCAACTGGCTACGTGTTGTTGTCACACAGCTACATATTGACTGTCTTTTCTCTTTGATCTTTAAGTTAACAATTATCTTTGCTGCTACAGCTTACACAAGTCTGGCAAGGAATGGTTGCGGTAGAATTTTGGGGGCACTTTCAACTATTTTAAGTTGCCATACTTTTTTAGACAAAGGCAGCTTGCCATATTTTTTTCTGAATTAAACAAACATACATATCAAAAACTTAGAAATTATTTCTTCCAAATTATTCCTTGCTTTGGGGTGATCTTTATTATACATATGGTCAACCATTTGACGTGCTTCTAGAAGTCTGGCAACAATTGTTACACTGCAATTACAGTGCACTGTCAGCTATTTTGCTTACTTTTTACAGGAGGTCGATTAATTTCTAGCATACAGTCAGAAAAACAAATGTTCTAAATTACAGAAAGTCGCCATACTCTTGTAACCAAATTCAGCTTGCCTTATTTCTCCTACTACTAAATATAAATTATGTAGGGTCGCCCTTATTATAGGGCGATTTTCGGAATTCTATGTCATTTGTTTTCCTCACCGTAGACTGGTATAAGCATGCCATATATCTGGCAGTGTTTGACACTTGACTGGCAGCAAATATGGTCAACTATTCGACGTGCTGCCAGACTTGCAGACTCTCTGTCGCTCTCTCACACTCTATCTCTTTGGTGCAAGTGACTGCAACGTCTCCTCGTTGTCTGTGTCGCATTTTCCTATTAGCAGCCAGTCGAGCAACAATTCGCAACAAAATATGCAAATGCAGCCAAGCGTATGAGCTGTAAACACACACCCCTGCCACCCCCTTACGTTAGCCTGCTCTTCCTATGTCGTTAACACAATCTCTGCCCCAGCCCGTTCCCCAGCCCTCTCAATGCTCATTCCATTTGCCGCATTGTTTTTCTGTCTGTTTGTTGTTGCCGCCTGAATGATTCGTAGCTGGATTCGTAGCATTTGCCAGCCAAATTTGCAGCACGTGCTCCAAAGTTTTGGCCAAACTCGTTTCACCCTTATCCTTATCTCAGTTAGTTCAGCTCAGCTCAGCACAGTGCAAGTCCTGTCCAGTTTGAGTCCGAGTCCGAGTCAGTCTAATAGTCCTGTGTGAGCCAAGTTTTCAACTAACAAGAGATATGTTATGTTGTCTTTTAATTGAATTCTGAAGACCGCATAACTGAAATCGCAAAGCCAGCCAAAATCTTGACCAAACTCAGATCCAGACCGCAGACACACTCCATTCACCATTCGACGGCCAATAAAACTGTTGTAAAAATTGCAAAAACTAATTTGAAGTGATCAAAACTATCTTTCACTTGCCGAATACAAGACACTCTATAAAATTAAAATTTGAGAGATTCCATCTTTCATTTAGATTAGTTTATATATATTAAATTTAATTTAAGATTTTTAAATATAAATTAAATATAACTTCAATGTATGCAATTATAATAATTTATTATTTATTTGTATTTATTTAATTTAAGGAAAAAAATAAATCACAGAAATAAGTTTTAATCCTTAAGCAATAACTAAATTCAAAAAATAAAAAAGTATTCAACTTTAAAATAGGCAATTATAATTATTTATTATTTATTTAATTTAAGGAAAACAATTGAACAATAAATTAATTCAAGAAATTAAATATAAAATAAAAATAAATAAAAGAATTCAACAACAACATAAGTTGTTATAATAATTTAATATTTATTTAATTTAAGGAAAAGAATAAATCGCGAAAAAAGTTTTATTTCCTGAACAATAAATAGATACAAGTAATAAAAAATAAAAATAAATAAAACTATTCAACTTCAATATATGCAATTATTATAATTTATTACTTATATGCATTTATTTAATTTAAGGGAAAAAAGAAATCGCAAAAATAAGTTTTATTTAATCTATTATTTAACTGGGTCCTTGTAAAATTTTCCACATATATCTTAAAATTATCATCCATCAAATCCTTATGTTTAAGCTGAAAAGGTCAGGCTAATGAACTCTTAGTAAAGTAATTTATATTAAATTAATAAATATTATAATCACACCACACTAAATATTAAGAAAAAAGTGAATAAATTGAATGAAATTCAAAAATATATTGTACAATAAATAAATGCAAGAAATAATGATTAAAAATTAATTATAAATACTCGAACTTTTAGAAAACTTAGGAAATTAATGTACATTAGATATGTATATAGAACTTTTCAGGCAAAAACTTTTGCTGTAATAAACACAAGCCAACTCACATATTTAAACAAAACGCACAAATTAGACAAACATTAAGCGGCTTAGCGGAACATATTTAGCAAAGGATAAAGTTATCTCTGACAATCAGGTTACAAACAACACGACAAAGCCGTAATAGCCGCTGTTAGAGTATGAAAAGCGGGCAAGTTGCTCGTGAGTGAGGAGCAGATTACAAGCGATTGCCAGCTGACGATAAGCGTAGACCAGGTTGCCGCTGGTCTAGTCTGAATTGGACTGGTCTGGTCTGGTGTGGAATTCCTAACCCGCATTCGCAATTCGCATCCGCAATTCGCATTCGCATCCGCATGGCCCGCCTCAATTAGTTGGCGCATTAAGGGGATCTGCAGCGGCGTGGCCAAGGAATTTATTGTGTTGCCAGGCCGAGTTGTGTCAGTGTTAGGACGCTTATCGCTGCAACCAGTCAGAGTCAGAGGCAGAGGCAGCCGAAGACTAGAGTCCTGAATCGTAATTGACTTGTTGCCAAGTAATCGTTGCCTGTTAACTGCTGTTGTCAGGGGATTATCTACAGTTCAGTTGAAATCGCCTTGGCCCCATCTCACAGGGTCCTGGCAATCAGCGCGGCGCACACATTTCGAGTTCGAGCTGAAGCTAAGTTTCCAAGCTGAATGAAGCTCATTGAAGTGCATGAGAAGTGAAAAACAATAAACATGCTTAGCACATTCTCCTGGGCAGGTCCTTAATTCGAGTGCTTTGTTTTGTTATTCCACTTGTCCAGGATTCAGTTGCGTCTGCTTGGGCTTTTGGGTTGCAGCTAATTGGTTTTGCATATTTCGAGAGTAGTTTTGCCAAATCACCTGGCCACCTTAATGCCTTCTCCCCCTAAATATACGTAAGTGCAGAGCAGCTGCTTCTATCTGTGCCATACCCATCCCTCCATCCACATCCCCGCACATTTCTGTGGCTTTGCGACCCGCCCGGAAGTATGCAACAAGCGTCGTCCGCAGCAATCAACGCGCTGAGTTGGCTGCCCCATTTGGTGGCCATTTTGAAGCATTGCCATAAATGTTACATTCGGCTTTTAGCGAGCGATTGCCACGGCCTGTGGAGCACGGGTATGTGGCCAGGAATAAAGGTGAATCTATGTAGATGAGGCTAGCCAGCAATTTGGCCTGGCTTTTCAAAAGTCAACGCCGCAGGGGTTCAGGATGCCAGCAGACCGCTTATAGCAATCTGCACTGAAATCGCCTGCCCCCATGTGTTGCCGCTCCGCTTTTGCTGCTCATCTCCGTGTTGCAGCCACATTTCTGAGCTGGTCGAGAAACCGCAGACGTGGTCCGACGTGTTTTCTACTCATCATAACTTTGTATACCCTGTAAGTGGTTGAAAAATACATTATAAAGTGCAAATGTGCGTATGTATGTAAGGTATTAGGCAAAAATTCATATACTATCTCATTTCTACATTACCCAACTGCAAATCCTCTTAAAACTTTCACTTTAATAAATCGTGGAATATGAAACCTTTACTTCAGGATGGCAAAGGTTTTGCGTTTAACAAACATTTATTAATATTTCTGGATATTTTTTGTAGTGCTATTAAAAAAACACTATTCACTATAGTTATAGAAAGAAGATTTAAAGCGAAATTGATCAACCAATTGGCCACAAATAGAATTTTTCTTAATTATAACATATTTCGTATTGTTTTTTTTTATTTATTTATTTTTTTTGACTGATTCTTTTTACATTGCGTTAGACTATTATGACTATTATTATTCTTTTTGTTTTGTGAATAAATATTTATATATACTATATACTAAAGTGGTTATTGCCTGAGGGAGCACAAATAAATTACAATTATGACGTTGACAGTGCTATTTTATTTAATTCTACATTTATTTAATATTTATTATTTAAATTTAACTATTGTATAATTCACAACACATTTTTCAAGCTGAAATGTGTTCAAGCTAAACATCCAAGGTAACTATCAGAACAGATTTATAGCTATCATACAGCTGTCCGACAGCCAGGCAGCAAGAGCGCAAAAGAAAGGGCAAAAATTACATCGGAGTTGGTTTGAGAAGTGCTAACTAAGCTGAATCACCTGGCCAGAAACAATAGGCTTTCCCTTAGATACTAGGATTCCAGGACATAGGAAGATACCCTAAAATGTAGCAGCCGATTAGCTAGCTGGACAGGACCAGAACCGTTTTGTGGCTTAGGAAGGACACGTTGCGAGAACACTTGAGGATAGAGAAGGACAGTGTGAAGCAGTCAAGCTAGGGAAATGCACCAGGTCTGAGACAGGCTCAGTAACTTCTGGGAAACTATAATCTGAAAAGATTTAAGCAAATTTTTCCAGTTGGGAAGAATACACTTAGAATACTGAGTAAACTAGGATGTGAGCAGCAGGACATGTATATAGATTCTGCAAACTTGAGGCTGAATAGACATTAAACGTACAAACAAACGCACATCCTTCAAAACAGCGGACATAGGAACTGTCAACCCGACTTAAGTCCTTGTGTTCCTGTAGGATGATAAGCGAGCTCATCAGAAGTGGTTATGATAAATCATGATAAAAATAATAATGCCTTAAAATTCCTTTTCAAGTTAATAAACCTGTTTAATTAATATGGCACCTGCTCTCAAAACTATGTTTATATTCCAGAGAAAGTTACAGATAATTTAGAACAGTTGACTTCATTTGAACCGAAAATGCTTTAGTTAATGCCTGTTAAGGTAATTAATTGCTCACAACATAATCTTAAATACCACACAAACACACAACCACACACACACTCAAAGGCGGAGGCACAACACTTTCAGGCACCGACATCTGACAGTTTCTATGGTTTTGCCTTTCGACTAGTCAATGCGCTTTTAAGCGCGCTAATTAAAAATGTGGCAACTACACGTTGCGCTTTTGCTTGCCACACACACACACACCCACACTGCTAAACCCAAGTTGGCAGCCTCGCACCACCCACATGTCATTTATCCATTATGGCGCTGCCACCTTTATTATCGCGTTGTTGCTGCTGCCTTCCTTAACGCAGGCAGCGTAATTAACGCTTTCACTTTTGGCATCGCTTGCATCTCAGACTGAGCTGCTTCGCATTGGAGTTGAGTAAACATTGGTGAACTTGGTGAACAAGTTAACTTCAACTGAATCAGTTCACCAAACAACTCTTTAGAGCGATAGCGCGCTATTCACCTTTCTGTGCGAAACTCAAACATGTGTTGTTGTTATCAATATAAAGAACTTCTTCTGGCAAGACAAAGTGGCTTAACTTCCTCTGTGAACTCGGTAAAAAGATCTCCCTTCAATGATGAAAAGTTTAATCTCCTTTCTCAGTGAATCTCAACATTTTATGGTAGTTCCTTTCTTAAAATTTAATCCAATAGAACGAACTTTCTCGGACAATAAATAATGGATGATTTGCTCTGTGAACTCGGTGAAAAGATTTCCCTTCAATGATGAAAAGTTATATCGGTGAATCTCAACATTTAGTGTTAGTTCCTTTTTTAAAAATAACTTCCTCTGGCGATAAGAACTGGACTATCTTTGAGTACCCGGTGAAAAAATCTCCTTCCAGTAATGAAAACTTTTAACACCTTTCTTTGTGTTTCTCAACAAAATGTTGTAGTTTCTTTTAAAACTAATGTTCTATCGCTATGTGTTGTATTATTATTGTTGGCCCTTTCAGTCTACAGGTTCTTCTGTTCTATTTTTATCAATCATTTTCGTCTCTTACTATTTAGCTCATATTTATCGGTTATTTCGTTACTCAGCAAACTACTCAGTTATTTGTTGAAGTGTATGTTGCAACAGCTCAACAAATCTGAGCAGAGAGAACCACTGATCAACGTTTTCACTCACTTGTTCAGGAAACTGTTCACTCATTCAGGAACAACGCAACTCTATTACGCAAGACCAGACCTTGTCCTAGAGCAACTCCTCAAAGTGGCTTTGTGGGAGCCTGTGCCTGAGCCAGATCCTGTCTGAGTCTGAGTCTGTGTGCGAACGTTTTTACTTATACTGCATATTTATTAAAATGCAGCCCAGCGATGAGAAGAATGCTGCGGAAAGAGCTAAAATGTAATAACTCTTGTTGTGGCCACGCCCAATACGATGATGCTCCTTTCCGCTTCCGCCCCCCAATCCGCCATTTTTCTGGGTGCGCATTTGTTAAGCTGCTTTTGTCCGCAGGTGTTGCTATTGTTGGCTCAACGCTTAAAAACGAACGCTGCGCGCTATTATGGCGTTCAGTCCTTTTTAACCGCTTATATTTTTTACCCAAGGATTTGCGCTGAGTCCAAGCTGCTTATTAATTCAAAATTGAGCGCAGCTAATAAGCTTATGGCAGAGCAACTTGCCACGCCCCACGCCCCATGCTCCACTCAATGCTGCATCCTCCTCTATATGCTAGCCGGGCTAATTGTGCGCTAATTCTAATTATCAGCAACACATTCGAGGTAAGTTTTCGGGTGCTGTGGCGCCTGCTAACGAGTGTTTATTAAAGGCGCTAATGGCGAGCTCCGCCTCTTGATGAGCGACGCTTAAGCACACAGATCCTGGCGAGGACCTGCCCACGTCGCCTCTTTCAAAATGCGCGTCGCGCAATTAGCGCACAAATATTTCCGCATTTATTTTATTTTTTTTGCTTTCTGTTATATATTTTTCTTCTTTATTTTTTTTTTTTTGTTGCTTCCAAGCGACCATAAAAATGCTCAACCGAATTGTAGTAATTACAACAATTTGCATAAGCGGGCGGGCGGCGAACGGAAATCAAAAAGCGCAAAGCACAAAGTATGCTACGCATTTTGCAATTTATTCATGCAGACGATGAAGGCAGCAGAAGGAGCAAGGAGCCGGGACCCAGAAGCCAGGAACGAGCGGCAAAGGCAACCCAAATGCCGCTAATTATGTAATATGAAAATGTGACGATGACAGCGACGACGACAAACATCAAGGACAAGGACACGATTCCGGGATACCAACTATGGCCGAATTATTTGCATATGGTAAGCAGGCATGCAGGCAGGACCCTTTTTTTTCATACACCCTGTAACCAAAAACAATTGATGAAAAGCATATAGTACAATCTAATGTGTTAATGAATGTAACATGTAGACAGAAAATATAGAGTATTTTGTACTACTATATTCCTTATACGTAAGTCCGATGCAATCTGGACAGGTCCTTCTAGCTACCTACACCTGTTCTTCTATATGATTGTGTTGGTCATTAAATATGTATTACGTGTAGTTTAGTTGTTTTATACATTAAGTGACTTTCCGGTATTTTTTGGTTCATTTCCGTATTTTTGAACTTTTCAAAAAATAATAAACAATTGCCGATTTTTTCTGATTTTCAGTATTTCTTTGCATTTAGTGACATTGGGTATTTTTTGGTTCTTTTCGGTATTTTCGAACTTTTCAAAAAATAATAAACAGTTGCCTATTTTTCTGATTTTCAGTATTTTTTGGTATTTTTGACTTCCAAAAGCTCAAGAAGATGGTTTTATTTTTATACCCTAGCAGAGGGTATTATAATTTTGTCTCGAAATGTGTAATGGCTTGAAGGAGATGTTTCCGACCCAACAAACTATATATATTCTGAATCAGCATGAATAGCCGAGTGAATATAGTGATGTCCGTCTGTCCGTCTGTTTCTATGCGAACTATCGTAGTGAAACTTGGCACAGCCCTTATTTTTACTGTAGGCAGTACATTTGTTGGAACCGACCGGATCAGGCCACTATAACATATAGCTGCCATAGGAATGATCGGTCGACAACAATGTTTTTGTATGAAAAACTTTTTTGTTTATACAACTATCCTTACCTAACTTTATTAAACAGTGTCTCTAGAGAGTTTATACAATCTCACCAAATTTGGTCAAAATCGAACCACTATATCACCATATCAAACTTTTTGTTTAAACAAATATTTCATGCAAACTAAGTGAGAGTTTTATAATACTTCAAATAGTTTCTTATTATTTGATTAAAATCGGACCACATTTAGTTTTGTATAAAATGTAATTCCTGCTAGGGTATATAGCTTTGGCAATCCGAATCCGTCCTTTCTTGATTTATTTCTTTAATTAATCTAAGAAATAAGTTTTATTTGTATAGCATGATATACTAAATAAATAATGCTTATCAAGTCCCTTACAAATTAATACTTATAACCGTTACGAGTCCCTGACAAATACTACATATATTTGGCATTTGTAGACTTTAATATATTTTAAGCAAAATGAAAATATTTGTATACTTTGTTCTAAATATTTCTCACTTTAGTTTAGTGCACTGGGTATTTTCTAGTCGGGCACTCAAACGTCTATAGAATGCTAACTTGTTTGTTATTCAGTTTGGCTATTAACAAAATTCAATTAACACTTTGTGTTCCTCAGTCGCATTCACAACTGACCAAAATCAAAATGGCCAACAATTAAAAGCTCAATAAGAACCGAAAATTCTCAATATTGATTTCCGCAGCACAATCAAAAACAATGTACAAGAAACAAGTGGCTTAGAGTGTTCGACTAGACAATACCCTGTACGGAAAAGTCTACATAATTCAGATGCGGAAATTACATATTTGAGCAGAAAAAAACATTCTAATTTCAGTTTACCGTAATATAGGAAGTACTCTTACGATAACTTGTGAAAAACTAAGGAATTATTTTAAGAAATTATGATATAATTCGATTTTATGGAAGTTAGATTCCAAGAATGGCAGCCAAACTTATTTATTAAGACAATTGTCTATAGCTTACTTTTAAAAAAGGAACTCAGGCATAAATCTTCGTGATTGTCCGGAGATGATAAAAGCCTTATCTCGTAGTCATCTCAACCCATTGCAAGGATATCAAGAAAATAGGTACACATAAAATGAAAAGAGCCGCATGAATTTTCAATATGATGTTTACTTGTATGCATAAAAATATTCCGTTTCTGTAGTCCAGTCGAAAAAAAAACCAATTTCAATTTGTTAACATTTTTTCTCAATCAAATTTATTACACGGCCGAGGTACGAAAAAAAATTGATGCTGAAAACATATGAAAAACAAATATGCAATCGGCACTTATTTTCTTAAAATATTATCATGTCTATGGTAATGGTGTGCACGTGTGTGTATCTGTGTATCTGTGTATCTGTGTGTGTGTATCTGTATGGAGGACAATTAAAACCATGCCACAATATTGCAATACACAGACACGGACTGAGCCACAGATACACATACAGATACAGATACATATACAGGCACACGGCTGGTAACGTGGTTGCCTTTGGGCGTCCTAGTAAATGGTAATCAACGCAAATCCTCCATAGAGCACCGCACACGGATAGGCAATCAGCAGCTGTTGATGGTCCATGGAGAATGCTGTGGCGAATAGTTTCGAGGCCGATATGGCGCACCAGAGTATGGAGATGCCGCTCACAATTAGGCCGAGTGTGCCCCTGCAAAGTGCAAAGAGATTTAGAAAAGAGTACCAAGGAGTAAGAGAAGTGGCTACAACAGAGTAAAACAGCGGCGGCAAAATCAATAAACAATGCATATGCATGAGCAGCGGAAAGCGTATTCTCGACGAGTAAGTGAGTGAGTGAGTGTTTGCTATACAAAAAAATTCTCTAAGTGTATGCGTGTGTGTATGTGTGTGTATTTTGTGAATGAATGAGCAGTGCAAACAAAGACAGCAGGCGATGTGCAAAGGATGTGCAAACATAGTCCAACTACGAAGCATCAAGTATAGGTAGAGAATGGAAATTGAAATATGAGAGGGGGGCTTAATGAAAGCTTAGAATGTTTAACTACTCTGGGCTCAGAGAGATTAGTCTCGATATTAGCAAACAAATGAATAAATGGGGGGAAGGGCGTGGGAATATGCTCAATACCTATCAAGTTTGATGAGTAATTAAAGCAAAGATCGAAAATAGTAATAACAAGAGAAAACAAGAAAGCACCCGAAATTGTATTTAAAAATTAATGAAGTTTAAACTATTAAACAATCCGGAAGATTATTAAGATATTTCGCAAGTAAATTGTTTCATTTGACAAAGATATTAAAAGTTTTTAATTGAATTTTAAGCAAAAAATAAAACTCTTTGTAAGTTCGAAACTATGTTTAAAATTCACAATCACATTCTTGTGGAAATGCTTTTTTTCCCCAATTTTTTCTGTTTAGTAATTGAAATATTAGTTTTAGTAGAATACTATTACTTATTGTGGCAACTTAAGCTAGTGTAAAATGAATTTAATCTTTCTGTTTTATCCAATTTCTCTTTATATTAATAACTTTTTAACTCCTTATTATTACCCCAAAATCCTTAGCATAATCTTAATAGCTGTATTTAATATCTTGTGGAAATGTGAATTACTTATTTTCATTTGTGGAGTACAAAAGATCTTAAAAGTCGCAATACAAACGCCCCAACATCAAATAATAATAATATTCTAATGTCTCGTTTCTAAGCAATGCTTAATTTTGACTTAAAAAGTCAAAAGTCTTATACAACATAAAATAAACTTACCGAAAATCGATATATATCTTTAGATATAATAATAAACTACCACGCTTTCAAGCTACGGTTGACCTTGTCCTAACCACAGAAAATGTAACATTCAACAATCTATACAATATACGTATACAATCTATAAATAATATTAATGCTTTCAAAGGTTGTAACAACAATCAGGACGACAAAATCAGAACAAGTCTCAATGCGTAGGCCCAATTCAAGGGAGTAGCCTGTCCCTGGCTATGACTCTGGCTCTTTTTAATGGATTGCCTTTTTTTGCGGTCCCAAAACTGTCGCAATTCGCTTTCATCTAACCTAACTACCTGGCCATAACCTGCCGCCTACCTACCTCACTTGACTCCTAGACGTACATGGCTCTTTTTAAATATCCCTTTTTACACTCCTACTCAGCATCCACGCCCCAATCCGCCCAATAAACGCCTACCCATTCTTGTTGCTGTTGATTGTGCCAAGTGATTTCTGGCTTAGTTTAAACGGACTGCCCAATGCAGTTACGCAGTAGCATACGAAGGGCCTAGCGTCTAAAACCAATCAAACCAATGCTGTGGGCACCCTGCTACGCCCCCACACTTGCCACACATCCGCACACCCGCACACCCACACTCACACACTGCCAAGTGCTGTCTGTATAATTTTTGTGCACTTTTGCATCACCAAACAAACTCAATTAAAAAGTCTGTCTAAAAAAATCGCAAAAATATTTACTGTATGCTTGCCGGGTACGGGTCTGAGTCCGAGTATATGAACATCAACACCCACACACATACACACACACACACGCACGCATACCATGAGAAAAAAAAACACGCACAAAGTGCAGGCGTTTAAACCAACAAATAAAAAATGCAAGCAAACAGCCAGCCAAATGGCAATTGGGCAGCTACAGAGCAAAAAAATCAAGTAAGAATACTCCAGTTGCAAGTTCCCGACTGCTATATACTCTGTTCGCAGTGTAATAGTTGTGCTTACATGCGATCTTATCTATAAGTCTGATCTTTCAAGGAGTTCAAGTCTATATTAAATATTAGGCTGTAGATTATAAATGTGATATATTGATGTGGTATATTTCTATATTTGGCTTATTTTCGCGGGCGGGAGAGGGAAGGGCATTAATATTTAAAGACTCATTATTTAAAGATATTATTATTAGCTCGCATACCAAATTTAATAACTCTAGCTTTAAAATTGTAGTAGATATATGTATTTGAAGGACGCGTACCAAATATTGGGTGAAAGCAAGCCCAATATACCCATTTTCGCCTAGGAAACACTATAAAAACGAAGGGGCACATGTTGGAGCCTGGGCGAAGGGATGCCAATGTTGCGGGGTGGCAGACAAAACGATGCTGGTGTCGAGTGCGCTCGGGCAATAGTTGTTTTTCGTGCTAGCGCCAGTTGAAATTATGACGTGCCGGAGTTCTGGCCAAAGGCACGGATAGGGTTGGGTGTAGCGCAGTTTGTGGGCCGTATACGGTTTGTGGAAGGGCACACGCAGCACTTGCGTGATGGTCGTGCATACAAAAAAAAAAAAAAAAAAAACAAAAAGGAAAACGGAGGGAAACTAGCGACTACACATGCAGCAAGTGCTGAACACATATTTGAAAAGGAAAATACGTGGCCAACTGTGGGTATCCGGACATGGAACACCACCCACCAGCTGTCTACTTCTCACTCTATCTAGCTCTTTCTGTGGCCTTCTGCACTTGCGGAGTGGCGCGAAAATTAAACGGCGCATAGTTGGTCCTTTGGCCGAGTTTTTTTTTCTGTTGTCAGCTGAACCTGGCTGAGAGCCTGAGAACGTTGCTGGCAATCATAGCCCCAGAGTGCACTAAAAGCGCAAATTAAGCTGTCTATTTTTTTATACACTGACATCAAACTGCAACAAACTGAAAATCCTGCTTATATTGTGCATGAGCTTGCTAATTATATGAAAGGAATAATTCAGAGCAATGTACATTGTACAAACGGTGGCAAGGATAAAGATAAATATATAAGTAGCCTTAATACAGGAATAGTGATAAGTCTAAGAATATCCACATTAGTATATTTACTATATATATTATTTATTATTTAGTGTTAAATGTCTACTATATTGCTAACTAATAGACATAAAATTAACTTTTCAAACTTTTTTTAAGTCTTTAGAATTTATACGCACAGCTATTCAAATAGGAAAAAGGGGGAAAAACTTAAATCAAAGTTAAATGGCTTGGTTGCTCTCAAAAGGAAATAATTTACAGAGCGCATTAGCTCTTATAAAAGAAAAAAGGTATATTTAAACTAATTGACTTCGGTTATTACCGTAAAACAACTTTTGTTTTCAACAATAAATATCAATACCTATAATATGATTATTAAAAGCTTGAATTGCCCAATAAACTATTTCCTTATTCCTCCAATTAAATTACTTGAACTGTATTAAAAAAATGTTTTCATATTGTCAATAATAGTATATGTGAAATGATGAAAAAGGACGTTCCAAACAAGAACAAGATGTTTTCTTAATAAGGCCATTTACTTACTAGCATAACACGAACTAACCCCTAAGTCTAATCCAAAAACAATGAAGTCTGTAACCTATTTTTCGATTCCAATTTGTAAACAAATGTTGAAGTTGGTCGTTTAATCAAACTAGAAATTTTAAAGCCCAATCATCAAACAAAGCTAAGTAGTTGAACGTGCTGCATTCGCAGCTGGACTGACTTAGACAAAGTTTTTAATTACAGCCCCCCACACAATGCATTGGCAACTTTTCAATTAAAAACATAAATACAAATCGGGGGGAAAAAGGAGGTCCTGGATGATGGGTGATGGCTGATGGGTGCTGGGTGTTGGGCGATGGTGTTGCTGCTGCTGGTGTTGGATGAATGCTGAAAAAGCCAGCGAGTTGTGTCAACAATTACTTACTGAATGGTGATTAAAATGTTGATGCCGGAGAGCACAACCATGGGCAACAGACAATAGCCCAGCACGGAGGCCACGGCGCCAAAGGTCACTTGCGACCGGGTGACCATCAGGGAGAGCAGACAGTAGAAGAATATGCAGCCCATCACGCCAATGCCATAGATGTACGAGAAGGTTACCTTTCCGCTCTGTGGAAATGGATGATAAGAGTAAGCAAAGAGTTAGTTGGTTGGTAAATCGCAATGTGGAAAGCCAAATCAAAATAGAGGCATAATGTAATTAGAATAGTTTATGGGTCTACCCACCAGCAGCAGGATGCCTCCGAGTGCTAGACAGAATACCAACGGTCCGGCCATGTCCGTATCCTGGAGTATTTGTTGGTCTGTGCCGCGCAGAGGATTAAGCACGGCCAGTGTCTAAAAATAGAAGGATAGAGAGGAGTGTGATTGAAAGCAATGTGATTAAAATTACAGCAACTGAAGGATTTCAACTAGTTGTAGCATGGGATATATGCGGCCAGGACAACCCATCATCATTCACAACCTGCGGCCAGGACACGACACAATTTATTTGCTCGCACAGCGGCCATAAAACGAAGCCTGAGCTCCACTTTTGAACATTTTGCTGCTGTTTTTGTGATTTTGTGCACTCGCAGTAAAATTTGAAAAATGGAAATTGATGATAAATGATATTGCTGACCAGTGAGCAGCGGAGCAACGAACAAAGCTGTCAACGTGTTTGACGCACGAGAATTTAGACCACCAGGCAGGCCCAGAAATAAATGAAACAATAGCAAAACATAACAATCCTCGATTACATGCAACACATGTGGGCCTAGGCAGCTAGACAAAATTGACCCTTACTTTAACACAAAATCCTTTTTCGGTTGCCTTTTGAAACTGATATTCCAAACATATAACTCTTACCAATTCTGTTTGTTACACAAAGGCAACTCGACAGCAATTTAGCTGAAATGAATACGCTTGTTATAAGCTCTATATTTATTCTTGGTAAGCTAAATATAGGAAAGTATCTTCAGGCTAGTTGGACACTGGGAATAACCTTATTATGAACAGAATCATAACATTTCATTTTCATTTAATCCTTGTAAAATAATTATGTATATTTGTGTGTCCTAATAATAATTAATATAAGTATAAATATATTTGAATCTTTTAATCAAAATTATAGCTACTCAAGAAATGAAAAAGCTAGGGGAATGATGAATAATGAAATAGAATCATCAAAATTCCGATTTCGGTTAATTTTTACTACAACTTTACGGAAGTGAATAGCTTAATACCCTCGTAGAGGTTATTATATTTTTGACTCAAATTGTGTAATGGCTTGAAGGAGTTGTTTCTGACTCAACAAAGTATATATATTCTGAATCCGCATGAATAGTCGAGTCGATATAGCGATGTCCGTCTGTCCGTCTGTTTCTATGCGAACTAGTCTCTCAGTTTTAAGGCTATCGTTGTGAAACTTGGCACAGACCCTTCTTTTTGCTGCGGGCAGTACATATGTCGGAATCGGCCGGATCGCATCACTATAACATATAGCTGCCATAGGAATAATCGGTCGACAACTACATATGTTTTTGTATGAAAAACTTTTTTGTTGATGAATGTATCCCTTCCAAACTTACCCAAGCCGAGTCTCTAAAGAAATTTTATAATCTGACCAAATTTGGTCAAAATCGCACCACTATATCACATATGTAGTTGCCATAGGATCGAGTGAAAAATGAGATTTTGTATGAAAAACTTTTTGTATTACACCCACTAAGTGAGTTTTATTATTCTTAAAATAGTTTCCTATAATTTTATCAAAATCGGACCACATAGCTCAATCAGATGAAAATTGAGTTTTGTACTCCGAACATAGCCGGACTTTCTTGTTATTTAATAATTATGTTTACTTTAACAATGCTCAGTCAAACAGAAAGTTGAAATATGATAATACTTCGACTTATTGGCCAAAGTTTCTGCTATATTCCAACTCACAGCTTTATGTGTTCAGACAACGCCAAGTCAAAGATAGATTAACTAATTTACATACTATAAGTAGTTTTAAAAGCGAATTAAGGAATTTTTACAAAGCAAATATTAGAATCAAAGGACAACAGATAATGATATTTATTATAATTAAGGCAAAGAATACGGAATGATTCTTTTTAAGTGTAATTGGTAAAGCAAACTATAGATGGAGAAGTAAGTTTAGGATGACTAGTTGGATCGGAGGGAACTGGGACAAATGAAATGTTAAATGGAAACAGCACTGAGCAGCACTGAATCTTCTTTCGTTAATAACTTCCGTGTTTATTATCCGATCGACTTGAAGTTTGGACAGTAGATTAAGAGTGACTAAAGTATTGTACATGCCAAATCCCAAAGCTATATCTTTAAAAGTGTGGCTGTAAAACGTTTTGATCGAATTGCGAAGAAACATCGGGAGATATCTGAGATCGGAAACAAACTTGATCTGCATATGGTATACAGGAAACTATATTCCAAATTTAGTGTTTTTAGCTCTTGTAGTTGCTGAGATCGACGCGTTCATTCAGACGGACAGACCGACAGACATGTCCAGATCGAAATCTCTTTAGATACTGATCAAGAATATATATACTTCATAGGGTCGGAGATGTCTCCTTCACCCTGTTACAGACATTCGCACAGATTTAGTACCCCCTTTATACCCATTTTATGGGTACAGGGAGTAAAAATAATAATAAATTAAATCATGTATGAAGTGAAAATGGAAATATTTAAGGAAACTGTATCCTCATTAGTAGAGTGAATGCAAAAGAAAATAACCTTATTGAGCAGCGTTTTAAATAAGATTGATAATGTAATCCAATACAAAATACATTTTAATTTTAAATATAACAATTAATTATTGGCAAGTAATCGATTTAACAGTTATGCATGTATTTTTAAATTAATTGCAATCATACATTTTAAATACTTTAATTAGAAAACAGTTAGTTTTTTGTAGTGCTGGCAATCTTTTGTTTTAAATTTATTACCAACATTTTTTTACACGCACCCCGTCGCATATTTTGCCGTACAATTTAATTAGTATTTCATTTAGTTTTTATGA
Organism: Hirtodrosophila histrioides; assembly: GCA_037075165.1. Classification (NCBI taxonomy): domain Eukaryota; kingdom Metazoa; phylum Arthropoda; class Insecta; order Diptera; family Drosophilidae; genus Hirtodrosophila; species Hirtodrosophila histrioides. Next base: position 53,835 of record JBAMCL010000071.1, read on the forward strand.
TGGCACACAGACTCATTAACATTTTCATTTTTCAATTAACACAAACGTAATAAATTCCGCAACTAAAAACAACAACAACAATGAGAAGAGAATTGCGCAAAATTTTTACAAAATGGGCAAAAATGCGAGAGAGGAAAAGTTACATAGAGCAAAACCGAAAGAAAAAGTTTAATTAAAAACACAAAAGTTGTTTTATTTATTTAAAAACACACACACACACAACAAAACGGCAACACAGCAATGAAAAAATATGTCTTCATTAACGACAAAACAACAACAATGCAAACGAGCAAACGAGCAAAAAAATGGCGACGAGCAAAGGCAGAGTGCAATAAATAAATACAAAAGCGAAATGCAAAAACATTTAAATTTCAATTAAAACTGAGCGCAGAGCAACAACGCGAAGTTAGCCGCGGTGAGAAAGCTCGGCCTAAAGTGGACGACGCTACCCGCTTCCTCTCTAACCCCCCTATTTCAACCGCTGCGCAGCTACTGCACAAATTAGAAAACTCAAAACAAAAGCGAAATGAAAAGAATAAAAGAAATAGCATAATAATAATGCAGCAGGTGGAGAAATTGCGCTGGCAAACAAAGTGAGGCAATCTTGAAGCTGCCTCCAAGCCGATTCGCTTCCACAAATTGTGCGTCAAAGGAACGCGCATAAAATATGCAATTTACCAAGCTTTCAGGGTGTCTACTTAGTAACAAGTGCCGCTCCACAGCAGCGTGCACAAAGTAAAGTTGGAAAATTATAAAAATCAGAAAATTCAGCGAACTTACCTTTTGAAAAATATGATTCGGGTTGATGCCCAGTTCTAAAAATAGGAGTAAGTAAGTAATCTGGCGATTAGGTTACATGCACATATGTAAGCCGTGCTGATGCAGCTTACCCTCCAAAAGCGGCGGCTCGTCCTCGAATTCGTTGCTGGCAGCGGCACCAGGGCCAGCAGCGCCAGGGCCACCCGGCTTAAAGGACTTGTCCTGCGCATAGCTGTTATCCGTGTAGGCGGTCGGGTCGTAAAATCCGCCAAGGCCCTGACTTGGCGCATTATTGTACGCGGCATCATAATTGGGCGGCACTGAGGGCTGTGTGTTGTCAAAGCTCTGGAAATTGCTGTGAAAAAAAACACGATGCAAACAAATGGTAAACAAAAGCTGTGCAGTTCCGGGTCAAATAAAAAACTTACAGCTCCTGGCCAAACTCAGGCATGTCAAAGTTGTAGCTGGCATCTGCTGACGGCCCGGAGGTGTAAAAATCATTTGGCCCACCAAATTGCGACATTTTGTAATACAGCACACAAGATTTTTAATAATAATTAATTTAGAAACTCAGTGCAACACGTCACTAGCAACGGCTGATTGACATTCACAGGTGGCGCCGACATGCACAGCGGTATGTTAACTGCCTGTTAACTTACAGCGCTGTTAACATAACGCAGTGCTGCAAAACGACTACGTATTAGCGCACTTTTTGAATTTTTAGAAGGCAACAAATTGCCGACTTTCTAAATATAATCATCAAAATTGTTACAATAAATGAAAAAGAGTTTGACTAATGTTAACATTCATAATACATTTTTATTTTCATAGCTCCATTTGCAACACAAACAAAATTTATTCGTTATAAGGTATACTATGCATTTGGGCTACGTAATTATTGCGTTTTTTCAGAGGTCTATAATATATATAATATTATAATTTCGTATTGTATTTAACTTGTAACACGCAATGGCAAAAAAACATTAAATATGTGTTAGTAAATTGTAGTTACAGTTACGTAGAGAACACAATTAGATAAACATTACGAATTTACGAATTTTTACTAACAATAAATAGCTGTGAATTATAATAATGTATGTATACATATGTTCAACATAGATAGTATATGTATTTATATATATATAGTTTTTTTTATATATGTTATTTATATGGCTGGTTTAAGTGGACAACATCCTCTTGCGCTATCGGCTAATTATTGTTCGTCTTTCCTAACTTTTGTCATCTTCGTCGTGTACATATTGTTTCATTGTTTCTTTATTCATCAAGTGCAATTCTAGTCCTGCCTGCCTGACGCAACCGTTCTAAACTGTTTAACTTAAAAATTAAATTGATTTCAAATATCTTATTACGCATTATGTATGTATATATGACTAGCTTGATGGGGGAATTCGAATAATAACCTATCTTTGGTTGCTTAATTCATTTGGTTTTTTGGTATTTTTTGTGTGTTTCTTGGTATTTGTTTCAAGTACGCATTCGACTAGTTCGCCTAGTCCTCCAGATTTCGGAAGGCTTGCTGTAGATCCTCGTACAGCTGATCAAAGTCCGCCTTAATCTTTTGCTCGCCCTCTTTCACAGGATCCTGCACAAACATATAAACTGTAATTAAAACTGTTTTCAATACTGTCAGTTGTAACTCACCTTGAATTTCATTGAAGACAGCTGGTACATAATGCCACCCATTGACTCCCTGATGGTATTCCATGTGATTTTGTTATCCGACTGGGCTGTGGACTCGACAGCATGGCGCGCCGTCTCGTAGAAGGCTAGAATATTTCTCAGCATGCCCACCGTTTTATAGAAAGGACAGACGCGATCGTATGACGAATAGGAGTTCTGTTGCAAGAAATCGTCCTTGAGCAGCTTGGCCACCTCCAGGGTAACCTTATCGGTCTCGGCCAGCGATGCCTTGCCCACAAGCTGCACGATTTCGGAGAGATCCTCCTCCTCCTGCAGAATCTCCTTGACCTTGGTACGCAGCGGCACAAATTCGGGGAAATTCTTGTCGTAGTACTCGTCCAGAGCACGCATGTACTTGGAATAGGATATAAGCCAGTTGATGGAAGGGAAATGTTTGCGCTGGGCCAGCTTCTTGTCCAGACCCCAGAACACCTGCACGATGCCCAAAGTGGCAGAGGTAACAGGATCAGAGAAGTCACCACCAGGTGGCGAGACAGCGCCCACAATCGACACGGAGCCCTCACGCTCAGGATTGCCCAGACACTTGACGCGTCCAGCGCGCTCATAGAAGGTGGCCAAGCGTGCGCCCAGATAAGCCGGATAGCCAGAATCCGCAGGCATCTCAGCCAGACGACCAGAGATTTCACGCAAGGCCTCAGCCCAACGGGAGGTGGAATCTGCCATCATCGCCACATTGTAGCCCATATCGCGGAAATACTCAGACAGCGTAATGCCAGTGTAGATGGAAGCCTCACGGGCAGCGACAGGCATGTTGGAGGTGTTGGCCACCAGAGCCGTGCGCTTCATTATAGACTCCGTAACGCCGTCGACTTCGCAAGTCAGTTCGGGAAAATCACGTAAGACCTCAGACATTTCATTACCACGCTCGCCGCAACCGACATAGACGATGACATCAGAGTTTGAGTACTTGGACAGCGCCTAAAAAGAAGCTGGAAATGAGCCAAGTAGCTGGAAGGGTAAATAATGGGGCACTTGCCTGCGATATGACTGTCTTGCCACAACCAAAGGCACCGGGAATGGCCGTGGTGCCGCCCTGCACGCAGGGGAACAGCGAATCAAGGACACGCTGTCCTGTGAAGAGTGGATAATTTGCCGGCAGCTTTTCGGTGCAAGGGCGCGGCTGGCGCACGGGCCACACCTGCAGCATCGTATGTTTCGTAATATCGCCATCGAACTCCGTCTCCAGCACAATATCCTCCAGATTATAGTTGCCCGCGGGCGCAATATAGCGCACGGTGCCCTTGGCGCGAGGTGCCACAAGCATGCGCTGCTTGACCAGGGTATTCTCATGCACGACACCGTACAGATCTCCACCGGTGATGTGGGAGCCCACACGCACATTCAGGGGATTGAATTCCCACATTACAGAGCGCGAAAGTGCGGGCGTATTGACGCCCTTTGGTATATATATGGAGCTGGTCATAATGCCAATGTCCCGCAGCGGACGCTGGATGCCATCAAAAATGCTGCCCATAATGCCGGGACCCAGCTCCACGGACAGAGGCTTGCCAGTGCGCAGCACGGGATCGCCGACAGTAACACCAGAGGTCTCCTCGTACACCTGTATGGTGGCCATATCGCCCTCCAGGCGAATAATCTCGCCCACCAGCTCATAGTAGCCGACACGGACCAGCTCGTACATAGCCGAGCCAGACATGCACTCGGCCGTGACGACTGGGTATGGAAAGGGGGCAAGTGGGAGGTATATAAAAGATGATACATATTAGGCAAGGTCAGCGGTTGAAGGGCAAAGGTGAGTAGTGGGGTCTTACCCGGGCCAGAGACGGCATACACGCGACCATATTCGGATTCGCGGTCCTCGTCTTTGAATTTCCTCAGGTTAGACATGGTTGAGGTGAGTTCGGTTCAACTGCAACGGTCAAATTCGTGCGCTAAATAACAGCAAAACAACAAAACAAGAGAGAAAAAATTCGTTTTGTTATAAACAAACACACATTTTGCACGCTTGTTTTGTGACAGAAAGGAAAAACTAGATGGCGCTGCTGTGAGCAGCTGCCAAGCAGCCCCCAGTGAAAGCTTCAAACCCCCGCAGTCAACGATCGATTTTTCCACACGATTTTCACACTTGCCACCGACAGTTTATATTAATTTGTTTCAAATTTGAACAGCTTAAACACAAATGCCACAAGCTTGGCATACTTTTCAGCACTTTACACATTTAATTGGTTGTTTTTTGTACGCTAGTAATATATTTTTTCTGGTTGGAAAATCGCTTGTACTCACATTTGTTTTAGCTCTTATGAAAATTCTCAGCAGACTGAGTTTTCATTCTCATAGATTGGCAGCGCCTTGAATTTTCCAATAAATTTAAAGAGGCCTATCGATTATTCTAACATCCTTGATATCGAAATTCGATAACACTCACATCACTAAAACAGTCAAATTTTTAGCATCTTCTGCTATGTTGCTGTTATGGCTCTGTTGTCAATTTGTCAAATCAGCTGAATTTGATTTTTTTCAAAACGATTTTTTCAATATTAAATGCTGTATTGTAGCATTAAGCAATTATTTTTTTAAATTGCTACTATTGTAGCTTACATAAATGTGCAAAAAAATTTCGTTTTAGAGCTTCACAAAAACCTGAATATGTCCATAATTAAATTTTTAAGGACAAAATTTGTTGTTGGACACGGATTAAAACGATGCGAAATATTAACACGTCGGCGGTTCGATTAAATGTGGACAACGATCGGTTGCTCGCCCGCTCTTTATGAAAAAAATATCTTAATTTACTACTGGACTAGTTTACATAAATACGGCTTATCTGTATAGGAATCTATCAGGTAGCTGACACCAGCTGACCCATGATAGTTCGTCCAAAGTACCCCATGCTAAGGTCTTTCGGGTCTGTGCGGTCTAGATTCTAGACAGAAGATAGTACAGATCGAGCTTACTCCTAAATGTTATCTTCAGACTGATTACAATTTAAAATATGTGTAAATTTCTATTTATGGAAATTTATAAAATTCAACACCAGTTGACATACCAATAATACATAATTAAAATTTAAATCAGATAGCTTTGCCAGCTTAAAAAATTTATACTAAACGGTGCAATCACTGAAAAGAAAACTATCATAGAAAATTAAGAAATCGAAATGCGCAAATATTAGCAGTTAACTTAACGGGCTGGCAGGAAATGCGAAAACACTCACAAAACCCTAGGTGTTTATTATATGAGCTACTCGCAGCAGTTTTACTGCTACTGCTACTGCTACTGCTGGTTAATGTAAGCAGTATACAGATTTTTATCGAAATATCGAAACATACAACGACCATCGACAACTATCGCTATATGTGGTATTGTGAAGTTGCGCATCTCTACTACCTTCTCCGCTGCAAAACAAACTTAAAGCAAAACAGGGAGAAAGAAATTTAAAGAACAGAATAAAACCATATTTAGTTCATGCTGTTGGTATTGTCGCACTGCAGCGCGTTATAAACATGTGAAAGTGCCGAACCTAGGTTGTGGAATATTGCGTGACGTGCCCAGACAAACCCAGAACCCGGGCAAGCGAATTATAACCTCAAAGTCTCGACTGGAAGCGGGTACACCTGCTCAGGACGTCTCCTGAACCCAGAACGTAATCATGTCGACGTCCTCGATTGTACAGCAGTTCGTTAACGGACTCAAATCGCGCAATCGCAATGTGCAGAACAAGGCAGCTCAGGATCTGTTCCTGTATGTTAAAACAGAGCTGCGCGAGATGTCGCAGGAGGAGTTGGTGCAATTTTACGAAGACTTTGATCACCACATCTTTAATATGGTCAATGCGGCGGACATCAACGAGAAAAAGGGCGGCGCCTTGGCCATAAGTGAGTAGTTGCCCACGATTTATATCAGCCACCAATACTATTAAATGCTTCTTTCAGAGTGCCTGATAAGCGGCGACTGCCCCATAACACGGAAGGGCATCTCCCCCTATCTCAATCGTCTGCGCGATCTGCTGCTGATTAATGATGTGTCCGTCATGGAAATTGCGGCCCGTTCGCTGGTAAAACTGGCCAATATGCCCGGCTCCAAGGGCGTTGAATCCTTTGACTTTGATATCAAGAAAGCGTTTGAAATGCTAAGCGGCGACCGACAAGAGGTTCGTGCCCGTAATATCAGTTGCCCTAAAATAAAAATACTTATATTTCTCTCTTTTTACAGTATCGCCGTCATGCTGCCGTGTTTATTTTACGTGAGCTGGCCATTGCGCTGCCCACGTACTTCTATCAGCAAATTCTTACCTTTTTTGAGCACATTTTTAATGCCATCTTTGATCCCAAGCCTGCCATACGTGAGTCAGCGGGCGAGGCTCTGCGCGCCGCATTGATTGTGACCGCCCAGCGCGAAAATACGAAGCAGTCCAGTGAGCCACAGTGGTATAAGATCTGCTACGACGAAGCCAGCAGTAGCTTCAGCACTGAAGTGCTCTCGGCCAAGGAGCAAAAGGGCATGACTCGCGATGATCGCATACACGGCGGGCTCATCGTCTTCAACGAGCTCTTCCGCTGCGCCAATGCGCATTGGGAGCGACGTTATACCACGCTAAAGCAGCTATTTCCAAAGCCGCAACACAACAAATGCCTGGACATGAGCAGCTCCTCGACAGTGAGCAACCAACTGACCACGATTGTGCCCCGCTTGAAGGTGCCCTTTGTTGACAAAATGGGCAGCACACAGATGCAAATGGAGCCCGAGCAGCACAACGGCATGGCTAACAACAAATTGTCAAGCGTAAGAATATAATTCACCACAAAATAGCCTACAAATTAATCAATTACGTCTGAGTCATCTTTATACCCTTGCAGACGGTATTATACTTAAATATTTATCAAGAACGGCTATCTTCGGATTGCCGAAGCTATATACCCTAGCCGACTACTACTTATATACGGACAAGTTTGGACAAAAATTCTAACGATAAGGTCACTGATGAAGATGTTTGGCAGCTTCAGAAAGAGCGCTGTATTACCAGCCAATACTTTTCATATCAATGTTTCTATATTCCCCCTGAATTGTTCGCATAGAAACAGACGGAAATCGCTATATCCACTCGGCTTTTCATGCTGGTTCTGAATATATATACTTTGTTGGGTCGGAAACGTCTCGTTCAGTCCATTATAATATCCTCTGCTAGGGTATAAAAAGGCGCATGTACATATATTCTAAATGCATGTAAAACCTTTCTGCAAAGGTATATTATATATTATATTATAATTCCACCCACAAGCGTGGAAAATCGTGGAAAACTGTAGTATGAAACTTTTATGGTTTACCAACAAATCGGCTTCAAACTTATTTCCCAAGATCTATATGAAATATCATTTTCATCACATATTTCACCGATTTTGGAAAATTAACTCCATGGGCGGAAAATGTTGGTCTTAAAGTTGTATGGGAGAAAATCAAATTTTTGTCCGATCGGGTGCAAGCGATTGAGTTTAAACTTATTTTCAAGATTCTTAAGATTGACGAAAGTAGTCAAATTCAACATTTCAATCGTAATATTTCGCTGGCAGCGCTGGGATTTACCAGCTAGATTAAGATATATTTTCAATTTAATTAACATTTTTCTCCTTAATTGCAGTACAATGTGCTGGAGTCTGCCTATGCGCACGAGATACTTATAGATCACTTCATCACCATTTGCGATAGTGTCCTAGAACAGCGCTCTTCCAAATCAGCGTATGTGCAGCAGGCGCTGCTTCAGATATTGCCACGTTTGGCTGCCTTTAATCGTGAGGTGTTTGTGGCACAGTATTTGAAAACGTGTGTAACACATTTGATGTCAATATTGCGTGGCAAGGAGAAGGATCGTAATGTGGCGTACATTACAATTGGATACATAGCCGTGGCTGTCGAGGGCGATATAGAATGTCATCTGAAGGACATTATGGGCATAATTAAGCAGGCGCTGCCTGCCAAGGATTTGGCCAGCAAACGCAAACCGTCCGTCGATCCGGCTATCTTTGTCTGCATCACGCTGCTGGCAAACGCGGTCAAGTGGCAAATCAAGGATGACGTTAAGGAAATACTAGAGCAAATGTTCCATACGGGTCTATCGCCGGCTCTGACTGTTTGCCTGCGTGAGCTCGCTGAGAATGTCCCGCTCTTAAAATCGGCTATCACGGACGGCTTGATTTCGGTGCTCTTCCAGGTGCTGATGAACAAACCTTCGGCGATACCATATGCCACAATGCCGCCCATCAGTATGGACGCATCACTGTTGCAGCCTGCAGATAGTGCCACAATTGTGCTGGCCCTCAAGACACTGGGCACATTTAACTTTGAGGAACAAAATATGCTCGATTTTGTGCAGCGGTAAGTTCTGCTTGTAGACGGTTATAGTTCTCACAAAGTAACATATATCCTTTCCAGGTGCGCGGACTTCTTCATTGTGCATGAGCAGCAGGAGATTCGCCTGGAGGCAGTGCAGACATGCACGCGTCTGTTAAAGCTGGCCGTACAGTCAGCGGAAAGCATGGAGAACTCCAAAACGCTGAGCGATACTGTCTCGCATGTAATTGAGCGCCTCTTGACGGTGGCCATCACCGACATGGACTGCAATGTGAGAATCCGTATACTGCGCTCGCTGGACGAGACTTTCGATGCAAAGCTGGCGCAACCGGAGTCACTTAACGCGCTGTTCATAACGCTGCATGACGAGATCTTCGAGATACGCGAACTGACAATGGTGACCATTGGGCGGCTATCCTCCATGAATCCAGCATATGTGATGCCCAAGCTGCGCACCATCATGATCGAGCTGCTGACGGATCTAAAGTATTCGGGGATGAGCCGAAACAAGGAGCAAAGCGCACGCATGCTGGATCATCTAGTGATAAGCACACCACGTCTTATATCATCCTACATGAATCCTATATTAAAAGCGCTGGTGCCCATGTTGCACGAGCCCGAATCCAATCCGGGCGTCGTGCTAAACGTACTGCGCACCATTGGTGATCTAGCGGAGGTCAATGGTGGCTCCTGCGAAATGGAGCTGTGGGCAGACGAACTGCTCTCCCTGCTGCTTGAAATGCTCGGCGATGCAGGCAGTCCGGACAAGCGTGGCGTGGCCCTTTGGACTCTGGGCCAGCTAATAAGCGCCACTGGACGCGTGGTTAGCCCTTACCACAAGTATCCGGTGCTCATTGACATACTTATTAACTTTCTGAAGACCGAACAGCGTCGATCCATACGTCGCGAAACTATACGAGTGCTGGGCCTGCTGGGTGCCATGGATCCGTACAAGCACAAAATGAACAAAGGCTTGATTGACAGCCAGAAGGACAATGTGCTTATTGCGTATTCCGATGGCAAGGCAGACGAGAGCCAGGACATTTCCACGGCCGAGCTGCTGGTCAACATGGGCAACGCTCTAGACGAGTATTATCCAGCGGTGGCCATTGCAGCCCTGATGCGCATACTGCGCGATCCCACGCTAAGCAGACGCCACACTAGCGTCGTGCAGGCGGTTACCTTTATCTTCCATACGCTGGGCATCAAGTGTGTGCCTTACCTGGCACAGGTTTTGCCCAATCTACTCGACAATGTGCGCACCGCGGACAACAATCTGCGCGAGTTTCTCTTCCAGCAGTTGGCCATTTTGGTGGCCTTTGTTAAGCTGCACATCATCAGCTACATGGATGACATCTTCAAGCTCATCAAGGAGTTCTGGACCATCAATTCGCCACTGCACTCCACGCTTATCAATCTCATCGAACAGATTGCAGTCGCGCTAGGCTGTGAGTTTCGTGATTATCTCGCCCAGCTGATACCACAAATTCTACGCGTGCTACAGCACGACAACTCCAAGGATCGGATGGTAACACGTCGCCTGCTGCAGGCGCTGCAAAAGTTCGGCAGTACCCTTGGCTACTATCTACCGCTCATTGTGCCGCCCATTGTGAAGCTCTTCGACTCGCCGTATGTGCCCCAGCAAGTGTCCTTGGTGGCACTGGAGACGATCAACAATCTGGCCTGCCAGCTGGACTTTACCGACTTCTCATCGCGTATCATACATCCGCTAGTGCGTGTTCTGGATACGGAGCCGGAGCTGCGCGATCAAGCAATGACCACGCTACACTCTCTAGCCAATCAGCTGGGCAAGAAGTATCTGGTGTTTGTGCCCATGGTGCAGCGCACTATTAACAAGCATCGCATTGGAAATGCCGCGTACGAGAACTTGCTCGCGAACATCAAATCCAACAGTACCTTGGCGGATGCAAGCGGCGTTGGCGTTGGCGGTGACTTTGGCCAGCCCCAGGCCAAATACAACGAGCCTTTTGTGGAGGACAGCAACAGCAATCATCTTAAGGTTTCCACGAATGCGCTGCGCACCGCATGGCAGGTGACGCGCCTCGTCTCCAAGGACGACTGGGTCGAGTGGCTAAAACGACTCTCTATCGGCCTGCTCAAGGAGTCGCCATCCCATGCACTGCGCGCCTGCTGTGCGCTGGCCCAGGACTATGATACGCTATTGCGTGATTTATTCAATGCCGCCTTCATCTCATGCTGGACTGAATTGTCGCCGGAGCACAAGCATGAGCTCACCCAGTCACTAATCCAGGCACTGCAGATCACGGACATGCCTGAAATTACGCAGACCATACTCAATCTAGCCGAGTTCATGGAGCACTGCGATCGTGATCCCATACCAATTGAAACCCAGCTGCTTGGCACCCGCGCCATGGCCTGTCGTGCCTATGCAAAGGCGTTGCGCTACAAGGAGGAGGAGTTTGTGCTGCGACAGGATGCGCACGTCTTTGAATCGCTCATCCTGATCAACAACAAGCTGCAGCAGCGCGAGGCAGCCGAAGGCCTGCTCACCACCTACCGGAACACGGCCAACGAGCGTAACGTTCAGGGACGCTGGTACGAGAAGCTACACAACTGGGACCAGGCTTTGCTGCATTATCAATATAATCTGAGAGGAGATGCCAGCGATCTGGAGGCGCGCCTCGGCCAGATGCGCTGCCTGGAGGCGCTCGGCGACTGGTCCGAGCTAAGCACCGAATGCAAACAGGAATGGCCCAACTTTGGCGTTGACGCCAAGGCGCGGGCAAGTCCGCTGGCTGCGGTGGCCGCCTGGGGCCTACAGGACTGGGAGGGCATGCAGGAGTATGTGCGCTGCATACCCGTGGACACGCAGGATGGCAGCTACTACCGCGCTGTCCTGGCTGTGCATCACGATGAATATGCGACGGCACAACGTCTAATTGATGAGACGCGCGATCTGCTGGACACCGAGCTGACCTCTATGGCGGGCGAGTCATATGAGCGTGCCTATGGCGCCATGGTCTGCGTACAGATGCTTGCCGAGCTGGAGGAGGTCATACAATACAAGCTGATACCGGAACGACGGGAGCCACTCAAGTCCATGTGGTGGAAGCGTCTGCAAGGCGGTCAGCGTTTGGTTGAGGACTGGCGTCGCATCTTGCAGGTGCACTCGCTGGTGGTGCAGCCGCACGAGGATATACACACCTGGCTGAAGTATGCTAGCCTCTGTCGCAAGAGCGGCTCCTTGTATTTGTCGCACAAGACGCTGGTAATGTTGCTGGGCACCGATCCAAAGCTGGCGCCACTGGAGCCGCTGCCATTCAACCAGCCGCAGGTGACTTATGCCTACACCAAATACTTGGCCGCCTCCTCGCAGCTGCAGCTGGCCTACGATCAGCTGCGTCACTTTGTCAACACATACAGCACGCAGCTAAGCTGCTTGCCGCCGGAGGCTCTGAAGCAACAGGATCAGCGACTAATGGCGCGCTGTTATCTGCGGCTGGCCACCTGGCAAAACAAGCTGCATGAGAACAAGCCTGATCAGGATGCGGTACAGGGCGCACTCGAGTGCTTCGAGAAGGCGACCAGCTACGATCCCAATTGGTACAAGGCCTGGCATCTGTGGGCCTATATGAACTTCAAGGTGGTGCAGGCCCAGAAGCAGGAACTGGACAAACAGCAACCACCGGCGGCTCTGGGCCCGGTCATGGACAGCGAGCGTTTGATCATCCAGCAGTATGCGGTACCAGCGGTACAGGGCTTTTTCCGCTCCATCAGCTTAATACGGGGCAACTCGCTGCAGGACACGCTGCGTCTGCTGACGCTGTGGTTTGACTATGGCCACCATGCGGAGGTCTACGAGGCGCTTCTCTCCGGCATGAAGCTGATCGAGATCAACACCTGGCTGCAGGTAATTCCGCAGCTGATTGCACGCATTGACACCCATCGTAAGCTGGTGGGGCAGCTCATCCATCAGCTGCTTATGGATATTGGCAAGAATCATCCGCAGGCGCTTGTCTATCCCCTGACGGTAGCCTCCAAGTCCGCCTCGCTGGCGCGCAAGAATGCTGCCTTCAAGATACTCGACTCAATGCGCAAGCACTCGCCCACGCTGGTCGAGCAGGCGGTCATGTGCAGCGAGGAGCTGATACGCGTTGCCATCCTCTGGCATGAGCAGTGGCACGAGGGACTCGAGGAAGCCTCGCGTCTTTATTTTGGCGAACGGAATGTGAAAGGCATGTTTGAGATTTTGGAGCCACTGCACGCGATGCTTGATCGCGGTCCGCAAACCCTCAAGGAGACCTCCTTCTCGCAGGCTTACGGACGTGAGCTGACCGAGGCCTATGAGTGGACGCAGCGCTATAAGACGTCGGCGGCGCTAATAGATTTGGATCGCGCCTGGGACATTTACTATCATGTGTTCCAGAAGATATCTCGACAGCTGCCGCAACTGACTTCGCTGGAGCTGCCGTATGTGTCGCCCAAGTTAATGACCTGCAAGGATCTGGAGCTGGCCGTGCCGGGCTCGTACAATCCCGGACAGGAGCTGATACGCATCAGTCACATTAAGACCAACCTGCAGGTGATCACATCCAAGCAGCGGCCACGCAAACTCTGCATACGTGGCTCCAACGGCAAGGACTACATGTATCTGCTAAAAGGACACGAGGATTTGCGGCAGGATGAGCGCGTTATGCAGCTCTTCTCGCTGGTCAACACGCTGCTATTAGATGATCCCGACACCTTCCGACGCAATCTGGCTATTCAACGCTACGCCGTCATCCCGCTGAGCACCAACTCGGGCTTGATTGGCTGGGTGCCGCACTGTGATACGCTGCACACGCTGATCCGGGACTATCGCGACAAGAAGAAGGTGCCACTCAACCAGGAGCACCGCACCATGCTAAACTATGCGCCCGACTACGATCATCTTACGCTAATGCAGAAGGTCGAGGTCTTTGAGTATGCGCTGGGTCAGACCCAGGGCGACGATCTGGCGAAGCTGCTGTGGCTGAAATCACCTTCGTCGGAGCTGTGGTTTGAGCGACGCAACAATTATACGCGCTCATTGGCGGTCATGTCGATGGTGGGCTATATACTTGGCCTGGGCGATCGGCATCCATCTAATCTGATGTTGGATCGCATGAGCGGCAAGATCCTGCACATTGATTTTGGCGACTGCTTTGAGGTGGCTATGACCCGCGAAAAGTTTCCCGAGAAAATACCCTTCCGGCTGACACGCATGCTCATTAAGGCCATGGAGGTAACTGGCATCGAAGGCACCTATCGGCGCACCTGCGAGAGCGTGATGCTTGTGCTGCGCCGCAACAAGGACTCCCTCATGGCCGTGCTGGAGGCCTTTGTATACGATCCGCTGCTTAACTGGCGTCTACTCGATGTGGACAAGAAGGGCAACGATACAGCGGCAACAGCTGCGGGTGCCAGCGGCGGCAGCCCTAGCAACTCCATAGAACAGGAGTCACTGCTCCAGGGCAATCCGGTGGCCAAGTCCAAGACCTACGAGGCACAGCAGCTGCACGTTGGCTACACCAATGTGGCAGATGTGACCAACAGCAAGGCGAGCATGGTCATACAGCGTGTCAATCGCAAACTGACCGGCACCGACTTCCAGACCAATGATGGCGTCACTGAGCAGCAGCAGGTGGAGCTGCTCATACAGCAGGCGACCAACAATGAGAACCTATGCCAGTGCTACATTGGCTGGTGTCCCTTTTGGTAATTTGAAGCTATTAATCAACCCACCACCTAATCTCCATATGACTGAGCGAGATATAACAACAACAACTAGATGCAGTTAAAGTTACAGCTACTAATACTACACACATATAAATGGTATATGTATAATTTATATTAGAAATACGCTTCATTAAACTTTATTGTAAATTCCAATTGCAATTAAATTCCAAATTTTTGTAAAACTCGAGCCAAGCTAGGAACTTAATTACATTTGGGATAGTCGTAGCTCATACGAGAAGGGCGCATAAATAAGCTAAGTAGCAAACCAGCACGTCAAATGAAAATTACAAAATACAATATTTATTAAAAATAACTAAGTATTTGTGAACGTGAATTTATACAAAGGCTTTTCTTGTGTATGCAATTTTACAAATCGAATCGATTTAAATAATATACAATACATTAACATTTTAATTATTGCAATTTTCGTTAATTCTGGAAGAACGAAAATAAATCAAATAATATTAATGTGATGGGAGTTTTGAGCTGCGACTATACCAAGTGGAAACCGAATGAACTAAATCCTAGCTGCTGTTAAATCGCATATACATACATATAATCATAATATAGAATTTGTATAGTTATATGTATAGGTAGACACTAAAACTGCACATTAAACTATGTATGTTTGTAGATTATGGGTTAAGATCCCCTTAGCTATTGTTTTGGCTAGGCTGACGCTTGCCGCGTTGCTCCTTGCGCCATGCATCGATACGCTGCTTCAGTTCGATGTTGGGAATCAGCATGTCCTCGGTGAGATGCTGGCGATTGAACGGATCCGTGCAGCTATTAAGCAGATGGCGCGTAATAATCGCGCGGTCCATTACCGTGCCCGAGGGTAGCACAACTGGGTCCGACATCAATGTGTCCATTAGCGGATCCTTGAACTCATCGGGCGCATCGGCGCACTCATCCTCAGTCTGTTGATTCGAAACTACAAAACACAAAGCCTTCAATCAGTTATGTTTTATAACAAAATTGACCCAATAACGCACCGTAGATCTCATGAGCACGTTGGGTGAGCGCCTTGAAGCGCTCCACCTCAACACCGGAACGTAGCGCCAGGCGTTTAATGCGCGACGCTGCCTCATTGCATATCTGCAAATCAAAGGAACGCTCGTCGGCGGCCAATGCTTGAGCGAATCTATCACAGTCCAAGTGGAGATATATGTCAAAGATCTGGGCCAACAAACTGCGTGGCTCCCATCCATATTTGGTTGGGTTCTTCACTTTCAAATCGTTGCACTTGGGTCCAGCTAATTGTTTTAGATTAAAGTTAAGCATTGAGCTTAGTCGATCCACCAGCTCGGCGCGCATAAAGGGTTCCTTGATATCGCTCTGCATGCACACAATAAACAAATCAATCAACAAGTTCAACTCATATATAAATTCAACTCACGGTCAGATAATGAAATAGATCAACAGTTTCCCGGGCAAGTGTTAAATAGGAACGGCACTGCCGCTCATCCGTCGCCAGCTGTGTGAGGCGACTCTGCTGCTGCTCGTTGTTCATGGCGCTCCACTTTGGTACGTCTGCCATCAGCTGCTGCGTTAGATGGATGCGCTTTAGATTCTCTAGGCATTCGTCCAGCAAAAATGTTGTGTCGTTCATCAGCATATTGACAAACTTGACAAACTGATTGCTCTGCCTTGACTCACAGATGACGGCCTGACGGTGTATGGGATTCTCCCACATGGATTTAAACAGATGGCTAATGTGGTATCTGCAGGCAGTAAACGATATGTGAGCCAATAAATGCGATTTAAGAGATTTTACCCACTTACCTTATGGTAAACTTATCGTAAAACTCAGTGCTTTGGCCTGTGGTCTCTACATCCACATAAAATCGCATTAGGGCGCATACCAGCGCATTCTGCGCCAGCTCGTGGTTCCACATCTGCCAATGGCACACACAGTTAGTAAAACATAATGATTATTATTTAGTGAAGTTGACTTACTGCTGTATTAACCGAATTAGCTGGCTTCAGGGAGAAGACAAACATCACTTCAACGAGCTTGGCAGTTACATAGGGATTCTTGATGAGATGCGAGGCGCATACGCAGGTCAGTAACCACGTGATTATTGAATGACCGATGCCCTGCCGTATGTCCACATTAGCGTGCTGCATGGCAAACAATATGAACTCGGCAATATCATCGATATACCACTCGGGCAGTGCACAAAATGCGTCAGTCGGTTTCAGCTGCTGCACCTGCAGCTTCGAGATGTAGGGACCCTCAATGGCACGTCCCTCAAATTGGTAAAGCATAAACTCGCAAACTGTCGAATAAAACTCGGTGCAGCGCTGCAGTAGCGCCGGATCAAGGAGCGTTATTTCGCTGCAGGTCTTGGAGCTGTGATTGATAGAATAATAGTGTATGAGTTTAAGAAGATGTATCGAATATTAAATTGGATTTACGAGTCAGTCGTTCGTACCGGTTGAGTTTACGTAGTTGCTTTTCCCAGCGCTCCTTGAACTGATTGTTGCGATTGGCATAGCGTGAGTTGACCCAATGCGGCTTGGTGCGATCCAGCTCGTCAATTAATTTCTGGAGTTCTTTGATTGCGCGCACCTTTTGGCGGTAACGCTGAATGGCCGGCAGATAGCCAAGATGATGAGCCTGCAGTGTTAGAAACCAGCACTGTGTTTGGAAGTTCACATTCTGCACTGGACTGGCAAAATCACGAGCCAAAAAACTCTTGTACTCCTCCTCGCTGTAACGGATCTTTGTGTCCTGCTCAATGTTCACCAGCGAGTTATTATAGTAGTGAAAGTTTGGCTCAATGCGATCTAGCTTAATTTTCACAGACAGCTGCTGCAGCACGCTCATCAAATTTATAACAAAACCATCGCGTGCGAGCAGTTTTTCATCGCTGGCAAACTGCACACGACGATCGTTGTGTCGCAGAATTTGGGATATATACTCCAGTGTCCTGGGACGGCTGCTGCCGTTCACGCACAGCGAATGGAAAACAGTATGCATGTGAGTGCGCATCGTGTGGAGCTCCTGAAAACAAGAGTGTAACAAGAGTATTAGCAACAAACGGGACAACTTTAGCAGGCGCAATGAAATAACTCCGCAAAATTATAATCAAAATCAAAATTTAAATGTACTATTAATTGAGATCATTGCTGTATTAGATGCAGTGTAATAGCAACTAGGAGATTTAGTTACTCACCCAACGTAGCCGGGAGGTGGCCGCATCCTCAAGTTTGTTCTTAGTGCTAAACTCGGCAAACTTGACATTCTCCTCGGCAAATAGCGAGACGGACAGAAAGGGACCCAGAAAGCTGCACTTGACAATTTCGCGACCTGGAATCTTTGTGCATATGGGCGGTATATAGTTGGGCTGTCTAGCCACCAGATCAGCAATGGGCCTCATATTGCCCACCTTGATAACCACCAGCTTGGATAGCCACTCGATCTGCTGTGTGTTGATCTTTGAGCTGCAAATGTTGCGCTGCATGCCACTGAACAAGCCGCGCAGCACCTGTCCAAATATGAAATCAAAAACATCACGCTGCTGATATGTTTCGGCTACTAGATCGGTGAGGAATTCCTCGCTCACACGATCCATAAACATGAGTTCCAGCAGGGTGGACTGATCCAACTGATAGTTAAGGTTCTGTTGTATACGGTCCGTCAGGATGAGCACTGCCACGCGCATGATACTTTCGAATGCCAGTTTCAGCACCTGCTGTGTGCGCTTCTGTCTGACCTGATCACCTCCCTGAGCTGACTCGTTGGATCGGGCTCTGGCTCGGTCGGCCTCCGTCTGATAGTTTTGATAACAGCGCAGCAGATGGAGCATGGCATTGTGCTTGGATGTGGTCACAATGTTCATTAGAGAGGGTGCCACACAGGCAACGCACGCATCACTGGGCGTTATCTCGGTCTGACTGGGAGTGGCGCTGGCACGCTGATCCTCCTCTGCGGCGCCACTGGAGGCTACCGCATTGGCTAGAATTTCCTGTACCTCGGTGTCGTCGCTTTTGATCTTTTTGGCTGAGGAGAACTCCTTGTCATCGCCATTGGCATCGCTCAGACCGGCGGCAGCGGCCACTGGCGTGTCGCCATCTGCTTTGAGGCTGTCGTCCACCTCATCGTTGTAAAACTTAAATGCAGTCTCTAGCAGAACATTTGATATAATGGGCTCAAAGTCAAAGCGCATGGCAGGATACTGCTCGAGAAAGCTGGCGGTCTGTGCACAAATGATGGAGCCGCACCCAAACTCGTTCCATGTCGCATTCAGCAGCCGCGACAGCATCTGTTCATTGCACTCATCCACACTCGTCAACTGTGACGGCTCCGAATTGGACACCGATTTCAGCTGCGATTGCAGCTTTGACTCCGAGTTGAGCGGCACGGCTCTGGGCAAGCAGAGCGGTTGTGCGGCCGTCATTTCCACGTCCTGTATGGGCGTGGATGCCATCGATTTCATTTCCACATCCATATCAGTCTTGTTGTCCAAATCGGACCACGTCATGGAAGCTTTGTCGCCAAAAGTGTTGTTATCCACGCTGCTTGAACTAGCTGACACCTCTCGCACCAGTCGCGACTCGCTTGCCACTTGCGCGCGTGGCGTTTTCTCTAAGGGCAACGGTGCTGGTGCAGAATTGACGACGGTGCTTCTGGCCGCCAAGGTACGCAGACGGCGGGCACGCATCTAAAAAGATTTGGCAGCTGTTAGACAAGGTCCCGATGTCACTTGTTACGCTGTATGTATGCTTACCTCCTCGGCGGACAGCTCGTTAACGACGAAATCTGTAGGCGTTACCAGCGGCGGCTGCTGTGGCTCTTCTGGCTGCTCAACACTTGCATCGTTAGCGTTGGGCGGCTGTCGCTGGTCATGCTCATCCATTGGCTTCTGTGATGGGTCCTCTTCCGGCATGTCTCTTACCAAGTGGCGCAGTTGCTTTTATATGCTTGCAGTTGCCGTATGCTTCGTTTGTTGCGTAGTTCTTCTGCTCCCAGGTTAACGAACCAAACAATGAATGCCAAAATGAGAGACAGTGAGAGAGCATAAGAGAAGGAAATGAGAGAGTGACTGGCGGCGACTGAATTTGCCACGCGCATTTAACAAATAAACAAAAGTCCAGCGGTCAACGTCAAGTTCACGAGAAGACAATGATTCGTTGGCTGCGCAGCATCTGACAGCAAGCAAGCAGCGTACTTACTCGTCTCTTTGTGATCCTAAGATTAACTACGCACTACTCGATTGCTGACCTATGACAAAAGCTGCACCGAGACAGTCTGTACGGGTGGCAGCAGCAGCGACTATTTTTAGAGTCTCAGCAAAGCAGACATTTATCTGATTGGCCGCGGGTTAAGGGGTGAGCAGCCTGCCGACTGCAGGTAGAGTGCAGTAAACGATATCATAACAAGTGACAATTCCAAATCGATAACTCATCGATATACGCATTATTTTGGGTGCACTGACTGATAAAAATGTTTTGCACCCTTATGAAACAAGAATTTTCATTTAATTAAAATTTAAATGTCATATTTTTATAATTTAGCCATAAAACGCACAATTACAAAATCTTGAAAATTATATAAAAAAGATGTTGACTATTTAAATGATATAGAAAAAGAAACTAGCATAATAAAACTAAGCGTATTAAGTTTTGAGCATCAAACACGGATGCATCTAAAAAATGTCCATCTAAAGGTCGATAAGACTATCTATCAGCAAGAGTGACTGTGCAGGGCGTAAATGACAGCTCATTTTTCTTGTATGCTTGAGTTAAGTGAAAATACCGCCAATAAACAAATTGCAGCCAATTTAATAAAATTGATGTTAAATCCCAATCGTTAGATGTTTCTTTAAGATTTTGGATGCTGTTAATCTTATATGGCATATTTGGCAGTTATCGATAACTTCGCAGATGTTTTAGTAGGACCCTAAATATTTTGTCTAATAGCGGAATGTATGTATGTACATATATTATTTGGAAAAACAAACGCTATCTGCGCATTTCACAGGGAAACCAGACAACAACAGCACACAATGCATGTACATATGTACGTTTATATATATATATACGCACATAATGAGGCAGATATAGGGTAATATTACGCACTGACTTATATTGATGATATGCTTACCTGAAATGGGACTTTCACCTGCCCTCACAATGAGAAATTCATGAAAATTGCTAAATGCGGCCAATGTCTATTGCATTTTGTTGGGCCTTTGACAACGTTTACCGTTCGTGTCGTTTGCTGATCGCTTCCAGGGCCTCAAAAGAGGGTGAGGATGACGGACGGTGACACGCACAAAAATTTCTCTTTTGTTCTGGCGCAACTCTTTGAGGTCTCGCCAAGTTAAGATTTATATATTTCTTCAGCTTTAAATAATTCACAATCGCTTCAAATTGCGAACTTTGTGCGACAAAATATTGCACACGTTTGCACACAGCTATCAATATTACTTTTAATTTTTAGACACTGCGTCCGTCAAACTAGAACTAGGATTGTTGATGTAGTATCGATTAAGCAACCTATCGGTGGCATACATCTATCGATATTTATAAGTGATTGCCGTTGACGTTGACAGGCGAATGGCAGAGGTCCAATAGTCAAATAATTAGTTATATACGAAGTTAGCACAGTTATAGCAAATATAAATGTCCCTTTATGAGGCAACCTTATTAATGTACACTCCAATCTACTGCTTTTTGTATAAGCTGGCTACGCAGGTAATCGATGGCAATATCTGCTATCGATAGTTGATGATGACTAAAATGCTTGGCAGTTTTGTTCAACAAAAGAATCATTTACTCCATTTTACAAAATTGTTACAGTTACGTGCGGAACCTAATTCAAGACCTAAAAGCTATATATATTCACTACTAGAAATCCGTGTATCGCTGACGTAGGGTCTGACGTTTAGCGACGTGATGCATCTGCAATTCAATATTGAATTTAGTAATCAATTCGTAGAAATATTTCACAACATACGCTACTTACTAGACGCTGCTGACGCCGTTCACGGTTCTTTTCATAGGCCTTCAAAAGCGTTGGACACATACGCCGTATATAGTCCTCAGATTCCCAAAAGAGGTCTTGGTTCACGTAGCGCAACAGAAATTCCACCTGCAAATTGCTTTCAGTAAGGGAATGTCGATTTGTTTTCACTCTTATAGTATACTTGCCTTGCCCGCCTTTGTCTCCTTGCCAAGCACACGCTCAATGCCATTTTCTGGCCGGCATTTATTATAGAATTTTTCGTCATAGTCTGGCTTCTTGGGTAGTTCGTGCACCAGCTTTGGCACATCCTCCACATGCAAAAGGCCCTCGCGAAACTGCTCACCATTAACTTCTATACCCGCCGTACGCTTAACAAATGTCAGCGGATGCTGCTTTAAGTAGTCCTCCGCTTCGGCAATTGTTTTGGCCAAATCGAACTCCTCCTCTTCTTGAACTTGAACTTCAAACTCCTCGCCGTCCACATCCATGCTATGCGGGGAGTGCCGTTTCTTTTTCACTCGATTGCCGCCATCGTTTTCCTTTACGTCAGGATGAAAACGCACCTTTTTGATACGCTGGTCGGCAGCCTCTGTGGAATTTAGCTGCTCGATTGCACCGCTGTCAGTGGCATCAGCAGTGATGTCGTTCGATGTGTTTGATGCTGTCATCTCCGTCTCTGCCAGCGTCGTCTCTTTAAGGTTCTGGGAAATGAGTTTTACTTTTGTTTCGAATGCAGCGCTTGCTGCTGTTGTGTTAATATTGCTGTTGCCTTTAAGCGCCATAGAACTTTCGCCCGCACCCGACATCGCGCCGGACGCATCAGTCTTTGGTTCACCTGGCGGTGGCTCTCGCAGTGCAGCGGAATCCCTGCTGCAATTGTCCGACTCCACTGCGGCGTCCAATGGTCCGCTGGCTGTATCAACCATCACACATTTCCTTTGCATTGATTTGTCCAGCGAGTCACTGCCACCAGAGTCATCGTTGGATTTCGTATCCATGTGTGGCAGGTGTCTAAACAAAATTTTTACGGCAAACAACAAATCAGTTAAGTGAGGAGCAAATCTGGTATTGCCATTCCGATAGGCCTAAATCGATTATTGGCATTTACACAACGAAGGCAATGCCAACTTGCTCGACATTATTTGGTCGGTATTTTAAAAAGTCGATTATTTCATATCTATCGGACTATCGAAATAAAAACAAACATTTTTGGTATAACCCACAAATTCGCCTATAATGTAAAATTAAATTGTTGTTTAATCACTTAATATATGTATTTTTATAATACGCTACATAAATAATAAGACAATAATCTGGCATATGCAAGAAAATAAGAATCCCGGTATGGTAAAATCAAATTCAAATTCTATATTAATTTTGCTATATAAAACCAGTACAATCGGGTAAACGCAAGAGACGCAAATTAATGTAGTTAATACTAGATATTCAAAACTGAAGGCCCATAAATCGATAAAGACAAAGTATTCAGGCAACGAAAATTGTTGTCGATTGGATAATAAACAGAAGTTATTTAAGAAACCAGTTTCAGGGCTTCAGAATGGGGGAAGCAGTGGCGCAGCCGCAGCTCTGCTTGCTTGCAATACCGCTGAACTGCTTTATGCATGTGTGCAGGTGTATGCACGCGAAGATGTGTTGGGGCCTGGATTATAAATAGATTTGTGCACAAAAATTTTTCCTTAAATAAATTCTTCAAGCACTGTACATAAAACTGCAAATTTTATTGGGAATGTAAATCACAAGCTACTTTACTTCATTGGTTGATTTCATCGATGAATTGTCGAACCTCATTTCGTTCTAAGCTCGTTACTTCTCTAACAGGAGCCACATCTGGGGCCACCACAGCATCCTCTATATTGCGGACATGCGGGCGAGCAGCTGGTCCGACAGCAGGGTGCGGTGGCGCATCCGGTCCAGTAGTTAAAGCAGAAGTCAATGCACTGAATACGTGCGGGCAAGCCACAGCATCCACCTGGATTGCAACACATCTTGAGAGCTTACGGAAAGAGGTAACTCGCGCTTAGTAATGGAGCTATAGGATGGAAACTGCTTCCAACTTTCTTCCTCGAGTGTTGCACTTGCGCCTAACTCTTGTCAAAACTAGACCTGTATACAAAGGATATAAGATTTGAATTCTTTTTAAATAAATTTTTGACTTTGACTTATTTACCATAAACTAGATTTGAATAGAGTTCCAAAAGATTTTAAATATTGGTAGCTACTTTTTGTTGTGCACACTACGAAGTCCAAAATCAGAATGAATTCCTAGCTTATTCGAATTTCTAAGGTCAGATGAAAAATACAAAAATGAAATATGGCCAACTGGGATAATCTCAAGGCCTTCTGCTCGCACGTATATCTTTCGATTTATATATACTTGACATCCTTAGTGTATATTTATTATTCTGTACATTCGGTGTAGAGTTTGTGAGAAAGAAAACAATAGGCAAAACTTTAAAATAGTTTTTCAAGTACTTTTCTATTTATGCACTTTTTAAATTGCATTATAAAACGTCATATACCGTAAAAATTTGAAATTATTTTAGTATGTTTATATATACATAGCTATGCAAATTTAGACAGGTTTGCCACACGCAGATCTTCGAACCCTAATTATTTTTCCGCCCGTATACCCCGCGTATTCATGCCTCTAAATATGAAAATCAATATGTCTCCTTTGCGTTACTGATGTTAATTACATGGATCTGTATTTTATTTGGTACTTTTATTTACAAACAATTGAAATTTTCAACGATTTGGTCGGCCCAACCTGAATTCCTTCTAAGCCAACTCTTCTTTAACAAGAGCCACAGCGTGGGCCACCACAGCAACCTCGATACGGGGGGCAATAGGGCGAGCAGCTCATCCTGCAGCAAACAGAGGTTCCACAACCTGTCCAGTTATTGAAGCAGAAGTTGGTGCACTGGATTGATGAGGGAGAGCAGCAGCCACCACCACAGCACATCTTGAGAGCTTACGGAAATAGGTAAGACGACCAAAGGATTTGAACTATAGATGGAAACTGGTTCCAATTTTGTTCCCCGAGTGTTGCACTTGCGCCAAACTCCTATCAAAACTAGACCTGCATACAAAGGATTATTCAATTTAGATTTTCTTTTTGTGTTTCACTTTGAACTATTTACCACAAACTAGTTTTAAATCAACAGAGTTCCAAAAGATCTTAAATATTGGCAGCTAATTTTTGTTGTGCACACTACGAAGCCCAAAATCGGAATGAGGTTTCTAGTATTAGAATAATCCTACGTGACAAGAAAATTGAACTGTTAGCCAAGGTCTACTTTGCACACAATTCGTTAACTTGTAAAACTGATAGACCTTCAATTTTATAGTTATATAGATTATTTTAAATTCAGCTTAAAGGTCTTTCTTTCAAAATTAAAAGACAGAAATGTGAAAACAAAAAAAGAGTTGGCAAACTGTCTTAAGACAATTTTCATAGCTTAGAACCTTAAAAAACCTTGCAGATATTTTAAAAATTTATAGCATTAGCTATTGATTTGTTTATAAAAAGTTAATTAAGAATTGAAATAATTCATTTAGCTGATGAGTTTTAATCTATTTTGAATAAATCAGCTTTTACTTATACTTACTCTATGCTCCAAAATGACAGTAAAGAAACACGTTTACCTATTATTACAAATTTTTTACTCCCTTTACCCAAAAAAGGGGGTATTGGATTTGTGCAAAAGTATGTAACAGACAGAAGGAGACATCTACGACCCAATAAATTATATATATTCTTGATCAGTATCAATAGAGATTTCAATTTGGCCATGTCCGTCTGTCTGTCCGTCTGTCCGTCCGTCCGTATGTCCGTCTGTCCGGATGAACGCGTCGATCTCAGCAACTATAAGAGTTAGAGGCACCAAATTTGGAATGTAGGTTACTTCAGAATTTTCAAAAATTTCTGATATCTTTCGATCCTAATTCTTTAAATTATAGAATACTAGCCATTCATCTCAGCGAGCCCTGGTTCGGCCATACCCTTTCAAATTCTTCGAGGACTTATTGCCTTAGAATCAAAAGGACTGACTTTCTCGATTGACATTTAAGGATTTCCACGATTTCACCGAATTAACAACACTTCACTTTTTGCAAGGGGGTAGGTCAGAAAAATGGATCAAAAGTCACAAAAGTCATTTCAAGTACGATTTTTATATCCTTTGGCAAAAAGATAGGACTTAGCCTGTCAAATCCGGATATATAACCCAAAGAACGAATGCCAATCGATAGAGTAGGTCCTTACGATCCTAACGCACAAGGTCCTTTTAAAATCTGCAAGGATATGGCTGAATGGGAGCTACTAGAAAACCGTTCCATATGTGTGTGCAGAAATTCAAAATATTTGTTGCTTACTTTTGGGCTGCTGATCTTAAGCTAGAGAACCTTGCGGCATATTATTTGCTATAGCTCAGCCAAATCTTTAAGGATTTTGAAAACCCATACATTTATGTACTCGTTGGAATCAGGAGTATCGATTGGCATTCAAGAATTTTCAGGACCTCTCCGAAAAAAACACTTCACTTCATCCCAAATCCGAATATAATAACCAAAGGGCTAAGATCCTTCAAGGAACCCAGATAGGACTATTCTGTTTACAGAAAATTGCCCATATCTCTGTCGTATCCTTGCAGATCCTGGCGGATCCTTTGTCAAACAACTTGTCATTACCAGGGCTACCAACTGTCAAAAGGACATCAAATTCGTCCTTGAAGTCTCCGAGATATCGAGCATTTTGTATTTTTCGCTCGTTTGCTCTCGGCCGTGGACTGAATGAAGTAGCACAGCCACCACTTAAAATGCCACGCTTGCGCTGTCGCTTGTATGTGTGTATCTTTGTGTATGTGTGTGTCTATGCTTAATTGTACGAAAATGAGATCGGAAATTTTTGACCTGGGTACAGGGAGTTTTGTAGTCGGGTATACTCGACTATAGCATTCTTACTTGTTTTATAATTGTTTAATTGAAATTATGCTAAATTTGAATACATCAAATCATTTATAGTTATTGGTTGTTAATGACGTTTCTAGGCGTTGAAGTTTTGATCATTGTGCACAAAGATCACATTTTATTTCAGTATTTGATTGACAAAATATAAACTGTTATCCTTTTGTCATATTTATGGATAAACTCAAATTATTGCAACTATGCATTTTGATTATTGCTGTTCATGTTTATATAGTTAACTTGTCGAATGCAAATGAACTTAATTTTTGTTAACAATATCTTGGAAATCATTGTGGCTTAAATAAGTCCAGGGACAAGCTGTAAAATTGTAAATGCAACTTGTTGTGTGTTTTTATTATTTGATTTTTTTTTATTAACAATTGTTGTTTTGTACATTTTCTTTGTTTAAATTTATGCCGTAAATATGTGTATTTGTGTTGGCTGTGTATGTGTGTATATATACATATATATATGTATATGTATATGTGTGCGTAGTAAACAAAACTAAGTTATTTACACTATTCTAATTAGAAGTATTTCACTGTTAAAGACTATTTAAATATATAATATATGTAGATATAGATACATTATGTATATGTATATCAAAGGCGGTTGCGTTTATCTGTATACTTTTCTGTATTTGTTTTAGGTTGGTTTGTTTTATTCTTGGTTTTCGATTTTTGTTTTTTGTTTTTTTGTTTGTTTTTCTTTAAATGTTTGCTTTAAACTATTTAAATATGGCCCCGCTATTCCACATGTGTTCTTTTCATTTGCTTATAGTTTATGATAACGTTTGTAGTGCTACAAAAAACAATGATGTAAAACAAAACCATTTAAATTTAATTGTAACTACAAATTAATTACTAAATTACTAATTAAACGGTGCGCTGCAGTTGTACAAAATCATATTGCAAATATTGCAAATAATTACACAGTATTTTTTTTATTTAATATTTGATTTTTCTCATTATATATTTTTTGTTTGTTTTCTCCAATTTGGCATCTTGTTGCAGCTATTGTAGGTTTTTGTATATAGTACCATATTCATTGCATGATATACGCGTTTTCTTGCATTTCTTTTTTTATTTAAATTTAGTTCATTTTTGTTTTTCATTTACAATAATCAATAATCACAGTTCCCATTCAAAAACAAATTGTTTTTAGCAAGACAATAATTTTGAATATGTTTTTGTTTAAGTTGATTTCTTTGAAACGCTTTTGGATCTTGCTAAGTCACATTATCTAAATATTATGCTTTTGATCAGCCGATTTTAAATATAAGTTTTGATTCATCGTTCTATATGTACTATATAAATAAGGGTAAATCATATTTTGCACCGCTCTAAGGTATTATGTGTAAAATATAACAAAAAATACGAGCTGATATCCTGGCAGATAACTGTAATTGACTTTATATCAAACAAGATATCAATATCCACTATCAATCAGGAAAAGCCAAATGCAAGGATATCATCTGTTGAAGAACAAATTATATAGTAATTATGTTTCAAAGTGCAGGAACATGTTCCAACTGTGTCAACTGTGTGTTAGTAACAATTAAATAATAATTATAAATGGTGCTTAAAACAAAACTTGACAACTAGTATATATAACTAAAAAAAAACCCCATTTAAAAGCAACAACAAAACATTAACAATACCAAAAAATAATTAATTAAAACTAAGCATGTAAATTAAAATAGTTAAAGAAAGGTTTGACTTGAACCACGCCTACTTTCTGAAAATGACTTTGCCCGTCTTGGCATTGACCAGTATCATTTTATCAGATGCCTCAATTGCCGGCGATGGTGATGAAGGTCCTGCGGAGCTCGTGGCGCCGGAGGATGTGCCACGCAAGCTGCGACGCCGTAGACGATCGCTGATATTCTCGCCGCGCTGCGCCGGCGTATTCTCCTCCTCCGTTGGGGGCTTAACGCTGAGGGCGCCATCGTTCTTGTAGAGAATGAGCTTGGTGCTGGGTTTCTTTCCCGACTCGTTGCTCTCCTGTGCTGGCTCGTCCTGCTGCTGCACATTGGCATTGATGACATTGTCCTGGTTGTTGTTGTGCTCCTCCTGCTGTTTGCTGTCCTGGTCATGCAGTTGCGCTTCCGGCTCTTGCTCTACACTAATCTCCAGCTTGTCGTAGCAGGTGTAGAACTCAACGGCTTTGAGCTTCTCGCTGGCATTGAAGTGCACGGTGGTGTGCTCCTCAATCTCCGCCTCATCGGCCGCACAGTAGTCACAGTGGGCACATTTCTGTGCCTCGGGCGATGCCTGGCTGACGCAGGCGTGCTTCTGGAGATGCTGTTGCAGTTGGTCGTGCTGCTGTGTCTCGTAGGGACAGTGCTGGCAGCGGTGTGGCGCTGACGCCGACTGTGGCATGTCCAGCGATCCAGCATCGCTGCTGGCATCTGCGGCTAGATCACTGGTGGCCACCGAGGCACTGGTCGAGGGCGTTGAGCTGCTCTGACGCTCCTCATCTTCTTCGGCCTCCTGGGCCTTGGGCGGCGTTTGCTCACGCACAACGGCACCACCGCCGCCGCCGGCACCACCAGCTAAGTTGCCAGACTCCAACTGCTTCTTCAGCAACGAGTTTTGACCATCGTAGCTGTTCCCAATGTTGGTGGAGGAGCTGACAGCACTCTGGCGCAGCAGTTGGGCGCCAAGCTCATTGTCCACCACCCAAATAGTCTCGGGTCCAGTGATTTGCAACAGCTTGGGCGCCGGATAGGCCACATCCTCCTTGCAGTTTCTGTAGAGCTGCTCGCACTTCTCCTGGTAGTGCGACATGTGCACCGCCCGATGCAATTGCAGCAGCGTCTCGGCGCCAGCACGATACTCACAATAGCCGCACACATGCACATCCTCCATCTCCGACTCCAGCTCACTGGACGCATGCGCGGCCAGATGCTGCTCCAGCTCCTGCTTGACATTGCGCTCATCGTTGTGCTTTTGGGCAAACCGTGCCGGACAGCGTGGACAGTAGCTAATCAGCTTGAACTGATACTCCGGCGGCAGCTGCTGTGCCTGCAGCTCAGCGCTGGCGCTTTCCTCTAGCTGCAGTTGGCTCAGATCGATGGCCAGCGGCGCTGCGGGTGTCTGCTGCTGCACCTGCTTGGCGGCGGCCAGCTGCAGTGCTACGCTGAAGTCCAAACCGGCGCCAGTTGCCGCGCCTGTGCCCAGCTGCTGCTGATGTACGCTGCGCATGTGGCTGCTCAGATGCTGCTTCTTGGCGCAGACGAAGGTGCACAGCCGGCACTCGTATTGCGTCGGCTTGTGCAAGGACACATGGTAGTTCATCTGCGACTTGCTTTCCGAAATGTACGGACAGACTGGACACTTTTGCTGCTTGCTCTTAGTGTTGCTGTTGCCGCTGCTTGGCAGATCCTGTGCAGCAGCAGCAGCAGCAGCAACTGCGGCAGCGGCAGCAGGTAGACGTGTGATCTCGATTTGATCATTCTGCTGCAGTTGAAGCAGCTCCTCGGCGCTGCCGCTGGCGACGGCGCTGACCGCCTTGCAGGCAGCGGCCCAGTAGGCGGCCGCAGCTTGCAGATCCTGCGGCGTATTGGCGGCATTGACGACCGCAGCGGCGCTGGCAGAGAGTGGCGAGTGGAGCAGCTGCTCCAACTGCTTGCTGCTCAGCAGCGGACTGTTGTTGTTGTTGATGTTGTTGTTGTGATTGCTGTTGCTGCTGGGCTTGTTGTAGTTGTTGATGTTGCTGTTGGTGCTGTTGTTGTTGGTAATGTGGGTTTGGGACTCGTTGCTGGCCCCTACGCCCTGTGGACGGTAAATGGGCGGCACATTGGGGCCAGAGCTGGTGCTGCGCTCAAGGGTCTCGATCCGAATATCCCCGGAATGCTTTAAGCGACAGTGCCGCTGTGGATGAGAGGAGAAGAGCGAGAATTGTGCACAAATTAGCATGCTGTCGCTTTATGAATATGTCTTGTATGTGTATGTGTGTATGTGTATGTGTACAATGTATATGTGTATGTGTATGTGTATGTGTATTTTTTATGGAAGAAGTAACACCCAATCGAAACACCCGCACCGTATGAGCTTAAACAAGGCTTAGGGGTTAGCTTGTTGCATGGTTTTGGTAAATGGATCGAATTGAATCGGTAAATGAATCGGTAAAATTATACATTAGTTTCGAGAGCAAGCAGAACTTTCACCAATGATTTCTTATAAATAAACGTAAACTATAACGTAATCGTATTTAGACATAGACAAAAGCAAGACCAGACACCACACATTTAACATTTAGCATTAGGGATTGATTGGTATAAAGAAAGAAAAATTACAATAATTTTGTTGCATATTTACCAGCGTTACATAGGGACTACAAAACAAGATGATTGGATCTGTTGTGTACTTAATGTATGGCATTAGGTGGACTGAAAGGGGTTAAACACTGGGGCCTCGGAGTAACGGACGGGTTTTGGGTACAAGGATATAATACTCCCTCGCATGGTTTTCAGAAGCTAGCTACTAAGTATATACGAGTATTTATTCGTCTATCAAGTTTAGCAAGTTTCCGATTCTTACATTCTTTTGAGATTCTGAAATGATCGCTGGTTCAGCCAGCGGACGGATTGGTTTCTTTTTGCGGATAGCGGTTTAATTTATATATATTTTTTGGGTTTGGGACTCGTTTCGTTTTGAATGGGACAAAACACAAACTGTAAAATGCATTTAAACAAATACCTGGATCACATGCTTCCAATTCGACACCTGATGGCAGTGGCCACAACGATATGGCGACGGATCGCGGCGATCGGTGTCGTTCATCGTTAATAGACTGGGACTACCTGGACTATGGCTATGGAAACGTGTTGCCTGGCCAGTTGTGCCCTGTGGCATGTACGATGACGACGATGGCGGCGACGAGTGCGGCGAGGACGCGGCAGATGCCAGCGATGCTGATGAGGACGATGCCGATGCCGATACCGATGCCGATAGCGACGACGACGACATGGACGAGGCTGGCGTGGATTTGAGATTAGTAGTATGCATGGCATGGGTTAAACCCGTTGCCGTATAGAAACCATCACCGGCGATGAGTTGGTTATGGATATGAGTGTCGGTGAGGTTGGATGTGCTGTTGTTACCAGTACCCAGAGTAGTATGAACCAAGGACTTTGCACCAGTTGGAAAAGTTGAAGTAGAAATAGGAGTAGGAGTGGTAGTTACTGGCATAGGCGATGTGTTGTTGGTGGTGGGTGGTGTATTGGATGATGGAACGTAGGCGGTTGTACTGCTCGGCAATAACTTGTGGCCGCCAGCGTTATCCAGCCTGTATCCGGTGTTGCTGCCGGTACCCATAACCACAACCGAGTTACAACTGTTAGCATTAGGATTAGCTGTGCCTGTTGATGGCGAAGCACCCGCACCATAGTGATGACCCTGTCTGGTTCGTGGTGAGGTAAGCAGATCTTGTAGCGATCTGGCTGTGCTGGTGATTGTGGGCGACGTCAGACTGTCGGCACTTGCCTCGTTTTGACTCGCTTTCTGCTCACCGTGCTCTAAAATGGAGGCGGCATTGGCTTTAGGCGTTGTCGTTGACGTTGATGTTGAATTACCGCTTCCAGTTGGACACTTGACGCCACCGGCCAGCGCCAGAGCCAGGCCGCTCAGCGCGCTGGCATTGGGCGTCGGCGAGTGCTGTGCCTCTTGTATGGCACGCTGCAGCAGGCCCGCCGAGATTAGGGAATGTTGCTGGCCATTGCCGGAGGAGCCGTTGCCGGATGTGGGCGACGGCTGTGACAGGCACATGGCGGCGAATACTTTGTTCATATAGTGCTGCTGATTCGAGCTAACCGACACCTGCAGCGGCGAGGTGCTGCTGCCCGAGGATGACTTCGGGAAGCTCGACTCCTGGTAGTGGATCTTGACGTGGGCCAGCACCGCATCGCGGTTGTGATGTCTGTGTGGAAATAAAGAGAAAAGGATTATAATGATTCATCTACGTGTGTGATTACTTAAAGAATGTTAATTAAATAATTCTAGATTTATAATAAAAGAGAACTGCTTAAAGAAGAAGAGCATCTTTGTTACAAGGGCTATTCATTGATGCTATAAATTTATGTCTTTTTATAAAGTTATATACAAAAATTCATTATTAAAACTTATTTTTGTTGTATAAATTTACATTTTTATAGAAAAACAATTTATTAATTGAGCACTATATTTAATAAAAAACTTTTATTTTAAGAGTTTTATATTTTAAACAGTAAGTAAAATTTACTTAAAATTTTTTTAAAAAAAAATTAAACTTAATTCCAAATTTCTTTAATACTGCAATATAGTTTGAAATATTAGGTATCAATACTCTACAAAAATATTGAAATTGCTGTTGCAGACTTTAGTTTCGTATCTTCTAGTATTTTCTGATTTTCGAAAAAATACAAAACAAAAAAAAAATACTGAAAATTCCAAAATCAGTATGGACTCAGTATTTATTCGGAAGTAAAAATTATCAAAAAATACTGATTTTTTTTGGTATTTTTTGGGGTTTTTTTTATTTAGGTGATAATTTTATTTAAATAGACAATATGTTGCTCACCTAAAGTTGCACTTGCGGCATCTGTAGAAGGTCTTCTTCTCGCTGCCC
This sequence comes from Hirtodrosophila histrioides, assembly GCA_037075165.1. NCBI lineage: Eukaryota > Metazoa > Arthropoda > Insecta > Diptera > Drosophilidae > Hirtodrosophila > Hirtodrosophila histrioides. Next base: position 86,932 of record JBAMCL010000071.1, read on the forward strand.
TCCTGGTGCACCTCAGTGATGAGATCATCGCTGGGCTTGCTGGGCGGCTGTTGGTGAGTCCGCTTCACTGGCGATATGGTCACCGAGGGTGTTATCATGGCAGAGTGACGCTGCTCCTGCTGCTGCTGGTGCTGCTGCGTGGCCATGGCCGCATTCATCATGGTTGCAAGCAGCGGTAGACGTATGAGATTATCAGCCAGCTGGGCGTCATCCAGCGTATTGGGCTTGTTGGGCGATACTGGCTCCAGGGTAATGTCATGGCCAGAGCCAACGCCAACCTTTTGGTAGTCCTTCAGGAAGGCCAATGAGGCCACCTGGTTGGGCGTCATTTCGCCGGATTTCATCAGCTTCGGATCGCCGTCCTCCTCAGTGACCTTCATCAGGGTTATGTACTTGTTGTACTTGGTATAGTTGCGCCGCCCGGTCTCATCGTTCATCAGCACCTTGGCGGTCTTGTGCGAGGGATCGCGTATGGTCTTCAGGCGTATGTGCTTGGTGATATCCCAGCGCCAGTTGGAGCGGTACGAGCAGAGCGAACACTCAAAGGGTTTCTTGTTCAGATGGCCAACAATGTGGACGTGGAAACGGGATGCGGTCGAGGCCCAGAAGCTGCAGTGTGGACACTTGTAGACCTTCTTAAGTGACGAGTTGGCTGCTTCCTCCTCGGGTGTCATCTTTTTGGTTACCTGCAGTGCATGAGAGAGTCAAATTTCATTTTGACGCATTTGTCGTGCGTAGGTTGCATGGTGTGTGGGTATGATGGGCTTCTAGTTGGGTCTGGGTACATCTGGAGCACTTACCTCGCCATAGCCGGGTGCTGTCTCCACGCCATAGTAGCTGTTCTCCTCGTTGCTGGCCGCTTGGCTGCCTGGTGACTTTGAAAGCAGACTGGCCGCCTTATCCTGATGCACGACAGCAGCGGCAATCTCCTTAGCCGCCTTGTTCCAAATGCAGACACGCTGCTGCTGCACAGCCGCCTGCTGTTGCAGCGAGTGGGCATCGGGGCGACGCTCGGCACTCTCGCCAGAATTGGAGTCGTACATTTCATTGGCGCAGCGTATGGCCTCCGCGCACTGTGTCAGATGATGCAGCAGATCCGTGGAGGATTTGCAGCGATGACGGCAGTGCTGACAGCGCGTGGAGCCGGACACGCTCAAATTTAGTGCCGAGTGAGACTGACGATCGTCATCGTCTTCGTCGATCTCCAGGCGATCGTCAGCATCATCCTCGTGCAGCGCCGCATCGTCGTCATCAATGACAACAGCGGACGACTGACAGCTCTTGCCATGTATGATCGATTCGGATAGGCATTTGGCCACATAGCCGCACTGGCAGATGAGATTATCGTGTTGCGCTCCTGTCTTAAGCTTGTCGAAGAATGAGCCACCCTTCTTGGCCAATAAACTGCGCGAGGAGGCCTGCGAGGTGATGGTCGTCGCTGGCGATAGCTGTGGTACATCCGACTTGTCCAGCATCTCTGATATTTGCTTCTCGTTGAAGAACATGGAGGCTATCTCGGTCAGCGAGCTGCGAGAGGCGTTTGTATCCTTTGAAAGGTTTAGCACGCTGTAAATCGCAAGAAATTCAAGGGTTAGGTAGGCAATTGACAAATTGTTAAGTGACATCCCTATAGGGTCTTGTCTGAGCTCCTACACTTAACAACAAACGGATTCAAAATGTTTCAAAGGCTGCCCGTTAGAACTTCTATTGTATCAAACGGATGATATAATCAAACATTTACTTGAAGATTTTCCTGAGTAGCTTATAACGAGGATAGTTATTCTGCAAAGGCCTGAAGACCTGAAGAGAGCAACTAGCCTTCCTTTTCACCACCAAACTTTCCCGAACTTCCCACACACTACAGGCCTTATAATAGTTTGAATAGACGTCCTGTGTAACCTAACCTATCTGCATCGTATTATTACGTTACCCCCTATTGTTAAACGATAAATGTTATTTGTACTTACTCCTTGGGACTCTTGGTGATCGGTATAAGGTTGGGCACGGGTCGCTGGGCCCGTGGCGTTGCTGTGCCCACGCTGGACGTGTCCGAGGAGCAGCCGCCCTTCTGAGACAGATCCGTTGGCTCCTCATCCTCCTCGTACTTGCTGCGCTTGCCATAGTGCTCCTCACCGCTCAATGCGCCGCCATCCGCATCATCTAGATCATCATCCAGATTGTTGTTGTTATATTGATCTTCCAACTCCGCCGAGTCGCTGAGAAAGTCATCGCACATCTCGCTGGCGCCGACCTTATTTTGGCGTCGTGGCCAAATGGAGCCCGCATTGCCCACGGGCGGCACATGATGATTCATCTCGTGGACCGTCAGCGATTGCTTAATGTCAGCGGTAAAGTCACAGGCGGCACACTTGAAGGCGCCAGCGCCGCCGTGGTTCTTCATGTGCCTGTCCAGATTCCATTTGTAGGGTGTGCGAAAATCACAGGTGACGCACTTGATCATGGGCATCGAATGGTACTTGACGTGCTTGCTGAAGCGCGCCTTGATGTGTGTTACATAGCTGCACTTGTCGCAGCGGAAGAACTTGGTCTTGCCGTGCTCGGCCAGCTCGTGGGCCCGCAGCTGGGTGCGGTAGAGCGTTGTAAACTCGCAGGCGCTGCACTTGAGCAGACGATTCTGTGGCTCCTCGCCGCTGGACGACAGCGCCGGCGGTGGCGTAGCCGAGCCGCTGGGCGAGGGTGTTGGCGGCTCCGCTGGCGATGATTGACGCTCATAGCTCTCGCGTGCATCCTGATCGCGTAGGTTCGCATGCAGCTGCCGCTCGTAGCTAGACACCAGCTCCAGCTGCTGTTCCCGATGCTGCAGCTCCTCGCGCTGACGCTGATTGTAGGCTTCGATATCGCGCTGCAGCTTCTGCTCCTGCAACTGCAGCTCGCGCTTCACCTGCTCCAGCGTGGGCATATCCGGCACAGCTACGGCCATCGTTTGGCCGCCAATCACACCGACGCTCTCCTCCAGACGGCGCTTGCGTGCCTCGCGGCTCATGCCCCGCTTGCCACGCGCCTGCCCATGTCCGCTGGGTATGCCATCTGTGCAGCCATGCACCATCTTCATGTGGCGCACCAGCTTCTGGAAGTGGCGGGAGGCGTACAGGCAGAGCTTGCACTTGTTGATCACAATCTTCTCGCCGTGCACATCCCGCAGATGCGTCAAATGGTAGCGCGGATTCTGTGTGAAGTACGCGCAATGGTTGCAGCTGTAATTGCGCTTGATCTTGCACTGCGGCAGACCCTCCTCCTTGGCGTCCTGCGAAAGCACCGCGTGCTGCTGTTGCTGTTGTTGTTGATGTTGATGATGTTGCTGCTGCTGTTGTTGTTGCTGTTGCTGCTGTTGATGCTGCACACTGTTGACAACGGCAACTGCTGCCACCACCGCCTGTTGTTGCTGCTGCTGCAACATATGTTGCAGGCGATATCGCTCCAGCTGCTGCTCCAAGGCGCTGCTACCCGGCGGCGATATGGACGCCCCGCTGACCAGCGGCGGCGATGTGTTGTTGCTGTGCACGGCGCTGTTGCCGCCGTTGTGGCCCTGCTCCATGTAAAGTTGATTGCCGCTGACGACGCTGCGCACGATTAGCGTATCGCCAGAGCGTTGCACCATCGAGGGCAGGTCCATGGTGGTGCTCTGTGTCTATATGCTTGGTATTGGTGTGTCTGCTTGGCCGTTCAACTATTGTTTAACTGCAAGATAGAAAAGGAAAGGCGGTGTAAGTTAACAGAAGTAGAAAAGAATTTTAAGCATAGTCGCTTAAACTTATAAATTAACAAGTGTTAATAAATGAATCATTAAATTTAAGGAATGGTTATCTAATCGTATGAAAGTTGACATACTTCCTTGTAGGAAACTGTGAGAAAAGTTCATTGGACATAAGCTACAGATTTGGTATGTTAATTAAGCTCATTGTAAAATTGAGTTTAACTACCATATAAAATAAGTCATATTTTATATGTTTTTTTTATTTTGCCCTTTTCCATTCAATCTTTCTGTTGTTTTATGAACTACTTAAAAAAATAGATAGTTTATATGGTAGTGTATTAAGAGTATAAGGTATAATGTATGTATAATAATAATACTTGGCTGCCAAGTTCGATACGATCGGTCAACAACTATGTTTTGTATGAAAACTTGTTTGTTTTATCTCACCAAACTCATCCACCCCGAATCTCTGCAGAGTTTATATAATCTGACCAAATTTGGTCAAAATCGGACTACCATATTATATAGCTGCCATAGGTGCAAATGTGAAAAATGAGTTTTTGCATGAAAACCTTTTTTCTCTATGCAAATATTACTTCCAAAAGTTAACAATTGCGAGTCTTATTATAGTTTCCTATAATTTTATCAAAATCGGAGCACGTTATTCTATAGCTTCTATAGGAACAAGCAGAAGAAAATTTAGTGTTTGTATAGAAAACATTGCTGTAAGAAAGTAAATCGTTTTTGATCATATAATTATTAGGCAATCCGGAAGGATTTAAATATAAATCTGGAATAATATCAACTATTTATTAATTTAAGTCAATAAATAAGATGTGACCATATTATTATTCCACAAAAATATGAAAAAGTATGAAAATGCAACCTTTTAGATAAATAAGTAATTCAGCAAGATGTGCTTATAAAGATTACTATATTGAAACATTTTCGCAGAATATACAAACATACGCACATATATTTTGTCAGTTACTTTCATTTTCAAGAAATTGAGAAAGGCTTTTATTTATTTTAGTTAGCAATAAAAAAGATATAACGAGAACAAGAAGTGCGAACTTAAGACGAATTTGGGGTCTGCAAGCGCATATAAATCTCCCCATTAGGACTTAAAGCTGCCTTAAATGCAGATTTGAACACAATGCAGACTCATTAAGGAAACGCGTATCCTTTGTACACATGTACTCTACACTTGTATGTGTGCCAGCTCATAAATATTTCAACGCTTAATGTTCCGGCACATTGGAATACGAGAAACAAGAACATCTCTACCCGGAATGATCAGCTCTGGGGAGCCCTCTGGGGAGCTGTGGGGAGGATTGGTTGCTGCGCTGTTGCTTCTGCTGTATGTCACATTCGGCTTCCGTTTGCTGCGACCGAAAAAGGATATTAAAATGAAATGTTTGTGTCGTTTTTAATGTCTCTGTCCGAGGCCTGCGACAACGCGACAAAGTTGACAATGGCGCTTGAAAGCCTGAGCAACTGGAACGGGGAGAGGAACTGTAACTGGCGGCAAAATAAATTGTGGAAGCAATGTAAATTTGAGAGGCACTGAAGCAGGACGAAGAGGCCACAAATCTCTGGGGCAAATATATATTGTAGAGCTGTGTGTAGTGTGGATGGACTCTCTTGCTGTCCCAAATGTGTTACACAAATCCATTTTAGGGCTAATTGGAGTTGCTCGGCTGCTCGGCCAGAAATGCCGATGCCAACACATAAATAACGGAAAGGGGACCGAAAGCCAGCAAATTCTGAAGGTCAACGCTGGCCATTTTGCATGACTGAACATCTGGGTAAAAGTTTGCTGAGTAGGAATCGAATTGGTGAATAACTCGCATGTAAAGTGTGTCGAATCCTATGGGCGTCGTAGTTTTTTATATAATCTTTTAAGCGGTTTTTATTCAGGCAGCAGGACACACACATAAAGCGCATAAATTGATTCAAATGTGCGTCTAATGCGGGCTCTTAACGCAGTCTCAAGCGTCCGACAAAGCCGCAATTATGTTCCGGACTTAAAGCCCGGACGGAAGCAGGAAGAGTAGAATTCTCGCGAGCTCTCGTAAAAGTTGCACATTTAAGAATATAACAAAAATATATTAGACAACAGCAAACGCAGCTAATGCTGTGCTCTTGACATTGTCAAGCAACAAGCTCATCAGGATGCTTCTCACCCCTAAATACCATTAATACGCCCCGCCATAAAGTCCTTATCAACGCCAGGACGAGCTCATTAAAATATCGCGAGTTAAGTTCAGCGAGTGTGTTAGGTATGTTCACATTAAATCACTTTTCAGATGTGTGAATTCATACCCAATAAAAATAAAACATATTTGATTTGATAAACATATTTTATGAACTTAAAAGAAGTCAGAGTTATATATTCTTCGGTTTAATTGAAAAGTTATAGATATTTACTATATATTACACACATTCTTAACAGATTAAAACGTTTTAATCTGCGCAATCCAATGAAAAATATGGCTAATTATTCAAAAATCTAATTATTATTATTATTATTATCTAATTATTAATGTAAACACATTTTCAACACATTAAACAATTTAAATCTTTTGCAATTGAATGCTATACAAAATCTGGCATGGATTTCCTCTATTTTATCTAAACGTGTATGAATCATAGTTTATTTATGAATTTCATCAGAACTCTGTGTGCTCTCGCTTACCAATTGAATCTGTATTTTTCCTGCGTTTGACATTCACCATGCACGCGCTCATACCAGCGTTGCCACCTGGGCAGACCGGATGACTTACAGAATCCCAAATTTCACAGTAAATGCTCTTCCGAGAATTCGAAATTTCATAACTTTGGCTAAAATCTCAAGCGAATTCCTTGCGGAATATCTTTTTGTTCATGGTTAACCCCCTGAAATAACTTGGAATTCAAACTTTGCTCGTTTCTGAGAATGGAAATTTGTCATGCTACCAATTTGTGAATTTAATTTTTACTGCTCTCCTTTTACTCATTTAAAAGTGATGTGTACTTTATATTAACGCAATTTTAGTTTGTTTCTGTATTCGAAATTTGTCTTAATGACAGTAATTAAGTTTTACAATGTAATTGGCAGAGTAATTGAAATAATTAACTATTTTAAGCCAATAATAATAAAAACAAACAATTATTAATAATCATCGTGATCACAGTCACTGTTTAGCACACTTCTACACAATGTGGATGTGTGTGTGTGTGAAGGGGGGAGAAGGGGAAAATAGAGGCAGGCTGGATATCCTTAAGCATTGTTGGAGCCGCGCTTTGGGCCCATTCAAAATATGCTTATTACGAGTAGGCAACGACAACGCGACGCTTCCTGCTTATTTACTTTTGTTTATGCTTGTTTGTTGTTGCTTTTGTATTTCTTGCACGAGCAAATACTTGCCACACACACACGCACACTCACACACACACGCACGCACACAGACACAACACACTTTTTGTGGCGCTTTGAAATTATAATTTTTCACGCGACGCTTGAAAGTGCGCTAAGGAAAAGTGTGAGAATGAAACATTAACACGCACTTGGCGACGCGTCAGGACGTCAGGACATCGCAGCATCCGCTGCCACAGTGTCTCAAGTTGCCTTTGTTTTGTTTTGTTTGTTTATTTGTTGCTGTTGTTGTTACTTTTGCTGTTGCTGTTGCTGTTGCCGTCGCGGACTTAATTAATCTTGCCGTGGGCTTAGCACGTCATCCTGGGCGTCCTGTTTCGTTTCGTGTTACTTAATTTTTCCTCTTTAATTTGTTTCTTTTTTGGTGTACCGTTTATCCTTTTTTGCTCTCTCCCAGTGTTGACTGCTGCCTGCTGGCTGATAATGAGTGCTAAACATAAAAAAGAAAAGCGGCCGGGGACGCCTTTTTGATTGATGGGCGTGCCCGCCTCTTTCGTTGTGACTTTTGCATTTAATTAAAATCAGATTTCTAGATTTCTTTAGATCGCAGCCACAAAAACCGTAACGAAATATGGGCATTATCCTTGCTCAATAAATGAAAAATACTAATACCAAATGTATGCAAATTTCTGGCGCAATTAAATATGTAAAAGCATTTTGGCGCTAAATTAGCAAAGTCCTTTAACAAAATTACCCGCACACAAGGCACACAGACAAACGGCAGCGACATGGTGTCCTGTGCCAGTTCCTGTGTCCATTTCCGCTTGGGAGATGCGTTGCCAACAGCTTTGGCTGTTGTTTGGTCCTTTGGCCTGGCCAATTTCTGGTATGCGGCTGCAAGGACTCGCATCCTGCCTGGCGGCACCAAATTAAAAATGTGTTGCTACAAATTAACTGCAATGGGAAATGCAAGTGCAGAGGGCGAACATTTCCAAGTAAATACGAGAGCTTTTCGCCTCAGTTGACCGACCGACCCTCGTCGCAATTTTCCTGCTGTTTGAGGATAGGAAAACCGGCGAGGGGGTGGCCGGGGTGTAGGGAAGCGTTGTGGAAAATGAATCTCGACTCGTCAGTGCTATACAAAATGTTTATTCATCATCAATTTGTTTGTTGCTTTTGTACCTTATTTAGCAGTCAAGTTTAAAAAAAGTTGCCTCAACTGCCATTGAAAGTTGCTGATTTAAATTTGTAATTTTCAAAGCACTCACAATACTAAAAGAACAAGGTTCAGCGGCTTACAACTAACTACGAAAAATACTCGTAACAATGTCAGATTATAATTATTTATTTTCAACAATTGGCTATTTTATAGAGTTTAAAACAATCGGAATAACTTTCTGGAATGCTCCCTAATATTTAAGTATTTCTATTTCAAATAAGTACACTAATTTAGTATTAATATACGAAAACAGTATAGAAAACAATTTAAATGTATATTCCAACTCTTTCTTGTTGCATTCTCCTATTTGCTACAATTTTCTACTCGCTACATTCTTCTACTCGTTGCATTCTGCTAATCGCTTCTACTTTCTACTCATAACATAATTCAATTATTTAGAATAAAGTATACCGAATTCGTATTAAGCACTCTACACACTCTAATAAGTTAGCTACCCTTTATCACTACGAATTTCTATTTCTATTTCTACTCGTTACGTTCTACTCGTTACAAGCTTCCGTTGTATACTTGAATTTTTCACCAACTCTCACTCAATTAGTAATAATTTAAATATACAGCATTCATATTTAATCGTAACATACTCTCTCTACTCGTTTTATTGACGTTCGTTTCCTCAACTCGTTACATTCTCCTTCTTGGTGCATAATGTTACTCGTTACAAGTTTTTACTTGGTAAATCCTACGACCTTATACCTACTCGTTCGGAGTTAGTAGTAATTGAAATATAAATCATTTTAATCGTTACATACTCCAATAATAGTTATCTAGTCGTTTCTTTGACGTTCCATTACCCTACTCGTTACATTCTCCTTCTTGGTGCATACTCGCAGTCGTTACAAACTTCTACTCGAAATATTCTTACTTCAATATATCATAAAGTATACAGCATCCATATTAAATACTTGTAGCCTTTCCCTACTGCTACTCGTTGCAAACTGCTTCTCATACCGTACTCATCCTCTCTACTTCAACTCGATAAATCCTTCTACTCGGGCACACACCTACGCACTTGACATTTTGAACAAACAAATTTACAATTTGCTTAGACCATAGGCATACAATGAAATATCTATCCAATGTGCAACAGTTTCACAAATTATAAATTCATTTATCAACTCACTTTATGTTCATAGACTGTCACATACAACTTCCAGATTTTCAAAACTAAATTACCAGGCAGTCAAAACTTTTGCAAGCAGTAGCTATAAAACTATAAATTTTCTTAAAAATTTAGCAGCTCCTCCATATCCTGTTGCCATCCCCCCACTCAAGAAACTTTGAACTTTTGCACTGTTCGGAAGTTGTGCGGGTGAGAACGTTGGAAGTGCGCATTTCTATTGCCTTCACATAAATCGCAACAAATGTCAAAGTTTATTTCGCATTTTTGAAATTAAATAAAGATTTGTCACGTAGACATACAAGGACTCACACCCACACATAAGCAAACTGTCAGTAAGTTGTTGTTCTTGTTGTTGTTATTGGCTTTTAAATGAAAACTGTATTTCCCCTTTAGCCAACAAAGACACAAACTGTTTTTCCTTACAATTTTCAAAATATTTTGCCTGCTTTGATTTTGGTTTTTCCAATATGCGGGGGAAGTTTGCTCTTTCTTTGAGAGACACGCTTAGGAATTGAAATTTTTGCGCCGCGCTTGGACACTTTGGAATTTGGTTGCACGCCCCACCTACCCCACTTATGCCATTAGCACGTCCTTGCTAAAGAGCTTGCCTAGTTATACCCTGTACGCATAAAATGCTCAAAACTGGGTGTATTGAAGCTGTAACAAGCAGATGAAGGCACTTCTAGAAAAGTATATAAAGCAGGGACCGTAACGGTTATAAGTAATATATATAAGAATTACTTTTTAAGGAATATTTCTTGAATTTATTTAATGCTCACGAAATAAAACTTATTTTCTTTCCTTCAAAATGAAACGTTCTGTAACATTTTTTTTTCGCTCAGAAATAATAATTATATTCTTTAGTTTTATATCTTGCCTGAAAATAAAACTTATTTCCTGAAACAAAATAAAACTAAAATATGTCTTAAATTAATACTGTACTATTATTTTGTATTGAAAGTGTTGGTTTCGAAAAGTATCAGTATATTCTGGTATTTCAGATGCGCAAAATACCAAAAAATACTAAATTAAGTTTTTTTCCAACAGTAAAAATAGCAAAAATTCTAGTATTTTCCTTAAAGTCAAAAATACCAAAAGCACGTTTTTACTTGTATATTATTAGTATTTTTCAGCCGCGAAAAATACCAAAAAAAAACTAGATTCAGTATTTTTTCCAGCAGTAAAAATACAAAAAATACTAGTATTTTCCTAAATGTCAAAATATACAAAAATTAGTATTTTTCTACATGTTAAATAATCGTTATTTCTTGTTGGTATCAAGTATATACATATATTCTTGATCAGCATTTGCTTGCCTGTCTGTCTACATATATCTCGAGGACTATGAAAGTTGGGAGCTCAAACTCTTAACTGCATTTCTGAACAGGCCCATACTAAAGAAATTGAATTCACAACATATTTGCAAGGAAAAAGCTTTGATTTCTGTTAAATATATATTTTTTCCATCATCTTATGATCATTGCACAATAAACACATCAAGAAAAGTACAATTCATTGTCTGTAAGGTGGGAAAGAGCTAACCAGAGTCAGTTGGAGTGCTGCACACACCCACAGGATATCCTGTAGTCTAGCATTTTCAACTTGTTGTTGTTGTTGTTGTTGCTGATTTGCCTGGCTTTTGTAAAGTCTGAAAAGTTGGCCGGAAGTTGTGCGCTCAACTTCCGTTTTTGATTAAACTTTAATGGACAACTGGCCCATAGTCCAAGGTCCACTTTCAGGGAATTGCCAACTTTTATATATGTATATATATATACTTTTTCTTGTTGGCCCTTGCCACACGAGTGCAATTAAAAAAGCACAGTTGCAAAACTCTCATTACAAGGAACTTTTGGTGAAATTTGTGTGTGTTTCAACGCCCGCCGCGCTGCTGGCAGGATTAACATATGTTAGCATATGTTTGCCAGGATATGGCACCGCTGGCATGTCCACCTGCTGTGCCGTGCCCCATGAATAACAATTTCCAGACATCCTATACCCTACACCCTACACCCCCGCTCGTTCCTGTTTCTATTTATTTCTCAGATGCTGCTTCATGAAGAGCCGCGTGGCCATTACTCATACGCCATGTTGGCAACAAGGAGCTACAAAAAAGACGAGACACACACTTACACACACACACAAGCAGACAGAAGTCTTAATTACCACACACACACACACACACACATAGGTGCGACTCGTCACATATGTTGAGTGTTGCCAGCTTCGACAGTATACAAGCTGTTAAAAAACGTTTTGGCTAGCGGGTAAAATCATAATAAAAAAAAGAAACCAACAACAACAGCAACAACAACAACTACATGTGTCCGTTGGCAAGAGTTGTTGTTGCAGCTGGCCACAAGCTGCAGCCAACAACAAAAATTGGCGCCCACATACAAATTAACAGGCCGCCCCTAGGCATTGCATAGAAAACTGCAGCGGCAGCGACGTCGACAGTGCTGCTAATGCGCTTCTCTTGCATTGTCTGCACTCACACACACACACACACACGCACACTCAGCAGCATAAAATGCATATGGCCGCATACAAAGCCGTCGGCAGTTCACTCACACATACAGGCGCACCAGCTTTTAACATGCACAAGATTTGGTTGCTTTGTTAAACAAAAAAAAATAAATATCACAAAAGGCTAGCGCTTGCCTGTTCTAGCCGATGCTTCACTGTACAACGTGCTCGTGTTATACGCACACTCTCTTGCGCTCGTCCGTTCTCGCTCTCGCTCTCTCGTTCGCTCTCTCTCAATTTGCTCTGCTGTGCCTCTGATAAGTTTTGCCAATTGCTTTCTGCCGTCGCACACAACGAAACACTCTTGCGGTTCAACAACAACTGAGCGCAGCAGCCCAAAAGAAGTGGCCGCCGTGGCGATTTTGCTGCTTGTTTATCTGCTGCTGTTAGTTGTCCTCTTTGGCAACTGCTGCTGCTGTTGCTGCTGCTGCTGCTGTTGGTTGTTAAATTGCAGAGGACGCAATGGCAGCAGCGCCATGTTAAGTTCAACTGCAGGTTCTCTTAAAAGTGGAGAGCAGCTGTAGTCGCTGTTAAAGGGCCACTGTTGCTGCTACTGTTAACTAACAATGTTAGCAGATTTCTAAACATAAACTTTTCTAAATTTGTTTGAATTACAAATTAGTACATTTTGCATAAAGTATAGTACTTATGTAGATGAATCATAAAGTAAGAGACTCTAATTATGGCAGGAAAATATATGTTAATTAACTATTGCATACATTTGGGCGCTAAACGTCATTTGGGAGCTTAATGTCTTTAGGAAGGATATGTATAATGTATAATACATTTTCAAACAATGCATTCTATCGCAGACTATTTATATTTTTATATTACCTATCATTTATAACAATAAAAATAATAATTTATAAAAATATTTATTTATTTCTTTTAATTATTTATGTATTTTTGTTTAAAATTTGCATATATTTATATTAACTGAGTTTTCTGCTACCTATCGTGGCAGCTTAAGCAAGTTGCTACATATAATTTATTACTGGAGTTTATTATTGGCGCCCAACGTGTGTCAATTCAAAATGTCAAGAAATATGCACTCTGACATTTTATAAGGATTTGCTTACTTGATTCTAGCTCTAATCTTCAATAATCGTGTCAATATTTTGATTTGTTAAGCCTCAGCTTGATGTCTTCGGGAAAATACCATATTAATTTGACATTTTTGCAGTCATTTACCGTACTTAATTTGCTAAACAAGCAGCAAAAGAAAATCCACTTGATAAATGTTAAATTCAAGCACCCTTAACACGCTTCTAGGCAGAGCTAAGAGATCCCGTTACCCCGTCATCCCACCCCTCCCAATAAAAAAGGAGAAAAAATGAAAATAACCGCAATGCCGAATGGCTGAAAATTGTGGCAAGCAAAGGGCATAAAGTTGGATTCGTGTCCTCTTTCAACGCAATCAACACAAATGCTACTTAAAAATTTATTTGCGACACGCACGAGACCAACACACAGGGTCAGAGAGAAGGGGGGCGGAGATAGGGCAGGGGGTGTGTGTGTAAAAGAGGTAGTAAGAGATACCCGTATATATCCGAGACTGAAGCGTCGCAAAGCACAAACACTTAGCACACACGCACACACTGGCAAAAAAGGACAATCAACATTTTAACACTTTAGAGGCGACGCCGTGAAATAAGCATGTGTGTGCCTGTGTGTGTGTGCGAGTGTGTGTGTGTGTGTGTGTAAAGGGCCGAGGATTGGCGAGTATAGAAAGGTTTGTTGAATGGCCGGCTGAAAAATGTGTTGCGGTCATGCATTTTTATACGTTTTAGTCTGGAAGCTCAGGCTGAACATGCGGGCAAGGACATCAGGACATCATGGTCGGGACATGGTCCAGCACAAGGCAAAGCACACACACACACACGCACACAAAACGCTTGACATTCTGCGACTGTCAAAAGGAGCATTTTCAAAAGTGTCACAGGACACGACACACACAGACAGCAAAAGAAAGCTGCTGTGTGTGTGTGAGTGCGTGTGTGTGCTTATTTACAATGCATGATATATTCACTTGAGTCGCCGAGTCAAATAAATAAAAATCGAAAATGAATACCCGAAAGAAATGTGCGGGATTCAGATTGTTTAGCCTGATTTAAATAGCAATTAGATTTCCTTTAAAAAGGACACGTATCCTGTGCAAATATTTACTAAAGACACGAGTTAAGTTTTTGGCCAAATCTTTGCTGTGACTTTTGGTGTAAAACTCTGGAAAAAGTTTTCTAATCAAACACTTGGCCAGTTGACGGCGCTGAAAACTATGCTACACTCGAGCGTGTGTGTGTGTAGGGAGGGTGTTGGGTGTGTGTGTGTGGGGTGAGTGTTATGTTCGTGTGCATGTCCAACTGCTGCCAAAGCTCAACTTGTTTGTTTGCTTGTTGCTTCGCTTGGCTGCAGCAATGCCCCTGGCACCTCTCCCCCTCCGCAACATAACCCTCTGTGCCGCTTGCCGCTTGGTAAATGAAGCCGCTCGATTTGGCCACAGGAAACTTGTCGAGAGTGCAACATGTGAGGCAGCCACATGAGCTGGGCCGAGGCGGGGGGCGCACAAACAAGCACAGCAACAGGAGCTGGGCAATTCTCTATGTGTGTGCAAGTTTGTGTGTGTGTGTATGTGTGTATGCTTGTGGCACTGCGACAAGTGCTGCTTGGCCAAAGGATGTGAATGATTGCAGCGTAATGAAGCTCCACAAATTCACACCAAAGCTGGCTGCCGTTGCACAGGTTTTTGCTGTTGCTGCCACAGCTGAGATTACAAATTGGAATCGGATGTTCAAGTATCGCAATAAAGAGGCGTCTAATGGCTCAATTGCTCATTCACAATTTATGACTGTCAGTGAATTTCAAATATTAACTGGCATGAGCAAGAAATGTGCTAAAGGAAAGTCTCTACACATTTCCCAAAATCTCAAATATCTTTGCTTTAAACCCAATTTATATTTATCTTAAATTTAACAGCGTGCTCTTGAAAGTATGCTACACAAAAGCAAGCACTTAACAGCTGTTAATAATTTCTGCACGCCTGTTTAGTCTCATGTTAAGTTAAAGTTGTTGTCAAGCTCCGTTGTGCATATTAGCTGAGCCTGGCAGTAAATTTAGCAGCTCATGTTCGATAATTGATATGCCAGTGTTGCCACCTTGCAATGCATGGCACATATGGCAGCACCAAAGAATGGCTGAAACTAAGAAATAGTCTGAAATTGGCATATTTATATATAAATTAAACAGAATTTCGCTTTTTGAAGTTTACATTTTTTTAAATCCCATAAAATTCTTAGTTTCTGGAAAGTTCTGTAATAATATTGCATGACAAAAAGCATATAAATATTTACTAGCTGAAGGCACTGGCAGCTATGTTGTCTATATAATATATTAAATTACCTATTGGAAAAAGGCTCTAGTTCTAATGTACTTTATCAGGCCCACTTAGACCCCAATTGAAGTAACCGGGCCAAGAGCAATTATTTTATCCTTAAAGCCAACAAAACGTACTGCAAAATTGCATCATTACTTTTACCATAACTACAATTCACTTTGACAAAGAATTTCAGAGAATTTCGAAAAGTCGAACAATGGCCTAAAATTAATAATATATATAAAAGATAATATGTTATACCTTAGTTTACAGTTTAAGCTAGAATGTATATAAATACAGAAATAAAATAAAATAAAATGAATAAATATTCAATAAAATACTATAGCTGTTAAGTTTGTGCTTGCTATAAAATGTCCCCTTTACGCTTTAAAAGTGTCCTTAGCGTATTTCTGTTGCAGCCATGTTGCAGAGCGCAGGACAACTTCCTTGGCTGCTCCTAGACAAATTTGATTAATTTGCAGGCTCTGGTGTTAGGCAATCAGCGCACTTCAAAGTCACAGCCAAAGCCGCGAAGCCATGAACGGCACTTTATCAAACGAAAGAACGAGGAAGTTACTGCACACACACACACACACACACATACATATACAACCACACACCTACACACACATGCAGCTGCAACCACAGGTACACATACATAGAATAATGTATAAGTTTGAGCTGCGGCGAGCGATGCAAGTGGGCGGCGTCCTTGTAAACACGTTCACAGTTATAAAAGCATATAAAATTTCCTATTTAACTTCCGGCATGTTACACACATACACAGCTCAAAACCACACAGGATCTTAGATGCTTCATGTCGTGTGCGCTGCTGACATGGAAAGTCTAAAGAAAACATATCCGTGACAAAGTAAAGTAAACCACCTGCAGGTGCAACCAACAATAATAATACTTTTAGTAGTAAATTTTTGCTGTGCTTTCTTTTCTTTAGTTCTTTTTCTCTCACAGCTTTCTCTTAGTCCTGGAAGTATGCGTTGTGGCTTTGTGCGCGCCACAAATGGTATAAGCTGAAGGACGAGCAGGAGCAGCAAGGAAATTGAATTCGGCTGCAGCCGCTGCCACAGCACCACGATAAGGGAGGGCGCATAGCTGAGCTGGCAGGATGTGTGACAAGCTTTTGAGTTGAGTTTGCCGTGCGCCGTGCGCCTTGACAGCCACAGGATTTAGCGGTCCCCCTAGTCCTGGCGCTTTAATATTTTATAAACTAACTTTTGACTAGCAGCCACGACATTGACTTCACCTATGTAACTGAAAAACAGCTTAAATACTCAAACATACACATAAGTATATATATATATATATATACTCGTATGTTGGTATGTTCGAGTCCCTTTGCGGCAACTTTAATTATGCAGCAGCTAACAAGCACTTCTGCATACTGTGCAGGCTTTCAAATGGAAACAACAACTCTATCTACTTGAATTACTTCATAATTGGCCCAAAATGATATATAACAGCTCCTTTGAGTTGCAAATCAGTTTTACCATGAAGTCGACACTTGACCTCAAATAATTTATGTGCATATGCTTGAAATGATTACAGAAATTAGATTTGCACACAATTTAGGTCAAAGAAATGCTTGAATTTAAAGCCAGAAGAGTTTTAATATGGAATTAATTGTTGAAACCAAATTCCAACCATTTTTCACTCCCTCATTCAGTTTCATTCTCATGTTGCCGACAAATTTCGGGTCAGTTTCGTTTCTCCAACAAAAACAGATGCTAAAAATTGCATAGAAATAATAGCTACTTCTACCACGTTTCACTGTGGCACATTGTGGTTGCATGCATGAGAAAGTAAGAAAAAAAAAAAACAAAATAACTTACCACTCTTTCTCTTCCATGCCTTTTATTTTTTTGTATAGAGTATGAAGAACTTAAAAACCGATCTAAAAGAATCATTCTCTCACATATGTGACCGTAAGCCCATTTCCCGTCCGTGGTGACGTAGGGGAAAAGATTTTTCATGTTTCATACAACAATTTTGCGCCCGTGGGGGTATATTTTGCAAAGTGGTGATATTTGGTCCAGGGGTTCTCGAGTTTCAGACTAACTAACACCGAACGATCGTTTCTATATATGAAGATGGCAACGCTCCAGCGACAATTGGCAGCACTGCAGCGACAAGTTGGCAGGGCGGGTCGCAAAAGTGGACACGCTAATGAACACACAGTAGATTG
This sequence comes from Hirtodrosophila histrioides, assembly GCA_037075165.1. Taxonomy (NCBI): domain Eukaryota; kingdom Metazoa; phylum Arthropoda; class Insecta; order Diptera; family Drosophilidae; genus Hirtodrosophila; species Hirtodrosophila histrioides. The sequence continues at coordinate 104,458 of JBAMCL010000071.1, forward strand.
ACATTGTTTATTGTGTGCGGTTAACTAAAACTTCGAATGTCAATTTAGATTAATTGCCTTGCCAACTTTAGCCAAACATATTCAATTAACAGAAAGTAAGTTTAAGTTGAAGTTAATGTTAACATTAAGAGCCGAAAATTTGAACTGCTTTAAGTTTAACCGACACAAATTTGAACAATTTAAAAGTCTGTTCTCCACGCAAAGTTCAAAACATTCCTTGTGCCAGAATCCGCGGCTGAACCCGTCGCGACTTTTGCAACTTGCTCGACTTCATCAAAGGGCAAGTCAAATAGCAGTAACCCAAACAGGAAACGTGACAAGCAAGCAGAGTCGAAAGGAAAACCACTCAAAGGATAAAAACCAGGACACATAGACGCGGTTTCTCTGCAAATTGTGTCACATATGCGAAATTTGTTTCTTATTTATCATTTGGCTGACAGATTTGTGTGGTGTTCATAATATTCGCCGTGTAAGCCATCAATTGAGAGACGCCAAAGGCGCTGGCCTGGCCAAAAATGGTTGTAAATTGGCTTTTTGCATAGATGAAATAATTGCAATTTACGGCGTTGAAGTCGCCACCAATCGACGCGTGGCATCAGCGCTCGTAAATAACAATAACAGGCACAAGAAAAAATAGAGAAAAAAATAAAATAAACACTCGACTGGCAAAATATTTAATAAACAAAACTTGCGCTAATCATTAAATTATGATTAATGTGCCGACAACTTTGGCAGCCAGCCGAAGGCCCCAACACCAAAAACGTGCCCCACCAGCGAACGTGCCCCGCCAATTGTCGGCTGTTGTTGTTGTTGTTGTTATTGTTGTTGTTGTATTCGCACCAGACAGTGGCAAGCGGGAGGTGTGTGAGGCAGGTTTGGAGTCCTTGGAACACACACAGGCATCTCTTGAGTTCAGCTATCGCAATTTAAGATATGCGTTGGCATGAACAAAGAATTCAGAATTCAGAATTCAGACGAATGATGCATAGCAAAGCAGTTGATGCTAACCAATTGAAAATGAACAAATTTTCAATATTTTAGTTACAATTATTAAGCAGCAGATGCTGACTGTAGACTGATAAAAATAAATGTCATAATAACTCTATAATAAAGCTCAAACTTAAAGCTAAGAATAAATTCTGTTTATTATAAATAATTTATAAATTAAGGAATATATAATATAGATTTATAGCTAAAGCTGATTACTATTATAAATAAATATAATTTAAATTAAAAATATATAGCTTAAAAAACACAATATTATGTATATATATTTCTAAAATTCTGATAAAATAAAAGCAGCTGCTTTTGGCTACAAAAATATGGTGACTTTTGGTAATTTAGGGCAATTATTTTTCAGAGTGTAGGCCGAAGGACGAATTCCTATGTATAGATTGGTTCAGTTTTCCTTAACTTATGAGAGTTGAATGTTCCTAAAAAGAATTTTCTATGGTTATGGGATATTTGAGCCGGTCAGTGCACAGATTGATTAATTCCATTTAACAAAATGTTGAGAAATGCGATGAAATAATGTCAGTTTTTAAAATTCCCTTTATAATACAAATATTATAAATATATATTAAAGAAAACATAAATACAGAGATAGGTTTCATTGAACTTTATATAAAATGAATAACATAAAATAGCCAAAAAATAATGGTCAGCAATATTTAAGTGTTTTTGTGAATGATTTGTTAATCAATCTGTGCACTGACCGGCTCACATGCTAGTCGAAATATTGTCCTTGGCCATCTCAACTCGACTGTGAATAATAATAAAAATGCTTTATAAAAACACATTTTTGGTAAGCTCACTGAACTAGTCATGTTTCTATCCAAGTGCTTAGAAGTATTACTGAATATTGGTGCAGATTTAAATGTAGTAGTTCTCTTAACTATGTGAATCTATTTTTGACCTAGAGAACTTACTATTAATAAGTGGTATTATCAGAAAAATGACTGAAAAGACAACATTAGCAACGATTCAACTGAGCTGATAACTAAATAAAGTTATTTATACAAAACTGTGTTCCAGTTGCTTCAAAAAGCGCGTGAGAGGCAACTGTGCAGAAAGCATCGTATGAGTAATCAATGACCATAAATCGGCTATATATAGCGTACACACTATATCGCACATATAAGTAATATATATATATATAAATGTGCGCTTTAGAGCGATAAATGCACAGAGAGCCTGAAGAAGAGAATAAGAACATTTAGCACTCAATGCGCGACAGATGCAAATGTCGACTGACTGTGAAATACTATATTGTAAATATATATGTGATGTGTGTGTGTATTTATTTGACATTGGCTTCATTTGATGGGAGGGAGTGGAACGGGTGGGGAGAGTGGGCTGCCTAGCAGCGACTGAGGTCGCTCATCACTCGCTTTTGCCAACTGTCCAGAGGCAGTTAACTAATTGATAATCAAACAGTCAACTGAGGAGCTGCCTGCCTGGCTGCACTTGACGACGACTCGCCAGTTGTCGGTCTGGCCAGGCCAGGCCCGGCCAGGCAATGTCTCTAATTAGGCGCGCTTTTGAGGTCAACAACGTTGCGTATGCGCAATGTGCAAATAAGGCAATGCCACAGCGCGTATATTGCGCATACGCAGCGTTGCCACAGCTGCAAAATGCAATGGCAACACTGCAATATGGGAACTGCAAGTTCAAGTGCATTTAACGCATATAAACATTTCAAATTTTTGTATTGAGGGCAGCAGCCAGCAGTCGACATGGCAGTCAATGCCATGGCATGGCTATAAAATCTATCTACTATCTAGAAGCATATATAAATTTGTATCTGTAGCTGTAGCTGTGTATCTTTGAATCAATCGGCTGGCTGGCTGGCTAGCTGGCTGGCTGCTGTGGCCCTGGCAACGTTTAGCAATTGCAATTGGTTCAAGATCAGCCGCAAAACGTTTTTCATTTTAGTTGCGTGAGGTAGTTTCGCTGCTGCAGTCCGTTTGCCAGCCTTGTGACAATTGATTTTATTTTGTGTATTTTGTTTGCTCAGAGAGCGTGGCGCCAAGTGAACTACTTAGAAGCCACTTTGTGGTTGCTTGCCTGACTTAGTCATTGTGTTATTCTTGCAAACTGTTGCCTTATCAGAGCGTTTCCACTCCCCACTCTCTGAGTCATTTGATTCGCTGCTTGGCATTGCTTGAAAATGTGGTTGCACTTGGCGCTTAATGTGCTGGCCACAGCATCAACATCAACATTAACATCAACATCATCATTAACATTAACATCAAAATCAGCATCAGAATTGGAGCCCGCTGAAGACAACAATATGCAACAACAAACAAGTGTCGTTGAGTGCGCATCGAGGCTGTCATCTCTCTGTCTCTCTCTCATATGCGATTCTCCCTCTATCTCTGTCACTTACTGCCTCTCTCACTCAGTTATTGCATTTTCAGGGTCGTCGCAGCAACAAATCTAAGTTTGTGCATCTAAATCAACACATGTGCACTATAATATATTATACTATCACATATTACGTATACGTATAAAAAGTATTGACTATTGAGTATTCAGTATTCAGTATGCTGTGCACATGGCCACTTGGTGTGTGTTCTTCTGACTTTGAAAACCGCTTTGAATGACAGCTGCTTTGCCTTTGATAGAGTTATCATCATTAATTTGAATGATAGTTCTAGAAGAATGATTCAAATCAAATACGAGTATTGCAAAACTAGATGTAATGCCATTTAATCAATTCCCCTTTTGTTAAATTAATAGAAAATCTTATTGGTACAGTCATTACTGAAAAGCGTTGCCACCTTTTCAAGAAACACATAAAAAAGTTGGCTGCGGCTTATAATTAATTCATAGTGAACTTTCGTGTAAATAAGTTCGTTAAAGGAAAGGATTTTGCGAGAGTGATTTAATTTAATTTAACGATTGTACAAGGTTAAATTAACTTTCAAAGTACGTTTTTATATAAATTAATAATTCTACAAGTTTTGCGTAACATTTCAATTAAATTTATACATAAATTCTGAATTTTACAGGCTTTTAAATTATTCAATGCTGTTTTTATCGATTTCTTATATTTAAACACTTCTGATTTTTTTAATATTCATAGGGAAATATACTCAAAGAGCTATGAATTTTCACAAAAATTCTCTCAGCCCATTAACAATATGGCAATTTTAATTTTTGCCACTATGCTGCATTTAATTGAAAATAATAAAAACCAATTATATGAAAATTATTTTTGTAATTTTGTGCTTCTAGAATTCAAGAACAGTTCTCAGCACTTTTTGTGATGTACATGCAAATTAATGGCAAGCTGCAACTACATAATATATTAATAAATATCATTATTTATTTATAATGATATTGTGAAGTGAAGTGCATAAAGTGGCGCCGCCTGTCGGCCATCAGTTGCAGTCAAGTCAGAGTTTTAATTTCATTTTGTGGCCATGTTCAGAGCTTGATTAATGGCCCAGAATGCCCAGAACAGCCCAGTACCCCCCTGCCATGCCACACTTTTCCACCTCCATTTTCGCATTTTCTTCGTTTGCCAGAAACTTCAACGTAAATGCTATTAATTTTCATAAGTAAATGAAAATTGATGTGCGTACGGCGCAGACACTTTTTTATATATACACTATATAAAGTGCATTAAAAAAAGGTGGTGGCAGGAGTGCAGGCAGGATAAGGACGAACTTGTAGAGTCCACTTGCGTAAAGTGAAGTGCACTTTATAATTTTGAATGAAACAGCAGCTGCTGTTGATCTAGGACTTTCCCAAAGTGTTAAATACCTCAAATACTGTTGATTTTGTGGCATTTTTAATTTAATTGGCACGGAATGAAGGCAATCGAACGGAATTGAAGCCAAAATTTTAAACAAAACGCAAAGTGGCAACACAAATATTAATTCTAACTTGTAAGTTTGTGCTTTATGTCAGTTTTCTGTCTGTAAACTCCTTTGACACTAAGAAATCATTAGAAAATTATAAGTAAAATATTATATTTAGGGCAGGAAGACTGATTGCTGTGATAAGGAACAACAGACTGCCATCCACAGGATCTGCGTACGAGAATCCTTTTCAAATACAAATCCCTTTGTAAATAATGTGTGTTATGTTAAAATTTAAATAATTTGTATTTTTCCATATGCTTTTTGTGCTACTTTTTAAAGAATTTCTTTGATAAATTTATAAACAAATTTAAAAAAAATAATAATACTAAAAATACAAAGATATTTAAGGAATTTTTTCATTACTTTTAAGATATGTTATGCTAGTTTTGTAAAATTATTAAGTAAAACAGAATTATTTTATGAAATCAATATGCGCACGAAAGTTGTCCATGAATTCAGCGGAATTTTGTGAAATGTTGAAGCGCAGCCAACTTAACTCTGTAATAAAATTATTTTATATTTAAAAGAAAAACTCAAAAATTAAGGAAATTTAAATATGTTGCTTTTAAGATAATTTTATCATATGAAATTTAGAAATTGTAAAAGGACATTTTTGAGCTTGCAATATGAAAAAAAATAAAGAAATCTGTTGAGTTCTGAAGAGCAGTCTGATAATAATGAAATAAAACAATAAAATAATAATGAAAAAACGCATATCCTTTTTGTGTTATTATTACCAGACATATCTTAATCTTCAGATCTTAACTGGGTGGATTTTATGATTTAAATTGCCGTTCTTCTTATAATTAAAAAAAAGAGTTATGATAAAAATAATAATATCATAATTGCAGTATTCGCCAAATTATAAAAAGTATATACCAAGGAAAATGTTATCTATTTATATTTATATATTTAATTAAAATTTAATAAACTACTTAAATCTATATGATAAGTGTGTATCAGTAATGGGCCTTCAACCTTATCAATTAAAGTACAGTTTTTATGTCAAATGTAACTGGAGAATTGGGAATTGATTTTGGCTAGCTAACGAAAGATTTCAAATTGTGATTTCAGCATAATCTGCTTGTCATACTTTACTATTTATCTAAATGAGCCTTGGGTTTTAATTAGAGCTCTTCGAGACGTCTATTTGTTTCTCTAAGTGTAACAGCTGTTTTGTCATGTGTAATCCCAAGAACAACAAACATGTTGCGCCTACTGCATTGCCATCAAACATGTTTGATGCGCGACAACCAATCATCAGCATCCGTCCAGCGTCCACGGCAAAGCCCCAATTGCCAGCGTGTCCAATGCCAATCAAACATGTGCACGAACTTGACTTTCAATGTAAAGCGAACAAGGCGAAAGCGATGGCAACGCTGACGTTGACGCCGGCGCAGGCGCCGGCATTGCCGCTGGCTGTGATCGACGACAACGCTGCTGCAGCGCTGCAGCAGCAACCTTGACCCGGTTCTTGAAACTGCAATGGCAATAACAGCAGCTGCCGCTGCCGCCGCCGCCACATTGAGAGAGGCTGCCAAACGGGTTTTCAATTTGGATGCACGCTCTGCAGCCGGCGTCTCGACTGGACAAAAACTACAAAACTAAAAGAGAGAGAGTGTGCAAGAGCGGAAGAGCGGGAGAGCAGCAGATCGTATGAGCGGCGTCGGGCTGCGGCTGCGCATGCGCAAAATATACAATGCCAATGACAATTCGGACTTGGAATTGGCATCCCACTCGCACTTGCACTCGCACTCGCACTCAAGCACTCGCAAATGGACTTGGTCGCTTGATGAATTGGCAATTAGTCGTTGTCATTTTTATGCTCATATTTACATTGCACGCACACGCATTATTAACTATTTTATTATTGATGTCTTAATGTGGCAACGGCGATGGTCAACTGGCCTGGCTTGGCCTGGCCTGGCCTGGAGAGACACAGCCGCTGGCCACTGCGGCATTGAACGTGGCTTGTTTGGCAAACGGGTGCCTGGGGCACGGGCTGGGGCTTTGGCTGGCACTGACGTCAGCTTGTATTGGCCGCCTGGAGAAGGTCGAGGTTAATTAAGTTGTCTTTGGCCGTGCGCTGGCGACCTTGTTGCCGTCTCAGTGCTGCTTTTTGCTGCAGTTGCAATCTTGACATTTTGGCTCAAGCTGTTGCCGCTCCTCGCGCTCCCTCTGGCTTCCTCTGTCGCTCTTCTTAATGCATTATTAATTGCTGCAAATTAATGCAAAGCCTACTCGAGCAGACAAGACGAGCGCCACTCGTAAGTTAATTGTTTTAAAATTATTATTAAAATTCAATTATGTTGCGGCTGCTGGTTGTCAGGCAAAGGCAAAGGCTAAGGCTCTGGTTCTGGCTCTGGCTCCGGCTCCAACTGCTCCTCAATTGGGGCAGAGCCCGTGGTTGGCTGACTGTGCAACCGGGCGTGGCATTTGGTTAAGTTGAGTTGAGTTGCCAGCGAGCACATGAAAATCCCCTCAGCTCTTCAATTCTCAATTCCCAGTTGTCACGTCGCGCAGTAGCATATTTCGTATTAAATTGTTGCTGGCAACGTGAGTCAGTTTATTTGTTGCAACTGCTGCTCTTGTAGTTGCTGTTGTTGTTGTTGCCAGTTGCACGAATGACAGCTTTGCAATTTAGTTGCAAATTGGCAGTTGAGTGCAGTTGAAAGCGACAAGCGACAACTTACCGAAGGTAGCCCCCAAAGAAAGAAATCAATGTGCTCCCTGAAAAGGAGGGGTGTACTTGGTTGAGGGGCAGGCACTCAAAGATGGGTAAGCATTGTACAAGGCTACAGTCTCTGAGCACTGTGTGAGGATAACACGTGACGCTTGTCAATGAATCAAACTCCCATAGAAAAATACTAGGAATAAGAAACGTATTGCATATGGGAAAACTTGTTAGTTGAGAATCGATATTGTTCACAGATTAACAATGTAATCCGTTTATAATGAGGCTTAAGCAAAACAGTTTGGTACCAATTAAAAGTATTAAGCGCAACATATTCGCTTGAGTTTTGTGTTTGTTAAAAGATTTTCCCTTGGAGCAACGTAGAATGTAATTTGTTATGCAATGTATTATGTCTGTGACAGGTAAGAACACCTTGGGCGTAAAACTGTTGTATGAAACTTGAAAAATCTACTCCCACGTGTCACCACGGGCGGTAAATGAGCTTAAGACCATGCCAAATATGTGAGAGAAGTTTTATAACGGTTTCCAAGATCTTTATAAAGGAAAGAAGAAGAATGGTAAGATAAATATAGTATTTCTTACATTCTCAGCCATGTGCCACTTTCGAACATGGTAGGAAACAGCTAGTTTTTACATACATGAATTTCAAATACTCGTAGTTCAAGTTGAGACACTTTTGTAGCCATTTTAAATTTAAATTGTTAAAAAGCGAAAATTCGCAAATATTAAATTACAAACTTAATCTTTTAGCTAAAGCCTTGAAAATTGGTATACATTTATATATCAATTTCATCTTTGTATTTTTAAAATTTCATAGCAATCGACAAATAATGGGGGAAGTTATTAAAAGCTATATATTGAGGTGACCAGCAGATGCATAAGGCAGCGCTGTCGCTTAAATGTTTGTCCATGGTCTTACTTTGGCTCTAACTCACATTTATTTTTTCAAAAAAATAAGAACAGCGAAAATCGCCACAAAAATATGCCACAAAATGGGCAACAAGTGCGAGACCCCAAAGAATAAGCATCAAAAGGGCAACGAGAGCTTTGCATAAAAAAGAAAACCATGCAAAAAACTGAGCTCAGCTGCTGCTATTTGCTTAATTAAATGCGCAAAAGAAAAATTCAACGGTCAGATAGCAAACGCTTAAAATAATCAAGCGAAAAAAAAGTACCGGAAGAACTGAATGGAAAGGAAAGGAAAGGAAAGGCAGCAGATAGCTAAAAGTCGTTGCCTGTATTTGATTACAAGGCATTTATAAGAAGGATAGAGGGATACAGCAAGGATAACAAGCCAGCAAAGACAAACAGAAGCCGCACGGGCCAGCGAAAGGAGCTGAAACCGCTGAAAGGTTTCCAAGTAAAGAAATCAAGTAATAATAAAACGCAAAAGTTGCACAAACAACAACAATAACAACCACAAAAACCAGGTAACTACAACAACAATAACAACATCTGCAGGTAAATCATTAGGGGCTGCCGACTTAGCCGTAATTAATGAGCCACTGGAACATCGTCGAGCCGACGCTGAGCAAATTAACTTGAACTGCCGAGCGGGTCGTAGGGGGTACACAGGGTGTCCAACTTGGGGCGAGTTCAAGTGCAATTAAAGCAACGTCGCATTTTGCTTGTAATCGTTTCACTATTTCTTGCTCCACCTTACAACAAGTAAACCGCATCCATCTGGAAACTGTCGCAACTGTCATGAAGGTCTTGGAAAGTCTGTCCAACCGATTGTGTGAAGTGTCAACTTAACCAAGGTCTTGTAACTGACCACAGTAAGGTGTTCACTCGAAGGGAATGTTCAGGCATCTCGATATTCTGTTTCAGTTCACATTGTGTTATCGATTTTAATTGCATATTTTTGACCAATTAACAGCAAGCTGTAGACTTTTCGCCTGTTATCATTATCATTTCTGCAAGGTTTCATCTATAATCTTATTTATTTCATTATCAAACAGATAAAACATAGCTAAGATCTAAAGATGTGGATAAAACTGGTTACAATAAAGAACTTTTAAGAAAAACGACAACTTTTACGCAAGTGAAACTAATTTGCTTCGATTTAGCGGATTAAATTCACTTGATTTTGAACTGGTGAAAGCTTATGGATATACTGTTTGAGTTCATATTGCGTAATCATTTATTTATTCATTTTGACAAAGCTGCAGAAAGTTATTTTCGCTTTCCTTTCGGCAATTTTATGGAAATGATATTAATTTTTTTCCATTTTGTGAATTGAATTCACTTGAATTTGAACTAGTGAAAGCTATCGATATACTGTTTTCATTTATTTATGCATTTTGACAAAGCTGCCTAAAGTTATTTTCACTTTTTTCGGCAATTTTACGGAAATGAAAGCCATTTGTGTTGATTTTGCGGATTGAATTCACTTGATTTTACACCAGCGAAATTCGATTAAAATCTTTTAATTTCTTATAGTGTCTTATACTTATATTAATGTTTTTTTTAGAACAACATGACGAGACAGTTGATAGTAATTTATAGACAATATATTTGCTATCGATGTTTACATCGATAACATATCACAATTGATCTCTGTGGAAATTGATAACAGCGAATATCGAATGTCAATGAACTTTCTGGATTTTTATTATATTAAAAGGCAACCCTTATACATAAACAATTAGTTTGTTACCCATAACTTAGTAGTTTTCGATAACCAGAACGTGTTTATCGCGTTCACAAAACTAATTCTTGTTGGACATGTAATCTGTGCTCTGCCCCTGCTTCGGATGTCGCGGGGCTTGGGTCATATTGTTATTTGGCAGGCAATGGGGTCTTTTGTTGTGGTGCCAAAAACTTTTGCCAGTTAATTATTAAGTAGATACACGAATTTATTGCGACTCCAGCCACAGACACGCCTCCTGTGCCGCCTCCCGTACCGCCTTCCGCCCCGATGCCCCACTTTGTGTGTTTGTGCGTTGAGGTGTAAACGTGCGGATTAAGTGTCTTGCTGTCAGTTGGCCCAGGGAGAGATGTATAGAGATGTATATCAATGGACTTGGGGGCAGGATGAAATTTACGCTTCGCTTGGAACTTGGCCAAAAACTTGGCTAATTTTGTTGCTGCTTCTTGTTGTTTGGCTGTAGCCATTCTCAGGTGTGCATTGCAAAATTGATGAGATTCTGTGCGCTTTGCTTGCTGAAGTTTGCTCGACACTTGAACTTTAAAGCCATAAGGAAACGAACAAAACGAGTTGAGAGTTGATATTTGAGTGCCAAGGCAGACGCCTCCAAAGACCACAAGCGGATATAAAACGTTATTTCCGTGACTGTAGCAGCGTCATCAGGCTAGAAGCAAGCGTTTGTGCTTTTTTTTTCAAAGTTCAACTGCCATAGAAACTCAAACAGAGCGCAAAAAAGAACTTGTTGTCGAGAATAGCGCATAAGAAGTGCATGGCTATGGACGGCCATTCATATTCATGCAAAGCGAACGAACAACAAAAAAAGATGCCGGACATGAATCTATAACGAATCTGGAAGCCATATTGATTGTCTGCCAGTGGAGAATAAGGGTCAAATATGGTGGGAGTGATGCAAAGCGCTGAAAAGTATGCAATAAAAGGCAGAACGCGCGCAGAGGAAATCAAACTTCAGTTTGATTGACTTTGCTGGCAGCACTTGAGGACGTTTGCCAACAATTCCTGGACAGGACACGTAAGCCGATTTGTGGCTGCCACTGGGGACACTGATTGTCCTGCAGTGCAACCAACGTCATTTGCGTTTTTAATTGAATTTCCTGTGCGGCTCGCTTTTGTTGTCTAGCAACCATTGAAGGCAATTTAAGCGGCAGTCAAGTGTGTGGCATAAAGGGTAAAACACACACGCATACACACACACACACACACACACACACACATCGCACTCACATTCGAATGAATACCAATGAACTGTCATAAAACAGGCGCCGGCATATGTGATAGATGAGACCAGAGAGTTGGGGACAGTGTGGACAAGAGTCGACTGCCTCTGACAGAGGCTGACACGTAGGCAAACATTTGAGCGCCCACCAGACAACAACAATAGTTCACACTTGGAACAAAGCGTCACATGCACACACACACACATACCTACATTTATAAATAGGTTTTTATGTAAATACACACACTTGGAGAAATGAATGGCAATTCCAAAAGTAAACGAAATGTATAAATGCTGTCAAAATTCACAACTGGCAGGAGATATAAGTATTACAATTCTATTTTGAGGTGCCCAAATAATGATTATTGTTATATTGAATTGATGTTATGCTTGCGAGCGAATAATGTCTTATACATAAGATGTTCGCTGTTAAGACTATATTAAATGTCATAAATTAAGTTTAAATAAATAAATAATTTGGTACATTTTGATAGCGCAGCTACTAATTGAATCAAAAAATCAATGACTTGAAATACACCTACAAGAAAATGAAATACAATAATATGATCCTTCGAAAACAATCTTTGCATATTCGCCAAGACTTAATATTTTAAATATATTTGAATTTTTACGAAGGCAAAACAATGCTGCCCCGGATCAGGAAAGGTATAATTTTTAATATAAACTTATAGAAACATTTTGGAAGTCTACGGAAATTACATTTGAATCAATTTTTTAAGAATTCGTTAATATATAATTCTTTTAGGATAAATTAGGGACACGAAGATTTTATTCTAAGAAGAATTTTCTAAGAAGTATTTCTGAGTTTTTTTTGTTTTAAAATGTCTTAAGCAATTTCTCTCTTGATTTATTTTTGTTTCTCATCAAATAAATATTACTTTGGCTGTATTTCCATTCCAGTTCGAATCAAAAATTGATTCGTATTTAATGAAAAATTACAGTGAATTTTAATATCTTTAAAGGATGTTTAACTGAATTGTAAGTCTTTAATTCTGATGTTTTTGTTTTTTTTTTTTTGTGAGTGTACATAAATATTTATACATATCTACATATGTTAGAGAGTGCTTGAGTTTGGGGTCATTTTGCACTGTCAATGACATGTGATTTCAACTAATGACAGTTTAGGGGCGTTGTTTGCTCTCAACGAGATCAACAACGGCAGAAACAACAACAACAACAACAATAATATCAACATGAACAACATCAACACTTGAAGCCCTCAGCCCATTGGTTTGAAATTTAATGAAATTTCCATGTAGGCGACAAGTTTTGTGAATATGTGCAAAATAAATTTGTATTTTGTATGCCACAAACGCACAACATGGCGTATGATTAATTTAGGCATTGCCTGTGTCGGTTTCCGTGTCTAGTTAACTTTATCAACTTATATATATGCACAAACACACACACACACAAATTGTTTTTGCTGTGACATGGAAAATCTTTGAGCTGTACTCATGAATTTTCTTCATTTTCCACACTTGCAAACGTTGTTTGTGTGTTGCCGCACAGCTGATCCACTTTACTGAACCACCGAACCACCCTTGCGAGTGGAGTCCTGTGTGAGCTTTATTGTGGTGTCAATATGTATTTTTGATTAGCTATTTAAGAGTCGGTGTCTGTGTCTGTGTCTGTGTCTGTTTATGTCTGTGTCTGTGGGGAGCAGCAGCCAAACATTTACGAGGTTTTTGGGTAGTCGCATCTTTTGGCTGCCACAAAGATTAAATTATCAGAGCACATTCACTTTTAATGAGTTTTTGTTTGTTTATTTATAATGTTTACTGAGCTGAACTTACCGATACGTAAAGTGAAGTCTGCGCTGGCCTTGTTCATGACAGCTGTAAGTATAGAAAGTAAAAGAAACATGAGCATCAAAATGAATATGAAACACTTTTATTGATTATACAATTGAAATTGATGATGCTACTGTCTGTCAGTTCAAGTGGATGTATACAGGTTTGTTACAATTTTCCCATAGATTAGGGATGTACAAATATTGATTAATCGATTGCAATTGATTATTTTTTTACAAACACACACAAATAATGCCAAATTATGTTGAGTTCAAGTAATCAACAGGGTTCAATTGATGCTAACCTTCTTTTAATTTTTCATTATATATAGAGCTTCAATTATCTTGCGATAGTTCAAAAACGTCACTCTGTATTATCGATATTAGTATCATATTGTGAAAAACAATGTACGAAAGCACATTTTTTCAACATTTTGGATCATATGTTTCGCACTTCTAAAGCTTAAGAGAACTTAAGTTTCAAGTTTAATCAAATAGCCATACTTTTTTGACTTTCTCGGAGTATCGATAGATCTATATTAGAGATGTACAGATATTGATTTATCGATTGCAATTGATGTTGATGTCAAGTAATGTTGAGTTCAAGTAATAAACAGGATTATATAGTTTCTAACCCTCTTTCATATTTTATTCTATGTAAAGAAAAGCTTCAAATCTATATCGACAGTTTAAAACATAGACTCTGTATTATCGATATTAACATAAAATTGTGAAAGCATATATATGCTTAAGAGATATTAAGTTTGAAACTTAATCAAAAAGCTATTCTTTTTTGAAAAGCATTTTCAAACTCTGGACAATATCGAAAAATCTATATTTTTGAGCCTAATAGTCGAAGCACCAAAGACAGGTCGATTACTGCCGAAATTTTATATTTTAGAATCACTTATTTATAGTTATTTTGAATAAACTAATTGTTTGGGGGTTGTTTTTTTTTTTTTTTTTATTTTAATTAAATTTTTTTATTTTTGAGACTTTAAACAAGCAGACCTTGTAGCAGTTTATTGAAGTGTATAAAAACTCTTAGGGATATCGATAAATCTTTATTTTATCGAAGCCGAAGTGGATTATCGCTGAAATGTTATTTATATGCCAGCAATTGTATTTTAATCACTTTAAAAATTCAGAGCTTGTAACAGGGCACCCTCGCAGTCCAGCTGCGTTTCAAAATAAACTTAAAATACTTATTTATTCATATGCAGCATTTGGATAATCAAAAGAGTGTCAAATCAATGCAAATTGACAAGCACTTAATGCCAATGTCCCAGATACTTGTTTGTGCTCCGTATGTTGTCGTGTTTTCGTATCCCCGCTTATTGCTGAATTAAGTGCTTCACACACAAACACACACACACACACACCCAATTACAAATTCACAGTCATTGCAGTCTCTTTGCAGACTCCGACGAATGACAAACTCTTTTGACCCAAACCCAGCAGCATCGCATTCATTGCATTGATTGATTGATGAACGGATGCCAGCATTGAGTTGTCTATGAGACAGACACAGACACATAAACACACACACAGTTACATAAAGGGACACACACTCACTTGTTATCGTAGCATACTTTTCAGCGCTGGCAAGTAAATTAAAGCAACATTTATTGCTGCGACTGTTGGCCAAATGCGAGAACTAATTGCCAGGCGAAGCAATTTGCATGAGACAAGGCAATAAGCCGAGCAAGCCAACTAACTGAACAGCAACAACATAATAATAATGATAATGATAATGATTTTTGGGCAGAGACCATAAAAAGCCATCAGCCTGCATATGCAGTCCTTCCCTCCACTGACAATGGAGACAGGACTGGGGAATTTTGGCTAGAGCAGCAGCTGTGTGGCAGCCAACAAGTCAAGGCAACAAATGCGGCATCAAGTGCCGCCTATTGTCTCGTCAGGCTTCCCAGGGACTCCGCCTCCCACTCTGCTAACGATAATGGCGCTGTCTTGGCAAACAATTGGCATTGTTGCTGTTGGCTTTTGTTGGAGCGCCGCCACAGGATGCAGAAACTCCCCGTGCTGTGGCCTAATTAGCAGAGGGCACAGAAACTGCTTCTAAAATGTGTCTGAGATCATATACATGCCGCATTACGGATAAACGAGAGCGGCGGCTTTGGTCTGTGCATCGACTTGAATTTATCACGCAGACGACGACGCGTTGCCAAAAAGCCGCTTAAATTGGCAAAAGAATCAGCATTCGGTTGGCAGCCACAACACCCACAGCAACCACAGCAACAAGCACAGCAACAACGATAACTAAAAATGTAATTTTGGCATTAAGCGCGCGCTTGGCAAACATAAAATAACCTTGATTAGAAACTCAAATGTGAGCATGCCAAAATAACACACACACGTTCAGCATGTGTGTGTGTGAGTGTTGGTATCCTGGCTAAAACATGCCAGGACGAGCTGGCATTCGGTCGTCGCCACGTGGCCACATATATCAGACGACCTAAGCCTAAAACGACTTTGCCCCGCGCCATATATCAATGTGCACCTGTGCCAAAAGGTGGCCAAGGGCTGAAGGCAGAGGTTGGCCGCCTTTAAGGCCGGTATGTTGCCATGTGTTGGCATGTGTATGTGTGTGCCTGAGTCTGTCGGTAGCCTTAAAGCTTGTTAAGCAATAATAAAAACCAAGAGCCGCACAAAAAAGGGCAGCCAGTGATCGTTTTTGCTGAAACGAATCATGTATGCGCTTAGACTTTGTGATTAGCTAATCAAAAATGTTGCTAGTTTAAGCATAAAGTCGACAAACAAATAAATCTAAACTAACTAACTAATGTTATGTTATGTGTTTAGCATAAATTTAAGCAATCAATCTGCACTATTCCCGCTCAACCTCAGATCCATAGTACAATGAGCGCAGTATAACTATTTGGAAAAGTTAACTTTGTTTATTGAAATAGTTATAAGAGTGAATACATTCTATAGAAATATCGACAAATGCCAGCATATTTCTAAACATTCTAAAACATTGTATAAAGGTATTTGCATATTATTGCCACTACGCGTACAAGGGTATTAAAAAATGAAGTTGTGCGGCGAGAAAAACTCGGTAAACGACGCGTCGTCCCTTGTTTTTGCCATATGTTGTGCGTGTGTGTGTGTGTGTGAGGTGTATCAATTATATGACAGGCCGTGTGTGTATGCGTGTGTGCGTTGGCGTTTAGTTTTTATGTTCAGCCATAACCAGCACTTTGGGAAGGAGACAAAGCGAAGAGCGACACATAAAGGACGAAATGTAAGCAAATTCCCGCAGACACCGGACTAATCAACGAAATTGCTGCAGCCTTTTAGGCGCACAGTGAGCATATGGCGTCCATAAACTGAACGTGGGCGTATTTGTTGTTCGACACTTCTCTTCGTGTTTTGATTGGTCGAAGGAAGGGGGACTGGGGGCGTGGTAGATTGGCAGATGATTGATGGGATCGGCCGAAACACACAGCGCCGGAGCTAGTGAAATGAGAAAAGTTGCGCTGGGACATAACTTTAAATAGCATCCCGTTGAAAAGTTTTGCCGCGCCAGAAGAGATGAAAATTCCAAGAATTGTTGGTACAAGCAACAACAATAAAGGTAACAACTTTTGTGGAAAACTGCAACCGTGTTGAAAAGCGCTAAAGCAAACGACGACGCTAAAAATCGACCGTGGAAAGCAAAAGGAAACGAATAAAAAAAAAACAGGACGCAAAAGTTTTTGTGCAAATTAAAATAGCGCTGTCCAAGCAGCAGCAGAAGCAGCAGCAGTAGTTAAGCCTTGCAACAACAATAACAACATGAACAACTACAATAATAGACTAGAAATAGCGCAGCAAAAAGTGTTGGCATCACGTTAAAGAAGTGCAAGCCAGGTAAAAGTTTCAAGTAGCTGCCAGGTCAATCAGGAGCAGGTGTCAGATCCTTGCTATGTAGCCAGCAGCGAATTGTGGCAACAACCATCCAAGTAGTGTTGACAAACTATCATTAATATATAGGTGAGGTGTGTAAAACTAATTTATCGATAGAAGACTGTCCAGAGTTTGACAAACTGGACACGAATTCCTTTCAAGTTTTATAAGCACAGTTGAAAGGTTACAAATGGACAATGTAAGATGTCCCTCTTCAGAAACATCTGTATTTAAAGTTCAAAGGGGAAACAGCAATGGCAGGTCAATAAGGACCAGTAGTGATGACAAACAATCGTTAATATCGATAGCTGAAGTATGTATAACTAATTTATCGATATAATATAGTTTTGGCAAAGTGCCGATCCGGCTCGCGCTTACGGTCTCGTCCCTGTGTATCGCTGATGGTTTTATAAATACAGAATGATGTCTTTTAATTGCAAATATATCGTTGAGGTCCCCTTTGTGCCTCAAATCAAAGTGTGGCCAACCTTTTATCAAAAAATATTATAATTTTAGCGATTCTATCGATCTTATGTGTTTTCAACACTACTATTTTTCCTAGTCGTTAATTTTAAATACCAATTTATAATATCAAGCACCTCAAGCTAACAAGCATTTCTCTTTCAAGTTTCATAAGCAGGAAAGGTTAAAAGTGGACAATATAAGATGCCCCTGTTTGGAAACATCGTATTTGTATTAAAAGTTCGCCTGCTTAAGTAGTTCATGTGATTCAAAGGGGAAAGAGGAATTTTATCATATCCGATTACCTATTGTTTTGCATCGTAATCTTTAATTGTGCGTTATTTTAAAAAGTTATGTCCAAAGGCATATATTCAATCGCATTTCGACATTCTGAGCGGCTAAAAATTTCAATTCCGAATGATATGATTAGAATCGGAAATGAAAACACGTCTTAACGTGTTAGGAAAACATTTATCATAATCTTTGAAATACAAGAATACTATTGTTGCTACTATTTATCGATAGTTAAAGTGAAAACTATCAAGGATTATGGTACATTTCTGGCTTAGAGCTATCGAAACTATCGATAGTTGTAGTTTTTTACATATCAGCACTATCTGATAAGTTTCAGGCACTGCTATGTCAAGTGACTGCCACCGTTTGTTCGCTGAAGAGCACTTGCGGTGACAAATAGCAAGCAAAGTATTACGATTACGAGCATCACATTATAATCAAGCCACAACTCAAGTTTCTCGAGAAATTCACTTGTGTTGTCATTAGAAGGGCGTGCTCGAACAAGGATTGTGCTGTGAGCACATGAGTATATGTAAGTGTAGCTCTAAGTGCCATAGTCCTATATTCAAAACACGCAACACTTGTCATCAGCAGGCGCCGACAATCATTCACACACCAACACACACACACATACATACATATACACACACAGAGATACGCATAAACAATAAACAGCTGCCAGCAACTTTGAGAATTGTTTGCTTGCTGCCTTTTGGGTTTTTGTTTGCCGCCATCATTAAAGTGTCGCCAGGCAGCGTCTTGAACTTGCTTGTATACCCTGTAAATAGGCATTTGAAAAGGTATGCTGCTCTGAATAGAAAAGAACAGTTCCCAGTCTACATATTGGAGACAGCCTATTGTTAATTTGTTTTACAGGATATCCCTCCGTCGAGCACTTTTCACTGCCACATTTTACATTTGTTGCGTTCATTTGTGACAGGATTTCAGTTTGAGTTGCCTACTTTGCTGGCATTTGGGCACGTATCCTGGCCAGGCTTTTTATCGCAGTCTCGCCTAAATTCTGTCGCATTGCTGCCTAAGTATTCACGGCTTCACACCTGCAAGGACTTTAATGACATTTTAAGGCTGTGCGCAATTGAACTGAGGCTTTGTGTGTGTGCGAGTGTGTCTGTTGTGTGTGTGTGTGAGCTGCACTTGACTTAATTGAATCAGTGATTGACATTGCTATGTTTATTTTTGGTTGATCTCCGAGCATTTGTCATGCAAATAAACAAAGCTAAAAGCAAAACTCACACACACAGCAACAAAGAGTGAAGACCTGTGTGTATACGTGTGTGTGTGTGTGTGTGTGTGTGTGGGACTGTGAGTGTCTATCTGCAGATGCAGCACTCACAACATTCATCAATTATCAAGTGAAAAGAGCCCTGAGAATAAAACGGAATAGCAATAAATCTAAACAAGGCCCCAAGGGAACAGCCAGATCTACAAGCAGCCTACAAAACAGGACTCAGAAAGGCTATAAACTATAGAAAGAGAGAAAGATATATATAGAGAGGGAGGAGGCAGAGAGATGAAGTAGATGAAGAACTTTGGATTATGCGTTTATGTATGGGCATAGAGATTCATATGAATTCACATATCTGTTGCATAACCAAGTGAATGGACAATGTACTTTGTACTAACTAGCCTTAAAGCTGGTCTAAGCCAAGTGGTTTACACTGGCAGCTTGTCGCATATTTGTTGCCAGTTAACTGGCATCACAGTCGAATATTCACTTCATTTTCGTATCTTATACTATACAAATAGGGAACTCATTATCGCTTCACTTTAGTTAACTCTTAGATTGAACTAACTCTGCCATAGACTGGCAACACATATGGCAGCGTTTACACTTCACTGGCAACAAAGAAATCTCAAATTTTCGACGTGCTGTCAGAGTGTGTAAATAAGCCTTTTGCCTGCATGGAGAATACAGGAGAAATGTTTGAGAAAAATGTAAGAAATATAGAAGAAATATCCCTTACCGCTTAAATCTTTGGATAGCTTGTTAACAAACCAGGCTAACAAAAGAAAGCTGAGTATAGGAAAATAACTGCAAGTTTAACACGCTTTGGTTGAGTGACTTTGGGCAGAGGGTAGGGGCAAGGAGCAAGTGGCAAGGGGCAGTAGCTGGGGCACGTACGTAACAAATACAAATTTAAGTAAAACAAGCTGGCAACAAAGTTTTCGCAGTGTACATTTTTCTTGCGCTACTTTGCAGTTTTAGTTGCACATCGAACTGTATGCAGGATACAGTGTATGTGTGTGTGTGTGTGGTAGTGTGTGATAGTATGTGTGTGAGTGACGTCTGCAGCATCGAACTAGTGGCAGAGACAAAGGCAACGTTGTGGCAAAGGCGAAAAGCTGGCAGGCAAGGCAAAGTCATTGATTGTACAGGCCAAATGGAAAGACTGAGAGTGAGTAACCGAAGGAGACCCAAAGGACTAACTGGATGTGCAGCAAAAGGGAGGTGGAGGTGGAGGAGGAGCGGCTGAGGCACCAGCGGGGTTAAGGGATTCAGCTGAAAGGCGTTCAGCTGGCAAACATAAGTCGCACACTCAAATCAATGGCATTGACAGTCGGCTGGCATTGTGTGTGTATCATTGAGCGGCCAGGGGAGCGGAAAGTAGAGAAAGCAGAGAGCGGTTTAGGGTAGCGGGGACATGGCAATTGTATTCATTTGACTTGGCAACCAATTGTTGCAAGTGGCAATTGTTGTAATGGAAATTCGCAGCAGGCGTCATCAAATAAAAGCAAAGCATACCATGATAAATTTAAATGGACAAATTTCAATTGCAAAATGTTAAATTAGAAATCGAATTCAATGTAAATATTTAAAAACATTCTTTATGCTGTGAATTTAGAATAGAAATTAGCCGAAATGACAAATGAAATACTTGCATAGAGAAAATGTTCGCTTGAAAATCTATAATCATACAAATTTAATTGTGTACGAACTGAACGTAAGTCTTTGAATTCATTTCACCATGTGATATAAATTATTCGTATAGCCTGTTTCCACGACATCATATTTTCACATTTTTCGTCATATTTTTGATTTTGGAAATATGACACATATTTCCCGTAGAAAATCCCATAAGAAAAAAAATGACGAATTCGTCATATTTTAAATATAATGCCATTCGTCCCGGGATTTTTTAGTATTTTCTTATCGAACTCACGATGTTTATCGATGAACTGGGGAAAAGGTAAACAATCACGAATTGTGCGCTAAAATTAATTTTTAAAAT
This sequence comes from Hirtodrosophila histrioides, assembly GCA_037075165.1. NCBI lineage: Eukaryota > Metazoa > Arthropoda > Insecta > Diptera > Drosophilidae > Hirtodrosophila > Hirtodrosophila histrioides. The sequence goes on from JBAMCL010000071.1 coordinate 125,637, forward strand.
AAAATGTAAATTGCTTATATCTTAATATTTCTGTATTTAGTAAGGATGAGGTTAAAAGGGAAGGTTTATCCGGAGGTGCATCTTCGAAATAGTTACATTTTGACAAGGTACACCGCCTTTTGGGAGCAGTGAAATTTGTGCACTTCACACTTGCAAATTTCTTGCGCACTCGCAAATTTCTGCCATCTCCGCATCCCAGTCATCCACCAATGGATCTAAATTGTACAAACTTATTGCAACTATCTGCCTATTGATATGCAACTTTGCTTCTACTACTATTCTGCCATTATTTGCCATATTTTTCACTTTTCGTAAAAAATTGCATCAAAACAAGCCGACCAGCTGATTTATTTCGCGCGAATGGCTAATTCATATACCGTTTCACATTTGACCGTGGAAACACCATCATCCACATTTTTGAGATGTTACATATTTGCACACATACTGCACTTATACAATCTTTATGGGGGGACAAACATTCGACAAACAAAGAGAAGCTGACTATGAATTCGTCATTTCATGAAATAATGAGGAGCAGGCCACTTAACTTGTAATTACTCCAAGTACCCATAAAATGGGTAAATTTGTATATTTATTTGGCAGCTTAAAATAGTTTGAAATCATTTTAAATTTGATGAATTTATTAAGAACTTTGCGAATTGAAGAAATGAATTTAGCATCATTGCATGAAATTGTTAAGAGCAGCCAACTTAACTCCATACTTTTAATAAATGGAAATCTAAATTTAAAACATCTCAAAAATTTTAAGCATTTGGGTTAAAAATTAACAAAAGCGGGCTTACTCTAAAAAATGCTCTTTTAATTTTTAAACTTCTCAGAATATTGTGTAGGTGTTTTTAGGTTTATTCTTTCGTTTATTATTAATAAGGCGAAGCTTGATTGTTATTAGTTCCACCTTCGACTATATTATATACATGAAACCAGCTAGCAAAAAAAAAAAATAAAAAAATTTAAATTTATTTCATGAAATTGTTAAGCGCAGCGAACTTAACTCCATATTTTCCAATTTTTTTTTTTTGTAAAATTTTGCAATAAGCAAAATGAAGATACATTGAAATTATAATTGCAATAATTGATACTTATCAGAAGATTTATAACTCAAAGTTTTAAGTGCCAAGAAAAATGTAAATTATTAGTACTATTATAGGTTATGCTTTTAAGTATATATCTGTGCAACTGTATCAGTAGATGATAATGGGAAACTGTTGCAGTGATATCATCTTGTGTGGCAACTACTACACATCATATAAGTAAGTATTAGCACAATATTACAAAGGCTTTGCTTATGTACCAAACAAACACGTCTCTACTATTACTTATAAATATTATTTATACATTTTGTATACATTTGTGTGAGTGTGTGTGTGTGTGACTGTGTGTGTTTGTGTAAACAGAAAGCTACGAAAAAGAAGAAATGTGACTAATAGGGAAGAAAACGTGCAACGGCAACGGCGACGGCGACGTTTGCTCAGATAAAAAGCAACAATAACAAATAAAACGAAAATTAAATAAATAAAGTGCAAAAATAAAAACTGAGCAAAAATTGTGAATGCGATTGCGACGCATGACTGGGGGGAGAAGGGAGGAAAATGCAGGCAGGGGGGGTTGCGGGATGCGGCATGAGGTGTTGGGCCGTGTTACAGGCGCTGAAGACGTGACAACTTAAATGGCGGTCAAAAGTGTTCCGAGTGCTTTATTTGTATTTGTAATTGCGTGTGTGTTTGTATGTGTGTGAGTGTGAAAACAAATTTTCAAGGATTGCAACAACAACAATAACAACAACAATTAAGCAAACAAGCAGGCAAAAGCTGCCAGACAACAACAAAAAGAGTAGAAAGATAAAAACTACCTTGGCCCAGAATTGAGGCGCATAAATACAACGCACCTATAAACACTGTGTGTGTGTGTGTGTGTGGGTGTGTCCATCTGAGTATGTGTGTGTGTCTGTGTGTGTGTGTATGCATGTATTGGCAGCAGATATCGAGCGCATTGAGCTCACTGCAACAACAACAGCCGCAATAACAAGCAACAATAAATGACGACGGCGATGCCGCTGCTGGCGTCGCTGCCGGCGTCGCTGCCCACTGAGGGGCGCGTGAGGCAAAGTCAAAGAGAAAAGCGCCTTCAATACTTAAGGCGCTAGTCCACAGATCGCACACTGGTTCCAAACATATTTTCATTAATTACTTAATTACTAATTAATAAGCAAAAAGTTCTATTGAAAAAAGCCCTATTTTCTTAGACTTATAATTCAATAATATTATTATGATTATTATTATTTGTTGATGGGGCGATTCTGCTGCGACCTATAATATCAATTATACCCCATTCTGAGCTTATTAGATAATAAAATATTAAGCAATTATTTCAAACTTAATTGTGAATCCTTTAGGTACTATAGTTAAAAGTATTTGTAAATAATAAATTTTAACTAAAAAGTTCTTTTAATAAAAGGAATATTGTCTTTAATTTACATTCAAATAATAGGATATTAAGAAATTATTTCAAACAGCAATAAAAATAAAAACATCAAGTATTTGATGTTTCAACTTATCAACATAATTTAAGTCAAAATTTCAACATTCATTTATCAATTGTGCCTACTAATAAATAACAACAAATTTCTTTAAATAAAATTAATATTTTCATAAATTTATAAAATAGATTATATGATATTAAGGAATTAATTCAAATTAAATTGTAAAAACATCAAGTATTCAATTTAATTTAAGTAAAATTAAACTTCGTTTCCAGGCCTCCAGTTATTCGAGAAACATTTGTAGGAATAGTGACGTCACAAATTCATGTCAGTCTGCCCAAGTGGCAACGCTGCGTGTGCGGCGTGCATGGTGAATGGCAAAAGAAGAACGAAGGCATTCAATCAATTCAAGAAATATCTCTCTTTATTAAATCGTGAATTGGGTTCAAGACACGAACCCCCAAACGTGAATTCGACTAATTCAAGAAAATTGACTGAATATTCATATTATATTTACAAAATGGGTAAGGCGTTGCCACCTATACCCGAACATGGAATGTGTATGCTCAACATGGTGGCATCTCTGCGATAGAATTTGCGAGTTTTTAAATGCTGTCTGTTACAAATTTCAATGTGAAGAGTTAGTGAATTCAACCTCATAAACATTGTATGTATTTCTTATCCACTTGTTATAAAGTTCTTAAGATAAAGACAAATTGCAGTTACATTTTATATTATCTCGAACTGAATATAGTACATTCTAAAATTAGCAAGAAAATAATTATGGGTTTAGAAATGTACCTCTAATATATTGAAATAACTGTTTTTGATTGAAATCGAACTACTTCAGAAATGTGCGATTTAATTTGAGGAATTTCATGAACTCGCACATAAACAATGTTTATGTAAGTAGAATGAGTTTTGAGCGGTTGAAGCTATGTTAAAACCGACCGCACATTTGAAATCAGCAAGCGCAAAAGCAAAAGCTGCAAAATAAATTATTTGACTTTTGTCCCCAAATCGCACGTCCCATTGCAGTGTGCGTCGCCCCCCCACAGCCCCATGCCGCTCGACTGCAGCGGCAAATGGGGCAAACACAGGCACAAAGTGCACACTAAAGACGTGACCAAGATGGCAAAAGCGAAATGAAGACGACGTTTAACGGAGCGTATGCGCAATATGGTCGCAATTGGTCAGCAACACGGACCATATCTCTATGACAGCATAAAGACGTGTTCGATGACTCAAACTGGCTGACAAAGGAGGGTAGAAGAGGCAAGACATGAAGAGGGACTGACGGATGGAGACTCAGTGCTTATCAGTGCCAAAGTTTGCCCAAGCCCAGGCAGAGGCAGCGGCAGAGGCACTGTAAACATGACCATAACTGAAAAGCCCAAGAACTCAAACTGAAACTGAAACTGAAACTGGCAACTTGAAGGCCCGATAAGCAGCAGCAGGCAAGGCAGGTCACAGTTTTGGCCCGAATGGGCCAAGTCAACGAATGGAACTCAATTGGTCGTTGAACACGTTTTTCAATTCCGAAAAATGTGTGTGAGTAAAACAATGTAAATTTTATAAAATGTTGTGCTCTGCGGTGTATGTAGTATGTATCTTGGGCCATATTCTTGGCCGCCTTCTGTGCAATAAAGTGGAGCAGGCAGGCGGCAACAACAAATGAATACAATTAAAATTATTTATTAGTGCGCTGCTGCTCGAGGATGCCATCTTCAAGTACAGAGGCTGCGAAATTGGCCTCAACAGTAGTAGCCAAGAATGAAAACACATTCAAAGATGGCAACAGCAACAGCCACAGCACAGCAGCAGCAGCAACAACAGGCGGCACATTTGGCCATGCCTTTTTGGCCATTTGCCAGCTACTTTTGGTGGCTGCCTCCCAAAAAGAACAACAACAACAACAACAACACGAAGAGCAACAACCACTCGTTGTATCCATCTCCTCAACCTCGGCCAAGTTGGCTTTGGACTAAAGCTTATTTATGTGCGTTGCCTGCAAAATATGGCGCACAATTTTTGTTTGCTTATTTACTGCAGTCTACAAAAAGAGCAGCCAAAAGCTAATTGGGTGGGTGGCAAGCAGCGTAGGGGCTGGGGGGAGGGGACGAGCAGTACCAAAAGAAATGCAATATTTTCTGCATATTTCGGCTGAAAATCTTTCATTATTGCAATAAAGTAAAATATAATCATTTTTCAAACTGATTGAATGCTTTTTTTAGGCGCTAAAAACATTTCAACACATGTCGAATACGAATTCAAATCTTTAGTTTCTGATGAACTTGGTATTGACTTAAGAAAAGATAGATTCTGGGTGACTAAAGTTTCTTCTATAGATAGGGTCTTTAAGAACATAGTTCTATTTACTTCTGTCCATGTATTGACTTGGTACCTACTTAAGAAAGAGATAGAATCTGTTGCTTTTATAGATAGACTCTTTAAGATTAAAGTTGTCTTTATTTCTATCAATACCCAAATACGAATTACAAGCTTTAGTTTCTTATGAACTTGGTATCTACTCAAGGAAATATAGATTCTGTATGCATAAAATTGCTTTTATGAATAGAATCTATAAGAATAAAGTTGTCTTTATTTCTGTCCATACTCGAATATGAATTAAACACTTTAGTTTCATTTGAACTTGGTATTGGCTTGGCACCTATTTTAGAAAAGATAGAATCTGTTGCTTTTATAGATAGAATCTTTAAGAATAAAGTTGTCTTTATAATTGCAGCACAGTTAAGTGTAATTGTGGCATTTTATATAATGAAAACGTCACACAAAAGTATTGTGAAATATGTTAAACACATAAGTATTTACTCTGCTTTAGAATATGTTAGCAAACTAATTAAGTAACTGCATCATTGGACAGCAGACTTAGCAGGTGGTATTTGTATTTTAGGACAATTTAATGCTGCTTTTGAGCTGGTTGTTTGCTTAAACCGGCTTAGGCAGACAAGAGAGACAAACAAGTTGAAGAACTTGACGTATTTCATCTCTTTGGTATCATAATGAGTGCAAACTTTAGCACAGAGTTAACAAGCTCTCTTGAAAGCGTTTCAGACTCAGTCTTATCAAAGTCGCAGCAATGAAGAATGAAGAATGTTGAGCCAAATGTTTCAACAGTCTGTCTGTGATAAAGTAAGGCAGTGAACTGTCAATACACACAACAAACACACAGATACAAAACACACACACACACAGTGCACTGTTTACTTAGCTTATCAGCTATTTTGTGGGGCGTCTAAATAATTTGGCAAAAATGAATTCCGTTGGTTGATTTGATAACTTGGCAAATGACAACAAAGCGTGGGAAAATGCTTTCAAATCAGTTTAAACACAATTACTACCTGTGGGGCAAGCTGGGGCGATGGGGCATGGGGCGGTGGGGGTTCAGAGGCAAATGTGCCCATGATAAGCGTTCAATAGACTTCAAAATGAGTCGAATGTGAATGAACCTGAACGCAATTCCATAATTTACTTTGATGTATTACCCGCAATGGATCTTCGAGACTTTCTTCTGCAGCTGCAGCTCTGGCTCATTAAATGCGTTCCCAGCGTATTTCTCTTCCGAAAAATATTAATTAGGGAATTGTCACATCAATCAGGCGCCCACTTTGTGTTTATTGTTGTTTGTCTTGAACATATTTTTGCTCAAGAATTTCAAATAAACAAATAAAATGCAGAAAATAGATTTACGAGTGTCGCAAATTTATGACAGATGTAAAAATTGTCAACGCTTTTTATGGCCCACGTTTTCTGACGCTTTTGACTGAAGTCTGAAGAGCGGACGAGGACGTTGAGTGACCAGCTGGCCATATCCATGGCCCTGACTGACTGCCCAGTGACAGCTGCGTACTGCATTGCAATATCCCCCCCAAACCAGCCCCTATCCACCCCCCAGACCTACTCAAGGTAGCAAAGTTTAAAACACTTGCGTTGATAATGAGAAAAGTTCTTTTTATTTTTTTGCACAATTCTTTTCATTATTTCTGTTGTTTTCTTTGTGCTCCATTCAAGACAAAAGTCTTCGCCACTGCTGACGATGATGATTACGATGATCCTTGGGCTTGTAACGAGATATTCCCAAGCACTTGGCTAAGCAGCATTTTATTTATATACCCGTAAATATATATATTTATATATATACATATCTGTAGCTTTCTTTGTTACTCTGACACAGGTGTGTGTTTGTGTGTGTATCTCAGTCTCTTTACCAGCTGTTGCTGTATTTCTTGTTCTTGTTTTATTCTTTTCCCTGAAAAGGCAATTCCAGCTAGTTTGGGCTCCTCTTATTACACACAAGTCTTATAAACTAAGTACATTATGGCATCTAAGCGTGGTAAACATTTTAAACAATCATTTATCCAAACATGATATAAACCATTTCTTAGGTTTCTTACAAACAAATTTCATAAATCTAGCGAATTTTAGAAAACTTTAGAGTAAAGTTGGCTATGAAATAGATCATCTTAAGCTCTGATTGCCAGTTAGTAAAGAAACAAATGAAAGAGAGGAAAGATGATAGACGAAATATGAAATATTTAAGACATATTTTCAGAAGTTATAGTAAAAGTGACCATCTGTTAAAGGAGAACTAAAATGAGCAAGTTTTAATGATAGTTCTTATAATTTTTGCACCATTTTTAGAAATTAAATCAAATAATTATCTAGCGAATTTAAGTAAACACTAGAATGAAGTAATATATAATATAAATAGAACATTTTAAGCTCTGATTATCAGTTTATAAATAAGCAAATGAAAGAGAGGAAAGATGAAAGATGGAAGAAGAAATATATTAGACATCTTTTCAGGAATTATAGTAAAAGTTACTATCTGTTCCAGCGGTTTTAACACTAGAACGTAGTAATATATAAAATATTTAGATAGATCAATTTAAGCTCTGATTGTCAATTAATAAATAAACAAAAGAAGAAGTGAAAAAATGAAAGATGTGAGTTGAAATATATTTGTGTTTCCTATCGCTATTTATAATAAATTTATAGTAATATTTTTATTTCATCTCAGCAATTATAGTAAAAGTTACGAAATTCACCATCTGTTAAATGAAAACTAAAAAGGCATGTTTGTTTTTGCAAGCATATTAAAAGATGATGTTTTAAATTTTCAGCCTTTTTTTTTGACTTGCAAACAAATAATTACTTAATTTAGTAAAACACCTTATGTAATTTAAGCTCGTGAATTATTCAAATAAACTATACGAAATATTTTAATTTCTAGCTAAGCATTTGCTTAATTAAGAATTTTGTGTTTTAATGAAATTGAAATTAGTCTACAAGCCGCAAAAACTTGTTTTGTGGCACAAACAATGCTCCTTCTTCATGGGATTTTGTAAACAATTTTTTTTCCACACTCTTTCATGTTTTTAATAGCTTTAATTTTGATTAAGAGATCTAAATACTTGGGCAGAAAATGCGATGAGTTCTGAATTATTTATTGTAATTAATATTAGGACACACACAAATACACATAATTAATTTAGTGTGCATAAATGAAATGAAATGAAATGAGGAAAAATAGAAAAGAACTGAAGGCTTTCTTTGGAGTGTCAAAGCTATATACCCTAGCAGCAATGTTTTTATACAAAAATCAATTTTCGTCTGATGTTTGATAAAATTATAGGAAACTATTTGAAGTATAATCAAACTCTCACATAGTTTGAATGTAATACACCAAGTTTTTCATACAAAAACTCATTTTTCACCCCGATCTTAAGGCATCTATGTGATATAGTGCTCCGATGTTGACCAAATTTGGTCAGAATGTATAAACTCTTCAGAGATTCGGTTTGGGTGAGTTTGGTGATGATATATTTAAAAATAAAAAAGTTTTAGATATATACAAAAAATATGACGGCTAGATGTTATAATGGTCCGATCCATCCGGTTCCGACATATATAAAAGAGTCTGTTTCAAGTTTTATCACAATAGCTTTAAAACTGAGAGACTAGTTCACATAGAAACAGACGGAAATCGCTATATCGATCCGGCATTTCATGCTGATTCAGAATATAGGGTCGGAAACGTCTCCTTTCGTCCATTTCAAGACAATATTATAATATCCTCTGCTAGGGTATAAAAACAATACTTCAAACTTATTAAAGAGAATTTATGGTTTAATGCATACCATATTTCTTGCGACATATGGAAGTACGAAAGAACATTTGAAACATTCTTTTCATTTACAATTCTTTCGTATACTTAATTTCTTATGCCTAAGTTGGAAAATTCTACACTAAGAATTTCACCAGCCACTTAAAAATGAGAAGAAAAAAAAACAACTTGAGTGCTGTCAATTACAAACCTTTTTACAAGTTGTTCCCAAGGGCGTAAACCTTTCCCTCCACAGCAAGCGTATCCAAAATATTCCACATAAAAAAGCAAGACACGCAAAAAGTTTTCTCTACTTTTTGAAATAAAAAATAAAAAGCGATCCAAGAAGTTAGCACTCGATTCAGTTTAATGTCAAACTAATGCACAAAACTGTACGCCTTACAATATATATATATATATATAGAGTATATATATATTCGATTCTGTGCGTTGTGTGTGTGTTTGTGTGTGTATCCAAGAAAGTGGCGTTAGGCGAAAGGTTGCGCGAAAAACTCAACACGAAAGAAAATTCAGCAAAGGGGCCAAGAAAAATGTTTGCTTATTCCGAGTGCCGAAAGTGCAATAGAAAATTCTCTATTCAAATTCGTCTGTATATATGCATGTGTGTTTGTGTGAGTGTGTGTATATTTTGCAAATTTTTAATCAAACTTTTTTGTTTATCTTTTGCATATAGCTCTTTTATTTGTGTTTGTGTGTGTTTGTGCGTGAAATTTTTTGTGGCATTTTCTTGTTTTTATGCTTTATTTATGAATTTTTGCATTTCGCACTTCACTTTTGACACTTTTTGAACAACATTTAACAATTGTTGCACATGGCAACTTTTTTGTTTTTTCTTTTGGGGGGTTTTGTTTTTTCTCTGTTTTATTCTTTTAGTGGTTTCAAGTTGTGAGAGTCTGTAAAAATTGCAGCAAAAATGTTTGCTGTGGTATTTTTAGCATTGAAACTAAAATTTTCACTCACATGTGGAAAATGCCGCTGCACGCACTTTACTATATTTTTTTATATTTCTTTTTTGTTGTTTGTTTTTAGTTTCCGTTTTGTGGTTGCTGTTGTTGTTGCTGTTGTTGTTGTTACAGTTGCTGGTGTTTGTCACTTTCGAGTTGTTACCCTTTGCATTTTTGTGGGTATTTATAAAAGGAGGAAAAACTCGACGCGTTTCTTCGTTATTATTCTTATTTTTATTTTTATGTTTTATTTTTATGTTGGCTTTTTGGTCCGTTTTATTTTTAGCGTACAAATTTTCTGCGGTCAGCGATTTAAAAATAACAACAGCAGCTCCTCATGGATATTGCACTTTAGTTGGACATGGAGGACTTTAAAGCTGTTGCTAACTCCCGTTTAAGGGAGGGGATCTTGTTGTTAACTTCCACACCAGCACAAATATTGTGGATCGTATTATGGAACTTGCACTTGGTTCTCATTTGACATGTGCTTTTATCAATTTGCTTTTATGCTTTTGTTTTATCTCAGCGTTCACACTTTTTGTTGCAGTTTTGAGTTTAAGTTTGAAATTGAATTTCAGTTGCGGTTACAGTTACAGTTTTAACATGCGATGTCTTCAACGGCGGCTGATTTTTGTCTTTGTCCAATTTACCGCTCCGGCGTTCTACTCACTTCGATGAACATCTTGTAACTATTTTCAAAAAGCGCACGAACGCAGCTGCAGAGCGTCAACGGCGACGACGGCGACGACAACGACAACGACGCTGCGGAGCGCACAAAAATCAAACCAGCAGCAGACAAAACGAAACCGAAACCGAAACAGAGACCGAGACCGAGACCACCACAACAACAAAAAACAGCAAGCAGCGACAGCGCCAACTCAAGAACACACAACAACAGCAGTGGCAGCAGCAGCAGCAGCGCCAGCAGCAACAGTCGTCGTCGAGTCGAGAGCGCCAGAGAGTATAATATAAAGTTAAAGAGCCAATGCAAAGAGAGCGCTGCTTGTTGTGCCTTTGTAAACGCAGGCCACAAGAAAAATAACAACAACGAAGCGTAGCATCCGCGTGCTGCGCCGTTGGCTACTGAAGAACTGAAGCACTGGCCAGCCGAACCGAACCAGCAGCAGCAGCAGCAGCCGAAGCCGAAGTCGGCAACTGTAATACGATTCGTGAGCAACGACAGCTTCGTGCGCGGGCGAAGAGCGCCACTTAAGCAAGCAGTGACTAACTAACAGCTAACAGTGCGGAGAGCACGAGCCAAACAGCCGGCAGAGGGGCTAAGCCCCACATACAATAACAACATACGTGTATTCTGTTAGATGAGCTGTTACAGCATGTTGCGATCCAATTTGAGGCCAAAAGCTACAATTCTAACCAATTTCAGTTACTAGGTTCGAATCCAGCGTTCTCGGGCCCCCCAAAATTAAGAAAACTTTCATTTTTAGCCAGTTTTTGACAATTTCAACCCGTTTTGTCAATTTCGAATGCCAAAACACTTTTTATCTAATATTTAAACATTTTCAAAAATGCTCCGTATTTTATTTAGTTGCAATGTTTCCCAATTTAGCTTTTTCGGCATTGTTCCCACCAAAGACAGCTTCTTTTGCTGCCAAATGTGCATACCCAGTTCTAAGCAATTTCCAGCTACTAGGTTCCATATGGTGGCCATAAATGCTTCGATGTATTCGAGTTGTTGCATCGATTTAATGCCTCATTTAATTAGCCAGAATGGTCGGTCGGTCATTGATAATAGCTGGCCGTTATGGCTTACAACTTCAACACAAGTTTCGGTGGGGTCAGGCAAAACAAAATGGCCGCAAGCGAAGCTGCTCATTAAAGTCACTAAACCGACAGCAGCAGCAACAATTGCAACAACAACAACCACAACAACAACAATGGCGAAGCCTGCGACAGGCAACAATGCAAACTTAAGTACAATAAGCGCTTATTAAATGTGCTGAATGCGAATAAACTTTTAGCTAAATAGAAAATGGCGACAGCAAGGACGAGCATCGAAGCCACCAGAAACAATAGCCGGAAATTCGCGCTGCGGAAGCCAACGACGTCGCCAATGCCACTTGGAAGCCGTCAGTCACCCACAAATAGCAGAACCGCCACCCCCTTACCCCCTTTCAAAGATTTGCATGCCGTGGCAAAAACAAAGCGAGCGCAAAATGTTTCGCCATTGGGATAGGGACAGCGCGGCGTACGGGGGGAAGAGATAGAAGGGTCTGCTCTGAGCCAAGCTGATTGGGTTTGTCCAGAGTAAGCCGGCTGTAAGTTTTCCCCAAAGTTATGAATTGTTCAAGCGCAATGGGGATAAAAGTCTACATATTTTTCGGTGGCTGCGTTGAAATTGTAAAATTGTGAAATTAAGTTCTAATGCATAAATCAGATGTCTCCATCCCTATCGCGCTCTCTCTTTCTCACTCTGTCGCCCTGTCTCTGTCTGGCACAGTCTCTGGCACTTGTCATATTGATTAATGAGCCTTGAGCAACTGCACATAGCTTGGCACTTAGCACGTGCTGCCGGGGCCAAGTCAGGTACAAGGACAACAGATGCCTTCAAAGCAGGCTACAAAAGTTATTTATGGGCGCCTCAGAATGCAATTTGTTGTGGTCAACAAATCGCCATACAAATCGCGACCGAGAGATCATTAGACAGGCGACACTGTGTGTGCCTGACTGAGACAGCTAATGAGAGAGACAGAGACCCAAAAGTTGGCGACCAAGTTGATTACTCACGTCCAAGGAATGCCAAAAATAAAGAAGATGCCCAGCACCCCAAAAGGTGAGGTTCCTCCAAAATCAAATGCGCTAAAAGCAGCCAAGAAATCAGCTTAAGCCAAATGGCGTTAATCCATGAATTATTGCCTAAAAGCATGCCAAAGCGCATTAAGTTTTTGACTTTGGTTCTTGCCAGAGCACACAAAGCAGGTAAACAGACAGCCAGCCGCAGGACATCGCAGCAATAACAACAATCACAACAACAACAACAACAACAGCAACAACAACGACAACAGGTAGTAGTTGAGAGCTTTTGTTCAATCTGACGAAGCTTTAATGCTCTCGCTAAGCTTAGCACAAAATTAAAAGACTTAAGAAAGTTAAGCAAACTTGAGAAAATCAATTTGCTGCAAAAATGTATTCCGAATAATCTTAAAATAAATTATTTTCGTGACTATAATGCAAAATTTATCTCTATCTACAGTATTTATTTGATGAATATATATTAAAGCGTTGTTTTTAAACTGTATATTGTTGGAATTTACTTAGGATATTTACCACTTTTAAACTATCGATTATGCTATGTACGATATATAAAGAATTTCAGCAATATTTCTTAATTAATAGAGTTTCCATTTCCGTTTCCAATCAAAACATTCGGATTAGGTGTTCTGAATTCCGCAAAACGTTTGAGTATTTTTGGATAAATATTGCTTTAGAGCCAGTCGATGGAAAACTATTTGAACATACAGTCGAAATAGAAATACGTATTCAAAATATATATATATATTCTTAAATATAACTATTTTCGTGACTATATTGCGTCATTTCTTTGTTACTACTGTATTTAATAGATAAAATATACATTAAAGCGCTGCTTTTAAACTATATATTGTTGGAATTTATTTAGGATATTTACCACTATTAAACTATCGAATTCTAGCAATATTTCTTAATTAAAAGAGTTTCCATTTCCATTTTCTCTCAAAACATTCGGATTTGATGTTAGGTGTTCTGAATTCCGGAAAACATTTGAGTATTTGATTTGAAATTTTTTACATGTGAGCCAGTCGATGAAAAACTATTTGAGCATAAATTCAAACGAGCAATACGTTTGCTATTGCAACATAAAATCAAAAATGGTTTGGAGTGAAAAGTAGTCGGAAATGGGAACAGGTTTTAAATCAGAAGATCGTATTAAAAAGAACACCAGAATATTTTACTAATTACACCTTTGAAGTGATAATTTCTAACAATATTATTTTAAATTTAAAACAAACAATTATTTTCCAACTCCTTACATCATTTAACACTAAGCGTGTCGTTCAAGTAAATCAATAATATAGTTTCTTAGTCCGATCCTTTATATATTTTATAAATGATATGCTATTTGAACATAAACTCTAGATATAAATTCATTTGCTATTGCAGCAGGATATCTCAAACTGTGCGGAATGAAAAGTAGTCGGAAATGGGAACAGGTTTGAATTCAGAAGATCATCAGCAAAAGAAACCCAGAATATTATACTAATTTCACCTTTAATTTCATAATATCTAAGAATATTCTTTCATATTTATAACAAACAATTATTGTGTAACTCTTAACATCATATAATACAACAACTGTTGTACAAATAAATGACCAATATAGTTTCTTTGTCAGATCCTTTATGTATTTAAGAATGTTAACAAAATCATGCTACCCATTGTTAGAGCACATAACATGAAACAAAGCAGCAAAAACATTAGTAATGTCCATGAAAGTGCCAATGAATAACATGAAACATACATTTCGTTTGTATTTGTATCTGTATCTCAACAGCAACCCAAAAAATAAAGAAGAAACAACAAATTTAAAAGATTTGCCAGCAAGAAAGCAAAACAAAATAAGCCAAGTTTTGACCGCACCCAAGAGCAGAAAGGCCCAACTCTATAAGGCGGATATATACCGTCTGTGTCTGTGTGTGTGTGTGTCGCCAGTTGTTGTTGTTGTTGTTGTATTTTTTATGAGTATTGACATTATAATCAACGCCGTTTTCAATTTCAGCAAACCCCCAAAAAAGGTGCATCCCAAAACAAAAGTAAAAACGTTAAAAGTTCTGTTTGCTTTTTGTTGCTCATTTTTATCTTTCACATATTTTTCGGCCACTTTTCAGGTCGCAAGGCAAAAAATATGTAAATTATGGCTGCAAAAAAAAATGAATAATAAAAAAAATGAAGCGCTGTGTATCTGTGTGTCTATCTCCGTGCATGTGTGTGGCATGCGTCAGTCACCTGCGGTATTTCGTTTTCGTTGATGGTTTCGCTTTTATTGGTTAGCTGCGCCTTTGCGGCCCTCATGGCCTCGATTTTCCATCCATTCAATCCATTGCATAGTTTTTGAACTTCAGCTGCAGTCCCTCGGAGATTTGGCCAAGTTAATATGAGCACACAACATGCTCCAGTTGGTTACTGTTACAGCCAGCATTATCTAGAGAGCATTTGGAGTTTACGGAGGGTCCTTGGGAGCTGCTGCTGCTGTGGGGAGTAAGCTGCGGGTCTGGCTCTGTTGATTTTTAAATTATTTCTTATCGAGCGTTGCATGTTTTATATTTAATATACATTATTTTTAAATTATACAATTGGAGTTTAAATATAATTATGTGTTTACTAAGTCTCAAGTATTTTAATTTTAATTTATTGCATCTGTCGTTTTTTTATTATTACTTCGTGTAAATTTTATAGGATTATAATCTCAACTTTTGGTTTAAAAATCTACACAATTTTTGCTTGCGCCCTCTACAACTTTCTTTCGTACACTATTAAGATCGGTTCAGTAGTTGAGATGCTAGCGATTCCAAATAGTTCGAAAATGAGGTTTTTTTGTGATTTTTTGAGTTCGAAAGCTCACATATCGGTCTGGAAAAAATATAAATCGTAAAAATAAAATTTTTGTTTTATGTTTTAAGTAAAATTGATTCTCTTTCGAAGAAAATAAGCTATTATTGATGCAAATCCAACAGTAAATGGCGAAGTAATGCAATTTTCCGGTATCCGCATGAGGCGACCACACGCACTTGTAATAAGTAAGTTTTTGTCAGATAAGACGATTTAGACGATAAGCGATTTACTTGATGTTTGTAGCCTTATCCGCTAAGTTCTCCATTCAATGAGCAGTGACCTGAACTTAGAATATTATATATATTTTTTCTTTTCGAAATATAAAACTCGAATCTCTTTTAAATCAAGACTGCATTATTATATTGTATTATTGTATATTATTGAAGTATTGAGCTCAACATATATCAGAAATTTTTGAAAATTTTGAGGAAAATTTTTATAAAGTATCTTTTTAGTTTTTTTCAGAGTCCTTTTGTAGAGTCACTACAACAAATTATCCCAAATTCATTGTTTCCATTAGTAAAAAAATACTTAAAAAAATACTACAAAGTACCAAAAAATTTAGTATTTTCGTAAATGTCAAAAATACTGATTTTCGAATTCATTGTATTTTGTGGTATTTTTAGTATTTTTTACTTCTGGAAAAATACTGAATTTGGGCTCATTTTTCTATTCTCCGCATCACATCATCGCAGATTTTCTCACTTTTTGTTCAGAATTTACTGGAAATTATTTCAGGGTACCAACCCACGATATACATAAGAGAAAGCTACTGTAGAAAGTGCAGATTTCTAGCTTCTAGCTTTGCGCGAAACTAAAAATGTTTCAAACAGCCGATTTGCTCGAATTTCCCAAAATTAATTCAGAGTGCCATTCTACGATATAAGAAGAAACTACAGTAAAAAGATCAGATTTCTAGCATCTACCGTTTGGCCTGCCCATGAGTCTCCAAACAGTCAGTCAGTCAGTAAATCAGTTTAAGGAGTTTTATATACATATGTATTCAACAATAAGTTTCTTCTAAGATTGTTCGCAAACTATATACAAGCCTAGGAAGTACTTATTCTGCTGCTTAGTTCATATAAACATAATTGTTGGCCTTTATTGATATATTTGTACAACATCTTTTAGCAATGCGTCATGAAAATATTGTATCAAGATCTGCATTTGACGACAGACAAGACTTTGAGCTGTGCGCTTTTTGGGCGCTTCCATTTCCATTTATATACATAGCTATCAAAAAATATGCGTCGCTTTTGGGTTTCTTATAACATTCGAGCTGTACGTCATTTAAAATGCATGAAAAATGCTAGCAAAGACTTGAATTTCAGTAGCAACTGTGTGCAGTTCAAATCAAAGAGGTACGTCAACGAAAGCAAAGACGTCGACAAACACAAAACACAAAACTGAACACGAATACTTGCAGATAGAAATACTTACAGATACATTTACAGATACAGATACAGATACACAGTGTGCAAGGTGTCGGCTGGTGTCGCTCTGCTCATATTTAATGCTTAGCTGAGTGCTGTACTCCCTTTCAGTGCCCCTTCCCCACTCTTTACTGCTGCCACAACAATGACAACTCTCATCTGTCAGCGGCAGTGCGCCTCAACGTTCTAGAGCACCCACCCTTCTCTTCCCCCTGGCTGAACCTAAGCTGAAGCCAATGTGTGCATTAAATGTCAATAACCATAACTTAATTCATTTGGATTTGGTTTGTCTTTCACATGGCTGCCGTTCGATGCCCCACTATCGGATTCGAACTGTTTGCATTGGCCACAAAGGTCAACTCGGCGCTGTGTGTGTCCCCCTCAAGCACCCTCTGTCTGATAGTGTGCATAGCGGCTTGAGGTATCGTCGCTGTCTGCTCTCCAGGCACATTGAAATTGAATAAGCACCGACTGCACTGGACAAAAATATTGATTCGGCTGCAGTTTCGGGTGCACCATAAATCAAACTGATTGTCAGCTCAAATGGGGGGCCGGAGCGGGAGGGAGCGCAAGAATTGATGGACTCAGTTATTAAGCTAATTGTCCGTTTGATGAGCGGTAGGATTATAGAAGCGTTTCAGGAAATTATTAAGGACATTGCCGCAATCAAAACACATAATGAAATGATGAAGTGCGGCCATCTATCTCATGAGCAGTCTACATGTTGCTCGAAAGCTGCTTAAAATTGGTTTATGTTTTATAGTAAAAGGAAAATGTAGATACATATATTATATACATATATATTATTGTAAATTCATAGCTTAAACTACAAATTAACATTATATAAATAAATAAATATCATTTAATTTAAGTGAACTTTCAAAGAAAAAAACCTAAAAATAAATAAAATGTAAAACTAGAAAAGTTTCCACTTATATATATTATAATACATATATGCATATGTATTTATTACTTTATTATTATTATATATATTATATAAGTATGCATATATGTATTATAATATATAATATAATATAATATAATAATAATATAATATAATATAATAAAATATACTAATTTTTTAATAAAAAAGATTTTCTTTAGCCAAAGCGAAAGTGGAAATACTTTCAATTTACAAACCTGAAGGGTTTCTCTTAGAAGACATATAGCGGTCTCTTCTTGTTTCCGGTTACTTTTCAAGTGTGTGTTTCCGTTTCAGTTGAAAAAGCAATACTTAGCCAGTGTCAAGGTTATTTTTGAATCGTTTAATATTGACCCTTTTTAAAAAATTTGCTTCACAACATATTAACACAGAACCGAGCAAAAAAAAAATGGAATTCCGAAACGCGTGCTAATGCTGCTAGAGTAGAAGTCAGTCTGCCCCAGTCTGCTGCTGTCAGTAACAGTCTACTCTAGCATTGTCCAAACTTAGGACCACACATGTTGCAAGAGCGCATTGCCTTCTCGCTCGCACTTAGCCGCTCTAAGGACTACGTTCAGCTGCAGCTCGATACGTCTCACTCTTTCCAGCTTGTCTGTCAATAAGACTATTGCAAACATGTACGAAATTAAGGGCTAGGACAGAAAGCCAAAGAATTTAGCAACAACAAACATACACCCAGCTAAGTAGACAGAATTTTCCAGCAAAAAATGCACACACTCATAGAAGAAATTTACAATGATGCGACAAATTGTAAAACATTTCATCAGCTGCGGAATACAGAACAGACTACAATGACATCAAATCAAAAATTAAATATCAACAAGAAAGAACGGCTAAATTCGGAGGCTATAATACCCTAGAAGCAATGTCTTTATTCAAATCTCAATTTTCGTCTAATTGCTCCTATGTGGTCCGGTTTTAATAAAATTATAGGAAACTATTTCCAGTACAATAAAACTCTTACATAGTTTGGATGTAGTATAAAAAGTTTTTCACAAATTTTTCACCCGATCTTATGGCAGCTACATACATACATATGTGATAAGTGGTCCGATCAAATTTGGTCAGATTATATAAACTCTTTAGAGAATCGGTTTGTGTGAGTTTGGTGAGGATATCTTTATAAACAAAAAAGGTTTTCATTCAAAAACATAGTCTTCGACTGATCATTCCTTTGGCAGCTATATATTATAGTGGTCCGATCCGGTCGGTTCCGACAAATGTACAGCCTGCACCAAAAAGAAGGGTCTGTGCCAAGTTTCATTACGAAAGCTTTAAAACTGAGAGACTAGTTCACATAGAAACAGACGGACAGACGGACGGACGGACAGACGGAAATCGCTATATCGACTCGGCTATTCATGCTGATTCAGAATATATGTATGTACTTTGTTGGGTCGGAAACATCTCCTTCAGTCCATTACACATTTCGAGACAAATTTATTATACACTCTGCTAGGGTATAAAAATAAGCACAGGCCTGATAACTTACAATGTTGAAGGGAAAAGTGGAGCAAATGATTACAATTCATAGAAAAGAGTTTCTTTAACAATTTGAAACGAAGAGCTGAACCTCAAATCACCTATATAAATGCTCAAAAATTCGAATTTTCCTTATGAAAACTAGTTACAATAGATATGCCAAACTAGTTGAAACATTTCCAAGTGCTGCAGATACTAAATCAAATAAATTTATATCAATATAATTAAATTTTTAAAGCTTTCCTAGCAGCTCTAGCCCAAAGCGGGCACATCATAAAAAATAATAACAACAACGACAACATGTTGCACACAGGCTGTTACGTTGCCGGGCAACACTTTCGACTACGTTGCCACTTTCAGGCCTGCCACCCGCAAATAAAAGCATTAAATGCTTTGTTAGTGGCTTCATTCCCATGCCACCTGCCGCACACACCCATCCACCATACCCCGGGCAAAACAACGTGCAACGTGCTGCTGGCCATTCATTCATTCACTCATTAAGTGGCAGGCATCGCAGCCGTCGCAGCTGACGCCGCATGAGCTCCACTGTGGGAGGAGTTAGGGCGCCGAAGGATGAGGATTAGGTTTTGGCGGCAGCTGCCTGGACATTTTGTGGCAGCTACATAATTTTTATTACATTGGTTTTTGGCTTTTATTATTTTTGCGCTAGTGCACAAAATTAATTTCACATTTATGCTACAAATGAAAATGTAACTCAGAATTTTGTTATTTATTCTAGCTGCAAGGGTGAAGTGGTACTTTGTGTATTAGCATTCCATGTGGCGCCTTCATGAAAAGGTCTCATTGTGTGTTGTACTTAACCTTGTGACTTAAAGACAAAAACACATCGCATAGATAGATCATTAATGTTGCGGAACAAATGAACTTTGCAGCGCATTAAAATCAAGCTCGAAAACTCACAACTTGGGCAAGTTGGCACTTCTTCAAAGCGTCAAAGCGTCTGTCAAATTAACCTTGAAATGCGAATAACATTTTGTCGAAGACTCGCGACGCATTTTAATTGAATTTAATTAACTTTTTACTACGCCCGATACTTTGAATATGGGAAAGCGACGACGTTGACAATGAAGCCAGCGACGCATGCGCGCAGACTAATTGCCGGACGACGTCGATGCCGACGCCGATGCCGACGTCAACGTTCACGTTTGAAGGCGGATTCGCCTTCAACAACCCAAAGATACCCAAGAAAACACAGCAACAAAACTCACTATGGGAAACTGGCCATTTGTAGGGTCTGTAAGTAGCAGGGGGGTTACTCCAAGTTTAATTGTTGCACTTGAAACTTGGGACAATGGGTTAGTAGTGGACTTGCGGGTGGAAAACTTGTGGCTAATTTAATAGGTACTTTGTGTGCTTAAACGGGCTGGAATTAAGCAACATTTAAATGACATAAGATCTACGTTAAGCACTAAAGCAATTAGCTGAAGTTACAATTACGAGCCTGTTGAAATTCTAGATTTATAGTTTAATTATATATTTCATACGATTTCAATTGAAATACATTAAAATTAAAGATATGACTTGCAATTGTTGAAGAATGACGCCCCACAAAAAAACTTAAGAATATGTGTTATTATAAAATATTCTTAGGTTAATCTTGGCTTTAGCTTCAGGTAATTTTAGTTGGGGAGATTGAGAGATATCGAGGTCTGAAGCCCCTAATCTATCATAAATTCGTATTGAGTAATAAATTTATAAATGCTTAGAAATTAAGAACTCATAAGTTTATTATCCCATCAGCTTTAAAGTTTCAGTATATCTAAATGACATGGAAAAATATATTTGTGTCCCAATTTTAGGGTCTAGGTGTGAATATTTATAAATCCTTGAACGCTCTGATCTGAGAGCTGTCAAACTTGGTATATATGTTCCTGTATTATATATTTTACGCCTTTTGTATTTATAGCTCCCTTAAATCAAGCAACTCAAACTGCAAGCATTTAAAATTCTGAAGAATAGATTGGGTTTTGAAATATTAGTTGTACCCCGCACACTTCTTTGTGACACATTATTGTAACATCGATAAGAAAGTTAGAAGTGAAATAAATAACTCTCCCCACTATTTTGGCTTCCGTTGTTTAGAAACCGATTTAACAAAAACCTTCTCTTACACATTTGACCTTAATCCCATTTCTCGTCCGTGATGACGGGTGGGAGTAGATTTTTAAAGTTGCATACAACCGTTTTCAGTCCGTTTCTTTTTCCGAACTTCCGGGCTCGGGAAAGCTTACACACCACGTACACGAAAAAAAAAAAACAATTCTTGAATCGAACTGATTATTGATCCTCTCTCTCTCTCTCTCCCTCTCTCTAAAAAGTGGAATTATAAATTATAAATTGTAGTGGACTCCCTTTAATTCTTGAGAATCGCAGAGAATGGCGATCTGTCTTTTCTCTCTCTCTCTCTCTCTCTCTCTCTCTCTCTCTCTCTCTCTCTCTCTCTCTCTCTCTCTCTCTCTCTCTCTCTCTCTCTCTCTCTCTCTCTCCCTCTCTCATTTTCTCTCTCTCTCTCTCTCTCTCTCTCTCTCTCTCTCTCTCTCTCTCTCTCTCTCTCTCTCTCTCTCTCTCTCTCTCTCTCTCTCTCTCTCTCTCTCTCTCTCTCTCTCTCTCTCTCTCTCTCTCTCTCTCTCACACACACACACACACACTAAAGTGGACCTCCAACATAAGCTATTCCTATTCACAAAGTATACCTCCAAAATGATACATTGTAGTGGACTCCCTTGAATTCTTGAGAATCGCAGAGAAGGGCGATCTAATTAGAAATCTATATTTTGTATGAAAAACTTTGTTGTTTATAAAGATATCCTCACCAAACTCATCCAAACTGAGTCTCTAAAGAGTTTATACAATCTGACCAAATTTGATCAAAATCGGATCACTATATCATATAGCTGCCATAGGAACGATCGGGTGAAAAATGCAATTTGACCAAATTTGGTCCAAATCTAAACACTATATCGCTATTTCAAAGTTTTTGTTTATACAAATATTTCGACGAAACGAAGTGGGAGTTTTATTATACTTCGAATAGTTTCCTATATTTTCATCACAATCGGACCACATGGCTCTCATAGGAGCAATCAGAAAAAAATTAAGTTTTGCATACAAATTAGTTCCTGCTAAAGTATATAGCTTCGGCACTCTAAAGATAGCCGTCCTTTCTTGTTATACATATAGATTTACAAAATGAAGGCGGTAGTCTGACACTATAAAAGCTTAAGAAGTAATTAAACAAACTATTTGTCTGTAGTCTGAAACTATCTTAGTAATTAACCATACCAACAAATTGTATAACATTAAGTTAATAAGTTAATGGGCCCAATATAATAATAATTCCACACCAGTAAATGCAAATACCAATCTTAGCTCATGTAATAATAAGATCTTAATGCGTCGGTTATCGCTGGAGATTATATCATGTGATTCTCGTTGGCTCCAAGCACGATGATCACAGATCGCTACTAGGTTGCCATAACCACACTCAATTGTGTATTCATTAGAAGAGTGCATCAAGTTTATTAGTTGGCCCACAAAGAGGCTGCCCAGCCCGAGTACTGTGCCACAAATTGCAACAGGCAACCAGCCAGCCAGCCCAGTGAGCAATCAGACTGGCAACTGGCTGCCATTTGCTGCTCAAGATTTACAGAAAATTTATGCAGACAAAGACGGCGACGGCGACGGCGACGACGACGACGCCAACGATGATGATGACGACAGTCGCTGGCCACAGAAATAGAAGTTGATGATGGGGCGTAGACTGCGCAGGGCGGCTAAGGGGGGGATTGGAGCACTTCAAGGCGCTGGCTGATACGCTGCTGACTCGTTTCATGCCGGTCGGTCCAACGTTTGTTTAATTTGTCTGCTTTGGCTTTTTGGGTCAGCAGACGAGCAGCGGCCAGAAAGCCAACTGAGCGGGGGTAGCGTATGCAAAAATTCTTCACCACACACACAAGCACACACACAGACAGACAGACATAACAAAAGCAACATAGTCGTGTTGTAGCATTTTTAGACAGATTCATAAACGCTGCTGGGTCCATCCATTAGCTCTGCAAGCGAAGGCGCTAGAATTTAATACAATATTTGCATTGTGTATCTGTGCGGCTGCCATGCGATAAGAGACTGCTCCCCAAGCAAATGAAACCAGACTAACTTCAGACTTATCAAAAACCACTCTGGCTGGGCTGCAAATCTAAAGAGCGAAGCCCAAATTTAGATAGCAGAAAAACCAGATGGTCCAGGTATTCAAGAAACAAGAACCTGCTATCTTCGGGACTGCCGAAGATATATACCCTTGCAGATTCAAATAAACCCAACTATATAAAGCATCATGACTTGCTATTGCTGAGACTGCTTGAGATATCTTGAAAAAGTTACTTAAAAGCTCATTTTTCAAATTATTTAATGGTACCTATAAGATATAAAGGTCCGATTTGGTCTACATCTATATAGACTACAATGAAACTGCAATTTAAAAGAGTTTGGTTGAGATATCTTAAACTCAAACAGCAGATATAAATATAATATATTCTGAACTTGATCAACTTGGTCAGTTTATATAAAACATAATTCAACTTTTACATCGCGAGTTTGGGAAGGACAATTCAATACCATAATTTTATTCATACTAGAAGAACTCAACTGTCGACTGATTTTTTAATGGTAGCTATTTGATATAGATCTCTAGTTTAAACATACTGTCTGCAATAGAAAGAAGCACCTTTGAAAAGTTGTATTAGGATAACCCTATAGCTGGGAGAATAGTTTTTATAGAAACATCGACTTGGTAATTGATGCTCACCTCTCAACAATATAATGATATAGTTTATGAGCTGGGACACGCCTCCTTGTCAAAGCGTTACACGCTTTCTGGCAAAATAATTATACCCCCTGTAAGGGTATGAGAAGGGCTGCAATTAGCCATAAATGTGTGTATACTCGAGTTAAGTTAAAGAGGCCTTGTTTGACACAGCAAACCTTGTCTATCACGAGCACCTGGAGTGATGATAACAGACCAGCGAACTTGGGGGCAATGACAGCCCCTTTCTAACAGATAGTACGAGTAGTTGGTACAATTACATATTATTATTTTTTGCGCTAACTCATATTATACAAGTACTTGTGTCTATGATCATCAGCTCTCAGTTGCGAGATACAGATAACTATTTATTTGTGGTTAAAAGAGTGTATGCGGTTAAGCTGCAAAACAATCGATTGCACTTTCGATAGTATCGATGATTTCTATTTTAATTATCGAGGCTTGTGCTTCTATCACTTCCATCTGAAAATGTGAATGATAGTAGTTTTTACTGTTACCTATGGATTGTATTGCAGATTTTGTAACCAAAAATAAATATGTTTCAATAATATAGGATTGTCCTTCTATCGCTACTATCTGAAAATGCAATCGATAGTATCGATAGCTTTTACTGTTACCTATCGATTGTTACCAAAAATAAATATATTATAATTATAGAGGGTTGTCCTTCTATTGCTTCTACCTAAAAATGCAATCGATATTTTCGATAGTTTTTAACATTACCTATCGATTGTATTGCAGATTTTGTAACTAAAAATAATTATACACTAAAATAGTCCTTATTTTAAACGGTGTGTATACTATTCTATAGCCATTCAAAAATGTGTTAAAATGAAACCGTCTAGATGCTTGTATAGTGAGAGAGATAACAAAGATGGCGAAATAAAGAGAGTAATTCTTACGTTTTATACCAGAAAAGAAATATCAACATTCTGGAAAGTTTTAAATTGAATCTGGCATATTTTGGAGTAAGCACACTTTGGTTTCATTTTAAACCAAAATGCCCAAAGAGAGAATAACATTTTACACCAAAAAAGAATAAACAATATTTGGGAATTTTCAAATTTGAAGTTCTATTTGTTAGAAAGCGTATTGATTGCCACATTTGGTAAGATTTAGCTCCCATTAAATTTACTTCTTCTTTTTGAACTAAATCCATTTACCATTAAGATTAGATTTATGTCAATAGAAAACCAGTACGTTAAAGGAAAATTTCACCACGGCCAAAGCGGAAATCGGAAAGAGCTGTATCAATCAATGTGGCCTATAAATATATTTATATCTGGTCAATATTGATAATAACAAATGCTTCTCTCACTCTTTAGGCAGGCCCAACATGTTAACGATAAGGTTACACTCCACCTTAACTTATGGACAAACTCAATTTCTTCTGCTCAAGTTGATATTAAACTGCCTCGAAATCTTAACGACACTTTATATGTACTAAAGATAAGGCTTAGTAGACATTGCAATTTTGAGGTTATTTGCTTTTTTTGAGCAGCCCTGCCAACTTAGCAAAGGAATGCTGTCAACTTTCTTAACGTGAAAGTAAGACAATGAAACTCAATTAATGCGCACGGCAAATGTATCTTCACGACAACTGTGCCGAACTTTGTCGTGAATATGCGAAACAGTGCCTTAGTCTCTTAATAGTTAGCCTAATTGCACAATCTCATTGTGAGTTGTTTAAGTAAGTTGGCGAGGGTGCCTAATGTCGCTTAACTACTTATGATGCGCCAGCACAAAATGTCTGCCACATGTGTGTTCACCTCACAATGCTGCAAGTTCCTTTTGGCCACACAAATCGCTGGCCATTTACAACGGCGTCCACTTGGCGTTACAGTTACACAATTCCTGCCAGCTACTGAAGCAGCCGCTTGCGCGTACTTGCAGATACAGATACTACATGTGTATGTGCGGATACAACTAAATAAATAGTTACGAGTATGTAGTATGGGTGTAGCTACACTTGTGTCTGTGTGTGTGTGTGTGTGAGTGTGTTTGTTTGTGTGTGTGCTTGAAAGCACTCTCCACATTGTGGCTGCTGGGCTACTTCATGTCGCGCACAATTGCCACTAATTTAACGCTGGCTTTTTTCTTGCTTTTCTGCTTTCTTAAATCTGCCTCAAAGCTGACACTTTTGTGCTGCTACTTACACACACATTACAGTACACACACCCACACACACATACACACAGTTGTACATGTGTGTACTCTTGAAAGCATTACTAATCTGTGTCTTTTATAAAGCCAAGTCAAAGCGAGGTCAGGCCACGACTCGAAGTCGTAGTCGTAGTCGGACTCGGGACAAGGGACAGACTTTGCCGCTAAAGTATCTCTAATGAGACTTAAGCACTATGTACTTCAGACTCCAAGTTGGACATCTTCTATGAACGATTTATGTGCCCAAATCTCAAACATTGTACTGGGCGTGGAAATAGCCTAGGAAAACTCTAGTATATTTGAAATGTTCTTGAAAAGCAATCATCAAAACAACGACCACAACACATTGCTTAGAACTATAGCAGCTAAGCGCTATCAAATCTATATATTCTGAGAGAGAGAATGTCTCAGATACTCTCGCTCTCTCTCTCTCTCTCTTTCGCTGTCTTTCTCTGTCTTTCTCTGTTTGCATAATGCATTGTAAAGATCAAAATCAACTTAGGCAGCAGCGATAAGAATCTCAAGTGCAAAGCAGCCAGCGAAGCGTTCGACAAAAACCAACACAAATGTATCTATGAGATTGTTGTTGTTGCTGTTGTGTTAGCTCGTTTACAGCCTTCTTTGCTGCCTCAGTAGTTGCTGCTCCTATTTGAATAAGTATTTTTCATTGAATTTCGTTGCGCTGTGGAAATTTTCAGCACTCGCACACACAGAAGAGAAGAAAAAAAAATGTAAAAAACAAAAACAAAAGTAATTAAGATGCACGAGGCAATCGGCGGAAGCAAAAAGATGGCGGACACAAAATGTGGGCGGCACTGCTGCTATGACCAGTGAGGGAGGGGGTTAGTGGGTAGGGTGTTGAGGTACCGGTAGGGTAGCAAGATTGTCTCATAGCTGTTGTCATGTCTACGCCTGGGGCAGCTGGAAAACCTCACAGAGTTGTTGCCGTTTCACATGAACAATTCGTGGCGATAATTTATAGAATAAATGAAATGCACTTCATGGCTACTTGGAAGGCAACCTACCCGGCAGAACCCAGGTCCATACCAAAGCTGATGCGGTAATTAATCTCTGTGCTGTGCGGTTTTGACGTGCTTTGAATAGTACGAGATACAGACAGAGACAGACACTGAGACAGAGACAATTATGGCTAGCTGATGATGATGATGATGATGTTGATGATCGGCATCAACAACATCTTCTTTGTGTGGGCTGTGAATTGTGAATTGTGTTTGCCCCGGACACAAAAGCCAAGATGATTAGCAATAACTGATGCTACCTTTTCTTTTTGGAGAGAACAAACAAAACGAGCCAAGCTCGCAGAATGCAACTTAATTTAGATGCCAAACAAAAAGAAAAATGCGAATATATATACATATATATATTTGATTTGAAAAGAAGCAGCGACAAGTCAAACAAATCTGAAGAAAACAACAAATGAGACAAGACAGCAACAAAAAAGCTGTGGGACTGAAACTTCAAATGAAATCAAAAGTGCAAATGACAACAAAAGACGAGCTTCGCTCAGGTTTAAGGAGAACCAGTCGAAGAGGCAGAGCATGAAGAGCAGCACAAGAAGAAGCAGAGGAATAACAAGAACAACTATGTGAAGCACAAAATGTAAATCATTTGTGCAAAGCAGCAGCAGCAACAACAAGTAACAACAACAACAACAAGTAACAACACCAACAAAAAGTAACAACGGGCAATAATCAATTGAAGTGTCTGTCTCAGTATATTGAATACACTTTCAGATAAACAGATATATCAATAAAATCATGCAGCTTGTACTGGGCAAGAACTGTCTTATATGGATTAAGAAACTGGCAGTCCTGTTCCCATTTCCAATTTCAATTAAATCCTTCAATATCGAAATTGTAAGCTATATTAAATTCCGTAAAACTATTAATTTTTTTTTTTATCCATGCTAAAGGGAAGAACGTTTTTTATTTCAATGGAATAAAGAAAATCAAAAATGATTCGGCATATATATTTATTGGAATTGGACACAGGCCTGTATTACATATTCCGATTAAACATTAAAATTACTTCTAAACATTACCGAAGATCATCTAATACTGTAGTCTTTGGTATTACCTAATAGCAGTGCTGCAAAATAATTGATAATACTATCGATAGTAATGGCAATTTATAATTGCACTGTTTGGTGTTGTTAAACACATATTTACGTATTATCTAACACTGCTTGTTGCAACTGTTCACTAAAACACTTACCAATCCATTGGAATGAAATGTAATTTATTAAATAAACGATTTTTATTGAAATATGCCTGCATTGCTTCCTTTTATACATTCAAGTTTCAAAATTAAGATCTAGTATCAAGTAAGTGTTACTTGATGGTAAATATCTGTCGATTGTATCAAGGACTGTACCCATACATAGTTTTGCAGCACTAAAACATGATCTATGAGTATGCTAGGTTAACATAAACTTATTATCCAGCTGAAGGCCCTGGCAGTCACTGCTGTTAAAAACTTATCATATAAATTTAGATATATATGGTTAGTTGCTGTTAGTTAGTGATAAAGTATGTTAATTTTATCGGATTCCTTGAAGGTATTTTACACATTAAAGTACAAAAAACGACTTTAGGCACAAGAAATAACTCATTTGGATTTATTTACTTAATAATGCTTTTCCTAATTGAGACACAGGATAATAATTTATTTAGTTAATAAGGCTTTTCTCATCACAGAAAAGTATACAAAGAAAAAGGGTACGTTAAAGCTATTATTAAAACAATTATTAGGCAAAAATTATAGAACAAGTAAAATATTGATAATTTCTTCCAATTGATAACTAAGCTGGGTGTATAATCTTTCATTTTATGGGCAGACAACTAATACCAATAAACCAAGTATTTAAACACTATTTATGTATACTGAGGTACTTCCGACTAACATACTGAAACTTGGTACATTGTATTAGTAAATCATTGTATTTGGATTTATGAAGGTAAAGTAATATATTTTATCTACATATGGGTATGCATCTTAAAAGTGGCACCGCAAGTGTGTAGAAGCTTCGTTACGCTGATGGAAAAGGTTAACAAGCTGTTTGTCTTTTTTTTCGGGGTGTTTGTGCGATAGGGGGCGTGACGCAAGGGGCGGATGAGGTGTTTGGTTAGTTACCAGTCAAACGGAGGCAGCGACAGCGACAGCGGCGTCGACCACATAAAGTGGAAGACAAGTGGCAGCATGGACAAGTGTCATAGAAATTACGATTGTATGTATTTGTGTGTCTGTGTCTGTGCATGTGTGTGTGTGTATGTGTGTGTGTGTGTATTGCACAAGCACAAATGAAAGAACGCAACGCAAATGCAAGAAACCAAATCAAATTGCCAGCCAAAGAAGAAGACAAGAAAGGAAGACAAAGTAGAAGAGCAAGAAGAAGTATAAGAAGGCAATCGCAAAGGCGAAGGCAAACTGAAGCACGCACTTCAGACCAAGAGGAAGAGTCTGACGGACTGTTAGACAGATGGACAGGCCATTTTGTTGTTGCTGCTGTTGCTGCTGCTGGTTTCTGCTGGCAGCGCTGTCGGCCATTGGGGACGTCAGGTGCGGAAATGGCATAACCATTGAGCTGATGACGCGCCTCGTCCATATTTTTTTTTGGTTTTTTTTTTGTAGTTGTTATGCACGTTCCGGCAGCGTACTCACAGCTCTGATGAGCCACACAGCCAGCCGCAACTGTCCAAAGTGGAGCGCCCAAGAAACAGTCGCAGCCGAAGGCAGTCAGTCCGTCAGTACAGTCAGTACAGTCAGTCAGTCCGGCTGTCAGTCCGTCCATCAGTTGGCAGTTGGCGTTGACAGTTCAAGTGTTTACCAGCAGCAGCTGCGAGTCAATTTTAATTCAATGAAATTACGTAATTGAGAATTTTGTTATTTGAAATGTTTAAGTAGCTCATAAATGAAAGCAGCAAAAAGCGAGTACCATTTAATGGCAGCTATAATTGGGATAGTTGTAGCTAAAAACCATGTAGTTACTCCTTTACAACTTAAATGCCTATTTGTGTGATCTTTGTTGATAACATATGTTGTACATATCGATCACGCACACCAAATTTGTCAATTGCTATACGTGTTTACCATACACATACATACGTACATACACATATTTACCAACCATCAAAAACTTAAGTAAATTCTTCTTGAAGATTGCCGCCAATAAACATCCACCAACTCATTTATGTCTTGTTCATGGTAAGCAATAACAATCGAAGAGGTTTCTGGGCTCTACGGAATTTTGAAAGCAAATCTCTGTATCACGTATCTAAGCTTCAGATGAACTATATTCTGTAAGCATCTTCTTAATACTCTATAGTAAAGGCAAAAGGCATATTGTCTTAAATAATAGTATTTTATGTTTTCTATAAAAATGACAGATTTTGAGTTAGGTCTCGTACACATATTACGTAATCACTTTTTCATCCTTTGTTGATACCCTCACCACTATGTCATCAAGCGTAATCATTTAGCTGTCCTCTCCCCTCCCTAACCAATGATTACGTGATCACCCAAAATTAATTTCTTCGAAGAATAAAGAAATACCTTTTGCACACGTTTACCTATTTTTATTAAGATCCTTTTGGACGAATATTCATTTAAAAGTCAAAAGAAAAAAGTAAAAAAGAAAATGGTGAAAGAAGGCTTTTAGATAGATTACGTACTCATATGCCAAGTCATGAAGCGTAATCAATTGGTGGACTCCCACCATTAATGCTTCCATCAACCCCCTTGATAATTACCTAATATGTGGACGAGACTGATATATTATCGATATTATTAATAGTTCAGACGTCGGTCAAACTTACAGCAAACCCTGAAACGCGATCCGGATATAAGGGGCAAAAAGGACTAAACCCGATAAGGATAAACAGTAAAAGGATATTTGAAATAATTTATAGACAGATTAAAATTTAAGATATTATAAGTAAGGACATGAAAGAAACGTGGTAAATCTAAATCGCATGTTGGTTAAGTTAGAGAGACTAATTTAGTAGAGTTCCCAGTCTATGAAGGGCAATTTCTCAAGATTTGAGAAACTTACAAGTGAAAATGATAAAAAAAATTTCCCATGGTTAATGATTATCAATACCATATGCCGACCTACTGATAGATAATAACTAATGATATGGCAAAGTCAAAGATTATTACATTTCGCTATCGATGGGAAAATTCACCACAAATTGTTTGCGTAACAAGATATTCTTCGCAATAAAAAAGCCTGAACTTTGTCATAAAAAACTGGAAAACTGGCCTCAGTTTTATATGGATCTCAATAAATCAAATATCTGAACATTGCTTTACCTTAATAGAATTTTCTATACACAAATATTCCAAATCGCAGCGCGTGCTTGGAGTACAGCGTATTACCTGTTTTACCTTAAAGGTATTGATGAGATTCAGCACGGGTTTTATTATATAATTAATTTACATAAATGTAATTATAATAAAAGTGTTTAAAACAAGAAATTCCCCTTACCACTTAAATTGAAAGGCTTTTCTAAAAATCATTTCTTCTATTATTTATTTATATATAAAAAAAACATGCTCTTTCTATTGAAAAACACAATAAACAAACACAAAAAATTTTTTTGTAAGTGTTATTTTTTTATCTACTATTCTTGTGTAATAATAAACAGTAATATATTTGTATCTCCATGTGTGGCATTAGACTGTGATTGGCAACTAATAAACTGACCATAATCGCGTTAATTGTGTGATAGTATTTAAAATTGGTTATTAAGGTGCCACTCATTTTGAAATGAACAATAAACAATTAGCAATTGTAGTTTCTGAATATCAATAAAGCATAAAAGCAATTAAAATGTCACCGGCGAAAAATCACTTGCACTGCAACAAACGCCAACTTCCACACACATAGATACAGATAGACAAACTTATAGATACGCGCAGTACTTGTAGATTTGTAGCGCACAGTGCTTGACATTGTAAAATATATCTCACAGTGCGCGAGTGCTTCTGTGTTTGTTTGTATTTATGGCTGTGTATATGTTTAATTTAATTGCCAATGATACGCGTCATTCAAAGCGCAAAGCGATACATTACGATGCTATCTATGACGGAGTCAGAGGCAGGGATTTTATATACGAGTAAACAAACAGTGAAATACTCTATAATAGCGACTGTGGTCTTTATCACTATACGAAAATGTGTGGCATAGGTCAGTGTGAGAAGCGCCAGAAATTAAGATATGGATTACATTCCAATTTAGATATACGAGTAACTAAGTATTTTGTTTTCATTGCATTCCTGCCTCAACACTTGAGATACTCGTGCTCATTAGCGGCTGTAGGTTGTTGCTATTCTTGGAATTAGGTACATGTCGAAAACAATTATTAACATAAAATGAAATGAACATTAAGTACTTATATGATCATTTTGTTCATTGTATTGTTAGTGCATTTGAGATATCGCTATATGTTATTGCTTTTCTTCTTATTGTTTGTTATTTTAAACGCGTTTAGCGCAAAACGATACGGCACTTGGGGGGCACTTTTAATGGACTTTCCTTGGACGGACGACGGCGCCACTCAATGGCTGACTGACGGAATGATTGCCTAACAGAGTGACTGACTGACAGAATGTCTAAATGCTTCCCCGATCGACTACTGTCTTTGACTAGCCTCGGTAATACCCCTTAATATAATAATAGGTTTGCACAAGGCTTCCCCTGCATTCGCATCGAGAATAGAGATTTCAAATATGCCAAAATAAAACCATTATAGTTATATTTATCTTTTTGTACCTTGTTTACATACAAATTGTACAGAAACTGCGTTGCAATGCCATAAAATATATTAACATTTTATCAGTATAATGTGCCAAGTCAATCTAGACCTAGCCGTGGGTCTGAAAGTCTGCCCAGAACTACCAATTAGGAGTGTTTTTATATTAAGGATATATTTAATATACCATTATTTGTTTATTTATAATATCGAATGACAGCGACAACCTTAAAGATATAGAGTTATTGATCATCTTGCTCGTTACATATTTATCTGGAGCTATTATACGCGACGTTAAACAATTTAAACTGCTTTCTTCACACCATTAATTGCTTTTACATCGCTATTTTGTACTTTTCATGGTCAAATTAATTGCACATCCCATATTTTTGCACACTTATCTCATTCGCGGTCATATTAATTAACATTTCATCTGCGGTTCTTCGTAACCAATTGAGATTAAGTTCTGTACTACATTCTTGTTATTACAACATTTAAGCTTCGAGTGCCGAATTGCCGATTAACCAAATGAATGTGGGTTGAAACTTGTAACAAGACTTTATCCTTGTTTGATTAGGAGGAGTATTAGAAGGAGAATGGATATATAATCCAACAAAAGAAAGGAAAAGTCAGCAAGTATATTCTCAAGTTTGCAATACATATTTATCTTAACTTTCCATTGTATATATTTGAAAACATTGAGAGTTTTAATAGCCAAATCTGATGGTTAGTTCTTAAAGTAATTCCCATCTTTTTTCGGGTGCGCTTTTCACCTTGTAAAATGAGCAATTGAATTATTGTCTGTAGTAGAGTATTGCGAAATTAGCTGTAAATGTTCTCGTCGACGAACATTTAATTAAAGCTGCCAGCTTTGGATTATTGGGATTGTGGCTTGTGGATTGGGGATTGGGTAGGCAAGTATGTATTGTAGATAGATAGATTGGTTTATGGGTAGGTAGGTAGCTAGGTAGGTATGTAGATGGATGCAGTGAAGCGTGTAGTTTCGCATTGTTGTTTGTTGTTTTGTGTGAGCTTCACTTGCCATTAGAAATGCGTCGCGATGTAGAGGAAGCGCTGCTCTGAGCCCGCTGCTATCGATGCCAGCCGATCTGGTGTTAAATTTAATTTATGGCAACGCTGCATGCTCTACATATTCTGACTCTGCTGCCACACCACACCACACCACACCACACCAGAGCAGACCAGCAGCAGCGTTGCTTCGATAGTCGAAGGTGTGCCCCAGTCGAACGGTTGGGTCAACCAGGGGGCCCAATCGCTAATTGTCATCGACACGGGGCTTTGTTGTTTTGCAGCTGGTCTGTTAAGCTGAACATGGGCATGGCACTGGGAATTTCTGACTATGGCTCCTTCTGATGATCTCCAGTTGATGGGCATTGTCTCTCAGCTGCGTGTACCATGCTATCTGTCCAAAATTATCAGCCGCGTTGACCTCGTTTTCCGCTGCTTATTCATCTTTTCATCTTTGCTGCTGCTTCTGCTGCCTCTGCTGATGCTGCTTCTGCTCCTGTGCAGCGCATTTATTCAATTTATTTCTATTGCTGGACGGTCTTCGTTGCCGTCGTCTTTGGGCTTTGGCCAATTGTCATTGTACTAATTCCATTAAACGATGGCAGCGTCGCCGCTTGCGTGTGCTTTTGTAATTGAAGTGCTCATCATAGAGCAGCAGCAGCAGCAGTAGCAACAACAACTCGATGGATTGCTCGTTCTATGCTTCATTGAATGTACTACATAAGTAAGCACTACGCACATACATACATATATACACACCACACATACATACATATATGCATATGTATGTATATGTATTTTCGTTTGCGTGCTCGAGTGTCAGCTTGTCTATTGAGACATTTGACGCCTTCGTTTGCTGTTATCAGCGTTTGAAATTCTTTCAAATTGCTTCGCCTGCTGCGCTTTGCTGTCTGCCCAGCGATTGTCATTGCCCTGGCACCACTTTACTCGTACTTATACCCTTGCCGAGGGTATATTAACTGTTTCAAGCATTGCTATAGACATTTACGACCCCATAAAACTCATTTAATATACTACTAAACTTAATATATACAACTTATACTATGCTAATCACATCTAACAGTTTACGGCATGATAAACGACCTATGTTATGTAAATAGCATCTGTTCGTTCTTCTTCCTAAGTTATGTTAATAACATAGCTCTGTATTGAGGAACTGATATACTACTTATGTTAAGTTAATTGTATTACGATATATAGCAGCTATTGGCAATTTCTGACAAGAATTTATTAGTACAACAAACAACTCTTTCTGGATGTATAGCTGGACAACTCTTATTGAAGTCCATAACATAACAGATCACCGTGTTCTGATCTTATTGAAGACCTTAACATAACAGATCACTGTGTTCTGATCTTGTTGAAGTCCTTAACATAACAGATCACTGTGTTCTATTGAGCATTTACATTTCTTAATTTACATAGTTGTATGTTTGCATAATTAAGCAACCAAAAAACCACATAGTACTTATGTTAAGTTAAAAATCAGACAAAAATGTAGTGGTAAAACAATTTGATGGGCAACACTAATCAAAGCACTTAACATAACAGATCATTGTTTTTAATTTACATTTCTTAATTTACATGGCTGTTTGTTTACATAACAACATTGAATGTAAACTGCTTGACATCGCAAGGTCCACAGATGACCCGTGGCAGCTCAACCTGTATTTACTTTTAAGATTGCCATATTGCTTAGCTATGATATCACAAATTGAATAATAATGCCTGCAAGTGTATTTAGTATTCTGCCAGCCGATGATACTTGTTCTTTCTTGTTTCATATGCTTAGGCGAGTATGCGAGTACTCGTACCGCCCTGGCCTGGTCGGGCCATCCATTGCCTTGCCTCGGTTTCCACTGCTTATCGTGGCGAGGGCAACTGCGAAGCAGCCAAAACGAGGCCGTCGCCGTCGTCGAATGCAATTTTCTAATAATTTTTTGCCATTGTATGTGTGTGTGTGTGTTTGTGAGTGTGTGTGCTTGTATGTGTGCATGGTGGCACTTGTAATCACCATTAAAAACGCTTCACAAGTTGCTGCGAGAGTTCAGTTGCTGCTGTACTTGCAGCTTCCTTTGAGCTGCCCCTTGGCCCCATATTTACAGCAAGACGCTCTGCACCCCCTTCCTCCCTTACCCCTTTCAATTCTAATGAATATGTTAAATCTGACCCAATTTGTGTGCAAAAAAAAAAAAACTGAGCGCTTAAATGAATTCGCATAATTAGATGCAGCAGCAGAAGATGCAGCGGCGTCTGTTATGTAATTTGTTGTGCGTATGTGGAAGTTAATGGGAGTTAGGGGTGAGGAGTGAGCAGAAACGTCGCTTATGAACCATTTTCAAATAAAGTGCGTTAATAACTTCAAAAAAAACGGTTTTGGGTGCGAGAACATTATATTGTGTGGAGAATGGAGTAATCAGCCAAATTGAAGGGAACTTGGTCAAATGATGTTGAAGATGATCAGTTGGGAAATTAGGAAAGCACAGTTAACATAAGTAAGTGCTGGTACTACTGCTATCTACTGGTAGATATTAAAAGTACTTTTTAATTAATTTATTATTCCCTGAGCCCATAAAATGGGTAAAAAGGTGTTACTCAGCGTGTGCAAATGTATGTAACAGGCAGAAGGAGATATCTCCAACCATATAAAGTATATACATATATTCTTGATCAGTATCAAAAGAGATTTCGATTTGGCCATGTTCGTCTGTCTGTCTGTCTGTCTCTGCGTCTGTATGAACGCGTCGATCTCAGCAACTATGAGAGCTATGGACACCAAATTTGGAATGTAGGTTCCTGTACACCATACGCATATCAAGTTTGTTTCCGATTGCAGATATCTTGACCCGCCCCTCTGCAATTTGATAAAAACAGCAACAATCTTGAAGATATAGCTTTGGAATTTACTATGTATAATACTTTAGTCACTCTTAATCTACTGTCCCAATTTCAACTTGATCGGATAATAAACACTGAAGTTATTCGCGAAATGCCTCGCTTGCGCTGTCGCTTGTGTGTGTGCGTCTTTGTGGACGACCCCTAATAAACAAGTGACAGCTTACACCAATACTATTGATATTTTTGTAAACAAAATTCTAAGTTAAACTAAAGACGACTGTGAAACAAGTTAATGTTTAAATAAAGTAACAAATTAAAATAGAACTTAGCTCAATAAAAAATCAATATTTTATTGCAACGCCCGGACTGTGTAAATGCTTAAATCGTTCAACAGATGTTTTAAAGTGTTTTAGGATGGCAAAATGTTTCAACAGACCATGTTAACAATGTTTCGTGACCACAGTCATAGCATAAACCTGCCTAGAGGGCTTTTAGCCACTGTCCATTTCCTGAGCGAGTTTTTTCCACTTGAAATTGCATAAATTCCATATACGGAATGTAACTCAAATACTCAGATGTGTGGCTTATGCTCGAAGCCAGTAACCACCACAGAAGTGGCAGCCGCCGCCACAGAAATTCGAGTGCCAAATACTTTTGGCTGACACAAATGTCAACATCATTGGACCGAAGCGGATTGGTCAGCATTCAACAGACCACAAAGCGCTGCCTCAGTCACCCACTTTGTTCATTTGTGCGCCTCATTGGACTTGGCTTTATTGGCCTGACTGCCTGGGAGGGAGGCTGGCTCGAAGGCTGACCGCTTGACGGCCGCAACATGACCCTCCTCCACCTACAGCACTCACCGCCCTCGTTAACAGTTCTTAAAAAAAACTTTGTGAAAATTGCCTGTCATGCGTTTTATTTTCACTAAGCACAAAAAGACGTACGACAAACAAAAAAAAAAAAAAAACAAGAATTTCGCCCCGAGCCAAAAGAAAAATTAAGACATTTAACGCTTTTTTCATTACGGCATTGTCATTGCCTTCCATTACACACCCGCCCACCAGAGAATTTGGTGTTTGGTGGTCCGTGCAGCGCTGGCCATTGAGGCAGTGCCACCGATTGAGGCAGCGTGTCCAGCGTACAACGTTGTTTGTCCAGGCGTTGACGACACACGTCCCAACAAATCTTGCCACCAATGTTGTTGTTGTTATGTTGTGTTCTTGGGGTTTTTGGGGGTTTTCCCCCCGTTAGCGGTTTTGTGTGCGTGGAAATTTGATAAACTGCTTTTCGACTTTATTGCTGTTTTGGCACAAAATTCCTTTTTATTTGCTATGACCAATTTTTGGGGGTATTTCTTCGTGTTGTTTTTTATTAGTATTTTTATTTACTTTTATGTGTTTATTATTTGACGCTGGGTTTGGTGCTTTGCCGAGCGCAAAATTGAGACATTTTCATCCTAAAGAAAGAAAAAAAGGATGCTTAGCTGAAGCGGCCCATTCTGGCCATTTGTGTCACCAAATCCCTCAGTTGGGCCTATGTTTTTAATTTCTTTCTATGAGTTTTGTGGCTTTACTTTTTTTATTTATTTGTATTTCATTTTCCGTAAATTGTTTTACAATTGGCGCTGAGGGAATTGACCGAATACAGAACTTGCGAGAAGTCCAAGCAATGAAAATTCAAGTGCTGCAATCATTTACAGAAGAAAAACGAAGAAGCAAAGGATTCTTAAAGGGCTAACAAAAAGGCTGCAGTTCATAAAATTTGCAATTAATTTCTTATTGTTAATTAATGTAATGGTTAATGGCATAATAGTTACACGAGTTAAGCTTAAACTCAAAACTATACTAGTTAATTTCTGACATGTGGATTTGTAAACAGGTTGGGTTATCTTATAAATTATAGCATTTGCATTTATTTTCCATATTAAAGACTCTTGTAAGTACGTACTTTTAAACATATGATAAATGTACAAACATACATGATATACCTTGATATTTATATTTATATTTTTATTAAATTGCAATTTTTTAATCGATTCTTTTTATAATTTATATGCAAATTATTGGCTTTAAACACGAACACATTTATACAATTTCTTTACCATCCCATTGACATTTCTGCTGAAATGTTTTGTGGCTTCATAAAATTAATTACTTTAATGATATCATTCAATACTTGTTCTGTTTGATGTCGCAAGTATCGATTATATTTGATTTATATTTACAACAGACCCAAATTAAGACTCGAGTTCGTGTTCTCGCTAATAATTATTGTTATTTACTTGTTACTCATTATTTATTACTATAATTATAAACAGTCTTGGTAATAGATCTGCAAATATATCTACTTTGCCTTCCATATAATCAATCTTTTAAAATGTTGACTTAACTTAAAGAGAGTTGCTTTAGTAGACCCCAATTGTTTTGATATGTTGGACTATTCATTAAGGATCCTGAGGTTCGTAATATTTTCACAAAGTATATACTGATATAGTCTGTCTGTTTCTAAGGGAACTGATCTTTCTGTTTTAGAGGCATCAGATTGAAGCTTGACACATGTGGCTTCCCTTTATTGTAGGCAACACATAGTACGTCGGTTCTAGGTTATCCGGGATCTGATAACTATATCACATAGCTGTCACAGCAATGATTGTTTGAAATGTTTGGTTTTCCAGATATTTAAGATAAACCGTCAATTAAAAATATTATTGTGCTACAAACAAGCAGATTCATACCGCTCTATTATATAGGTGTCATAGCAACAATTGAAAGCAACATCAATTCTATTAAACGTTTTTAATTTTAAAGATATCTCAACCAAACTGCAGACTGTTAAGTTTCTTTAAAAGCTATAGATGTTGGCCAAATTGAAAATATGAAAAACGAACCATTAAGATCTTAGGTATAATTATCATAGGAACAATTGGACGAAATTCCGTTTTTGTTTAAATAATATTGCTATATTGCTGTAAGGCTATAAGAGTATTTTTTCCGCTCAAGTTGCTCTGTCCTTTCTCTATTTTTTGGCTTACAATCCAACAGCAACATCGATTATATTGACATGTTATTACCAAGCATTGAACCATATCGATACTGGGAATATTGATATATAAGTACACAACTCTATTTGGTAATACTTGCGAATGGTTTGTCTGCTTGTGATGACTTCATTTGTAAGCCCATCTGCAATTTGGCTAACTTTCAGTTGCTGCGAGTGCTGGTGAACTTGATGTTTCGGCTGGAGACGCGCCCAGTTGTTAACAATTGGTTTGGGTTTTTTGTTATGGTAACAGCTGCAGTTGCAGCGGCTGCGGGCCACAATAATAAATAAACAGTCAGGCAGGCCACTTGAAATTGGATCGCCAAAAAAGAAAAATAAACAAAAGCGGCAACAGAGACGACGAACGACGGCAGCCACAATAAACACGCAGTTTTCACTTTTCTGACACTTGACTTGGCTGCCGCAGAGTCCAGAAGTCAGCTACCGGACCCCTGATGATGTCACACAAATACACACGCATACTCAAACACACACAGACACACAGTACTACTGGCAGCCGCCGCCAGGCGGTAGCAGCAACAATAACTCATAAATGAAAAGTGAAAATCGCGTTGCCATCGTCGTAGAAAGTTGCGCAAATTCTTTGCCCCAAGGGCCGTAATACATAACGGATTGCACGCATCCGAGAGTCGCCCAATCTGGAGATACAGTTAAATATTTGCTCAAGTGTCACGCTTCTTTGCATCATCAACATCATTATCGTCATTGTCGTCATCATCTTTATTGTAATCAGTCATTATCATTGTCATCAGATGACGACGGCGCGTCGCTCATCGCATCCTGCGTACGTTTTTGAGGACAGCTCTGGGTGAAATCGCAAGTACTCATGCTATATACTACTTGCTGTATCTATTGGATGCGCCTTCCCCTTTACGTGCTGTTAACGCCCAACTCGGGGGCTTTTAATTACGGTTACTCGTATTATGGACCATGGCGACGACGACTGCGCTGCAGTTGACATTGATAAAATCATTGGGCGCGTGCTGGGCAACAGACAAAGCAGACGGATCTGTCAGATATATACTCGTACTTGGAACAGCCTCAAACTCTGAGATACACGGCCACGTAACAAAACAGATATGGTTAGGAATGAAAGGCATGCCTTTAAACTTTTGACTTTTGCGTTTTGCTTTTGCTTTCAATTTCATTTTCATTTTCATTGGTGTTGTTGTTGTTGTTTCTTTAATCTGCGCTGTCGCTCGGCGAGTTCTTGGAAAATGTGTGTAAGTATCTGTATCTATTGCCGCTGCGACGCCTTGGCGGCAACTTCTGGGCCGCCTGCATTTGCTTAGCATAAATTTAGAGTCGTTGCTGTTGCTGTTGTCGATGTTGTCGTTGTCGTTGCTGGCATTCACTTTCAGTTCTTTTGTAATTTATGCTGCGAGCTCCTCTGAGGTCAAAACTCAACCACAGCACCAAACAAAGAATACAAAAGTATGCGACAAGAAACTAAGTAAGTGCAAGTATCTACACTATATGTTTTATTTGCTGCTGAAATAATTGAGGCAGCTTTTTTGAGTTAAACGGCAGCTGCAGGTCGATACTTGATAGGAATGTATTCAAGAAAAAGTAAAAATATATATATCTAATTTATGCGGAAGCTTGCAGACACCAGAAATAATCGCATTTAACCGAACATGGTCAATTAAGATAGTACCTGCTAGTATCTCAAAAAGTAGTTTGTTTCTGGAAAACATGGTAAGAATTCTTCACATTCTAGGAAACTTCAATTTCCTATTCAATATCCTTGTAAAACTAAACAAACACATTCAAATATTGATAAAGACTATAAAAATCTACTTAAAAACATCTTTGGGGTCTTTAAACAATAATTGTTTGTTTTCACTAGCAAAATGACAGAAAAGTTTGTTTGAATTTCCGATTTATTTTAAGTTTCAACATTTACAAAAATTGCGTAAATTGATTAAGTGAAAACTTCTAATTTATTAGTAGAGTTTTGACCGTCATCTTTTATCATTTTAATTTTATAAAGAATCTACTTAAAAACATTTCTGGAGTATTTAAAAATATCTGCTTATTTTTCGTAAAGAGAAACAAAATTTGTTTGCTTCTTTCATTTCTTTTAAATATCAATATTTACAAAAAAGTAGAAAATGATAATAAAAAAAATCAAATCCCATTTTATTATCATCATTTATCATTTAAATCTTTCAACGATAAATGAATATATTTTACCTGTTCCCTTTTTTCAAATCGTTCGGAATTGAATTAGCTGTTCTGACTGCTGAAAACTACAAGATATTGAAAACATTTCATGCTGAAAAGTAAATTAAAATGAAAATGATAATATCGATTTACAGATTTCCTATTAATCCAACTGATTAGCCCAATAATTCGAAATATTTGCCTTATCCTAAAAATAACAGACTAATTTGTCTGCATTTATAATGTATTTTAAATTTCCAATTTATTAGAAGAGTTTCTATCATCATCATTTATCATTTTAAATCCTTGCTTTCAATTTTATTTATTCAACGATAAATAAATTCATTTTTCCATTTTAAAAATTCTATTTATGACTATCTAACACGCAGACACATATAAAATATACACACATTTTGTTTGCTTTCACACCCTTCGCGTTTACTCTCCCCGGGGCATTTGAGTTTTGCAGTTGTAGTAGTTTGTGTGCAGTCCTTAAACGTTTTACTGGCAGCACCACTTGTAAATATAATTGGACTCTTTTCGCTTAATAATTTAATAATTATGTGGGGAAGTTGAAGTACTCTTTTATAAGACCATTTATACAGAGCATGTTGAAGTACTTTGTGGCTGCATTCAAACTCAGTAACTGGCTTGTTGTCATATGTGCAAACATGTCTTCCTGATTGGGATCAGATATATCTGTGCAAACATGCACTCGTCTGAGTACTCTTGCATGCCTACAACAATTTATTGCCAACTTCATGATAAATTTACTGTGTATACTTCTTTTCTCTAAGGCCATAAACAGACCCAGCCAGTTTGGTTCCGAGGGTCATGACAAAGGAAGCGACGCCATAACAGTGGAAACAACAAGAACGAGCAGAACTAGCAACAAGGACAGCTGGGTCTCGAATTTGGGGATTGCCGGCTGGCAGCGGGTGGCATTTAAATAAACAATGTGCACTGCTTCAAATTTATGCGCATATCAAGCTGACAAGGTTATGAAAATGCTAGCACAGCCAGACTGC
The DNA here is from genome assembly GCA_037075165.1 of Hirtodrosophila histrioides. Taxonomy (NCBI): domain Eukaryota; kingdom Metazoa; phylum Arthropoda; class Insecta; order Diptera; family Drosophilidae; genus Hirtodrosophila; species Hirtodrosophila histrioides. The sequence goes on from JBAMCL010000071.1 coordinate 168,618, forward strand.
CATCTTTCTGTATGTCTCTCACTGCTTACAGCCCAATCCATCCCACACCATGCCCCATGCCACCCCAAAACCCATCTCATGCCACACCAGCTAGCTCAGCTGGCTGCTGAGCTGTTCAGACTCTTAGTTGTAGGCATGGCTGAGCTTCTGCCTTTTTGTCCTTGTAGATTTTGGCAATTCCCTGCCCGTTGCCAGTTTGCGAGCAGGTGGATGCGTCACCTATGATTCACACACACATACACATCCCTGTCAAATACTAGGATCAGGGTCTGTCATAGGCGTCTATTTGTCCTGAGTTCTGAGTTGTATACATATATTTTGGCAAGCATAATTGAAATGTAAATTTTGTTACAGTTTATGCAAACAAAAGGCGGCATAGCTTGAAATTAATATTTTACAATTTGTGGATGGTACTAAGAAGTTACCGGCAAGTGCAAAGCTTCTCAAACGTGTAATGTGAGCTTAAGTTGTCTTGAGACTCTGACATAACTGAATAAATATGTGACGTATAAAGACCATTCAGGCTAAAGATTGACAGCACATGAAATGATATAGGTTTGAAAGAATATACATTTGCGTAGCACTTATTTAAGTACTACACTTTCTCAATTGTCTTTAGTATCCAATCTACATAAATTAATAATATATCAAAGTTTAGTTTCCTTTTAGTGGGCAGACAGCAAATTGCACCTCAAAATCTACAATATATTTAGAGATGGTAAACTATCGATGTGCTACCAATCGATACTTTTAGATACTACTCACGAAAAATTAGGATGGAAAGGGTAAGTATAGGATAAGAGATACGTTTTAAAAAATACAAGTGCATAGAAAATAAATTGCTTTGGAAACTGTTTAATTGACAAGGATTATGGTTGGTAATAAACTCAAAACCTATTGCAATATATGGGATAATTAACATATTTCTATAGAAAATGGTAATATTATACATATATTTAAGAAATTTTCATCTTGCTTATGAACAACATTTTCTGAATAAAATAATGAAATAATATGAGTTAAGACTATTGTTTAAAAACAACATATTTCCATATCACAAAACCAACGAAATTGCAAAGATTTTAACACGATCCAAAGTATGAAAATTATCGATAGTACCAACATACCCTTTTATATTACCATTCTTTATTTCGCACACTTTCTCAGCCGACCGGCATCTTGGACAATTTCATAGATAGTATATTAAATACATAGATAACAAAGTCTATCGGAATCATCGATCCAACCATCGATGTTTACCCATCTCTATTATCGATATTACCATCGATGTTTTTCACTTCTCTATTTCGCACACTTCCTCAGTTGACCGGCATAAATTTCATAGATATTATGATAGATACATAGATAACAAAAACTATCGAAATTATCGATAGTACCATCCATGTTTTACCCATCTCTATTTCGTGCACTCGCTTAGCTAACCGTAATATCTTATCATTTCATAGATAGTAAATAGAAATACAAAACTATCGGTATTATCGATAGTTTCAACGACCATTTTGCCACCTCTATTTCACGTACTGTCTCAGCTGTCTGCTATCTTAGACAATCTACAACTTAATTTAGCTCTTTAATGTCCCATTTGGCGCACTGCAAGGCAAAAAGTTTTCATATTTGCAAATGGCATTTAAACATTACAGTTTTTAGTGGAATATATATTTCTTTATGGCCAACATTTGGCTACACACATGTGGTAAGCAATGCCAGCAACGCCTCAAAACGTGACTTTTGCTGCATTTTTGCGAAGCTGGCAAGTATCTTCGGACTGTGTTGGGGTCGGCGGAACGGGATGCGTGCGACGAGGCAGGCTCTTGTATAAGACCCCATTCGAGTTTCATAATCCGCACAAAAGTGTCGGCCATTTTGTGGCAAAAACTTAAAATGGCCAAGCAGCCGCACATTTTGAGAAGAAACTGGGCCCCGTTTGTGTGCATAAAACGGCGCTTATTAAATTTCGCTCAATTTTAATAAGCAACATTCAAATAATTTTTTATTTCTTTTTATTTTTTTTGTGTGTTTGTGTGTGTGCCGTGCATTCCAAGAAACAAAGTGAAAAACGCTGCAATTATGAGTTTTTCGCTAAACAAAAAAAAAAACAAAAAATTAAAAATAAAAAAATTTGAAACAAAAAATATTAAAAAAGGGCAGTTGCCGCCCGGCGGCTTTTTTAATGAATTTTTCACGCGCGCTTTGCAAATGAAACTCATTTTGCATAGGCACGTTTTTCCTAGTCAACGTCAACGACGTTGTTGGCTTGCTTCATGGACTCCCCTCCGCCACCCAACTGCTGCTGCTGCTGTTGTTGTTTTTAGTGTTTTTTGTTGTTAAGCTGATTTGAGCGCATGAAAGCGAAAACTAGCGAAACTAAAATGTTATTACGCATACGCTCAGTTAGCCGCAGCCCCAACAAATTTGGGTCAATTTTTGTAGATTTTTGCTCAAAACTGCCAAAAAGTAACGCCCTTACCCCATATGGCACATATGCTTGCCTCGTTGGGGGGTTCAACGACTTTAGTTAACAAGAAATAAAACTTGTTCAAACAAAAAGAAGCAGAAGTGCAGCTGATTCTCAATTGTGACGTTCTGCTGGGCTTTTGGCAAGCATTTTTTTTTTTTATTCGTCTAGGCCTCAAGTTGGTTGTTTGCAAAAATGAGTTCACCAGCCTGTTCTTCTTTTAATTGTTATATATTGTTGCTGCTGCTTTTCAGTTACTCTACTGTTGTATTTCTTTTCTTGGTTTTTTTTTTTGCGCTTTGTTGGTTAACAAATAAAACAGAAATGAGCTGGGTTTTGTGGCCTAATTAGTTTCACCTGTGTCAATGTGCAAACAAAAGCCAGGCCAGGAACATTGTTAATCAAGAAGACAAAAGTACGTATGTACATACATATGTATACATGTATGTATACATATATGTATCTGTATCTGAAAAGCGCATATATAATGCATACAGAAGGGAGCCCAAATAATGCTACACTAAACGAGCAAGCTTTTTTTTATATACTAGAAAAGAAAGAAAAGAATTTAGCTTCTTGCGAAAAGAAATACAAATAAAGTGCATTTAAATACAAAACATTTAGATAGCCTAGCAAAGCTGAAAAGTGAGGAAGTGTCAAGTGTATGTATGGATACATACGAGCACGAGTATAATCTCTATGACTATGGGAACGGGAAGTGATTCATAGGAATCCAAGACTGTGACTGGACCAGTTACCAGTAGAGTTGATGCGTGGGGGGTGATAAGGGGTGCCGCTTGGTTCAAACATGATTTACTAAAATAATATTTAATAGAGCGAAAAGTAAATATTTCTTGCATAACGGAAGTTTCATATAGAGTGCTCAAATTTTCTATCATTTTATATAATGCAACAATAAAATTATAGAATTATCATATTATGATAATTTTATGTATTGTATTGTATTTTTTTTATTTGTTATACTCTGTTCCTGAAGGGAAAAAGAGTATATTGAGATTGCCAAATGTCCGTCTGTCCGTATGAACGCAATTTTTGTCCACACCCTTGAAGCTGAAGCAACCAAACTTGGTACACTTGTTTGTGTATATCCTCAATTTATGAAGTGTCAAGACATCAAATTTGACATACAGACTACTGTTTTTGTCGCGTCTTTTTCCGAACCCACAAATAACCAAATTATATAGGACTGGGAACAGAGTATTCTTCAGTCGGGTGCGTCCGACTTCAACGTTCTTACTTGTTTTGTATTATATTAAGTTATACCAAATAAAATAGTACATTTTTTTTATTCAAAGGCCGATTTTATTATGTCTATGTCTATTATTTATTATTTATTTTGTAATAAAAATAAATAAATATCAAATAGTATATTTTTTCAACAAATTATTAGAGTAATGGAAGAATTTTGAATGTAATTCACACAGACCGGTTCCCATTTCCGAAATACTTTCAAATTATTCGGAATTGAAATACATACATAGGTGTTCTAAATGCCGAAAACAGCTTGGATGTTCGATTTGAAACGTTATTACAAGAAATTTAAAACGATTCGGCCTGAAAACTAAACGGAAATTTAGTTTTTTCTCTTTTTGTAAAGTAACTTTATGCCCGTAGGTGTAAAGCATTATTTGGGCAACCACGCTATAAACGAGGCGAATAAATAAATGTTGTCGTTTAACTTGACGTATGAGTAAACGGAAATTAAAATAATAATATCGACTTACAGATTTCCCACTCATCGAACTGATCAGTTCAATAATTTCTATAATTTGCATTATTCAATTGAAGATGCTTTCGTATAAAATTATTGCATAAGGAAATACACAACACAAAATTAAATGAAATGAGATTCTGTTTATGCTTATTTACATAAATGCTCTGCAACTAAAGATTAAAAAGAAATCTTACTCACCTATCGAAGTGCGATTATTACCCCCATGTCTCGCGGTAAGCAGAGCCTGAAGAAGAAAGAAAAAACCCAAAAACAATAATAATAATAAGTAATGCTAAACACATAACCGGGAACTACACACATACGGTTTCATTGCCGCTTCCCAGAATTGTTTACCACCATTGCAGTCGTCACCGGTTCTTGGTCAGCTCAGCCATAACAAGAAATACTTCTTAGAATTGGAAACTACTGTAAAAGCAAGCAAACAAGAACCTGCAATGTCGACCCAGTCATAAATAAATAAATAACAGGAAAACTGGCGGAGGCAAGAGTCAGACAGAAATACATACCTAGAGTTAGACGTTGGAAGGGGTGGATCTTAGAACAAAAATGTAAATTATTGAACGAATTAATTCAAAGTTCAAGTCACACATTTTACGTGCGAAAAAGACAAACGCAAACAACGGCTAGAATACCGAACAACAACGTAAACAAATTGTCAAAAAAAAAATTAAAAACCAAATTCGTGGAGGGGCAAAACCGGAGAATAAAACGTCAACTTTTGATTTCATTTCAGCGACGGCGACGCTGATTTTGATTTCGAGCATGAAAAAAAACAACACAAAAACGAAACAAACAAAAAAAAAATAGAAAAAACATTCACTTTCTACTGTATGACTATGAAAGACCTTTGCTTCGTTTGTGGCTGCCAATTGTTGCTATTTTTATAGCCTCAGGGCATTGCTAATTGCGTAGGCGCTGCCCGGAATGACCAAGTAGACACGGTCCGTGCAATAGACCGCCCGCCCCCTTGTCCCCCGCGGGGCTGGGTCTGGGTCTGGGTCTGGCCCGATCTGGTCTGGTCTGTTGTAGGTGAAGGTCGCGGCAATGTTTTTCTTCTGTTTGCTTTTGAAATGATAATTTTGTTGTGCTCACTTACAGAACTAAAGCCAACTACGAGGAAATAAAATACTCTAAGACGCACTTGTAGCCTGTTGAATTAGAGCTGAAAATCCATTGATAGTGCCGCCACTCGATAATAACGATAATATCATGCTTGAAATATCGCCACTATTGCTTTCAGTGATATAGTTCGTGCACTACCTAGCAGGGTGTTTACAAAACTTGACATATTGCTTGTTGAAAAGCTACCTATGAGTATAATTTCACTTCTCTATGCATCAAAACTATCAGGCTTCAACTATCGAAACCATCGATATAATCGATAACATCGATATTAAGGCTTAAAGTTTAATCTATCCCCACTACCGATATTATTGACAATATTCGTAAATACGTAATAATGTGGATACAAAGTTTTACATATCATATACGTATACGAGTATACGTTATTATTGTAATAGACCTGCAAGCCATTCAAAGTGCCACCACATGTTAGTAACGATACTAACAATCTTAAACTATCGCCACTATCGATATTAGCGTCATGGTTCGTAGACTACCTAGAATTGTGTTTACAAAACTTGACATATTTCTGGTTGAGAAAAGCCAACTACGAGTATAGTGGCACCTCCTTACACATCAAAACTATCAAGCTTAAACTATCGATAGAAACGATAACATCGATATTAGGGCTTTAAGATAGCCCCACAATCGATATTATTATAATTATTATTATAATGTGGTTACAAAGTTTTACTTATCATGTGAGTATACGAGTATACGTCATTATTGTAATAGAGCTGAGAAGCCATTGATAGTATCGCCCCTCAGTATTATCGATAGTTTCATAAATCGCTACAGTTCATAGCGACAAAATTCGAAAACAGAGTAGTAGTTTTGAAAACTGTGCAATTTTTAAAGAAAATGATGAGTTTGGAAATTTTTCGATTTCTCAAGAAATTTTAGAAACTTATTGGCAAGGTTATGTTTATTTCTATTAGCAAAAAAATTGATCCCTTGCATAGCAAATTAAAAGGATTTGAATTGGCTTCAGTACATATAACTTATGGACTTATCGTTGTGCGTTCGCTAGGTCCAGCGATTGTAGAAAAAAACCTCGATACCTACTCATCAAAAAACTGACGATACTTTTTTTAGTTCTATTTTAAACTTGTCTGTATCCACGCAAGATTGTAAGCCTATTATACCATTAAACTACCTGACAAGTAGGGCAACCCATCAAGTTCTAATTATGTGTAGTAGTTTAAATTGTAGGCATATTATAATAATAAGATGCTATTTATAATTATTGTGTGAGTTTGCTAAAAATATAATTCAATATTGTCAAAGTCACAGGTGTCAAGTTGGTTCTTCAATGTATATTTTCCAACTTGATGTCTTGTGTGTCGTAATCCCGCATTATGTAGTATTACTTAAATATACTTAGTATGGTGCGTGTCTTCTGTGATGAAGATTCAGCAGCTAAAACAGAGACAAACGTAGTAAAAACGAAAGAAAAACGCCAACTGCAAATTGTATAGTATTAAAACGTTGTTGCCATACCTAAGTGCTTTTAATGTTTATTAATTATGCAATTAAATGTTGCTGGTCATTTAATTGTTTAATATAAAAAATAAAAATGAAAAATGCTTTGAGCTGCTGCCGCATTTTGCTGCTGCTTTGTTGCTGGCTGCTGGTCTCTGTGGTTGCCTGTCTTTCAAATGACGCTCTAATGCGCATTTAATTTGACACTTTTGGCCCGACTTTTGACTCTGGAGGGTCTGTAGAGTGACTCGTGCCTAATGGGCGCCGGAGTTCCAAGTTCCAAGTCTTCCGTACCTCGTAGCTCTTAGCCATCAAATTATGTCAGCTAATTATTTAGTTAACATCATCAGCGACCACAAAACGACAAATACCAAAAACGCCAAACAATTGTGCGCAATTTTTCTATTCATTGAGTGGAAATTGTTTTTTTTTTGTTGAACGCTTTTTCAGTTGTCTGCGTGTGTGTGTGTGTCTGTATTTTTTTTTCTCTATAGGTGCTAGCCACATATATAATTTTCAAGACCCTGAAACGCGCGCGGTTCCAAGGTCAAAGTATTTAGCATTAGTTAGATGGCTCTCCAACTGCTCTATGTGCATTTGACGAAGCACGAAGCGGCACGGAAGACGTCACCAGCCATAGAAGAAGATTTCTTCTGAATCTGTATTTGTATCTGTATCTTTGCCTTTGTTGTTGTTGTATTGTGTGTTTGTGTTCTGGTTCTGGTTCTAGAACTCGCTTGGTTTCGTTTTGGTCTCAGCCCAGCCAAACGAATTCCAAAGCTGCTTGCTGTCGTACCCCAAGGCCATATAAATTATGATAATCATAAGAATTACTTGGCGCTGTCTCATAAAATTTTTCGTTGTGGTGTCGCACCATCACCACCACCACCAGCACCACCCCCATCCCCACCCACATACAAATACATAAACATATACTAGTAGTATGTCTGGTTAACATCGTTATGTAACAAACGGCAATATAGCAAAAAGGCAATAAGCTTTATAAATAGTATGTGAGAATTTTCAATAAAATATTACAATACCATCGTGAGCTTCAAATATTTTACGTTTTCTTTACGTGCCTCAGTTGAAATTTACGTTTACGATTGCCTTCGATTTAATTTTGCCCTTTTTTTGTTATTTATTTATTTTTCCTTTTTTCGGGGGGAGAAGGCGTCGGCAATTTCTTGCTCTGGCTTTAAAATTGATGAATGGCCTTCAGTGGGGAGATGGGGAATGGGGTGGGTGGCAGCTTGAATGAAATATGCTCGGCAAAGCTACCAAAATGTATTTTGATGAGTATTAAGCTTTCAAATCGCGCTTACGATAAGCTCTCGGTGCTATATCACGTTATATATTTATGGACTGTAAAGAATGGCATTCTCACACACACACACGCACACACACACATGTAAGTATATGTAGGTATAATATAAGTCTGCTCCTTTCCGCAATACCAGTATATCCATAAAAAAATTTTAGATGATATTTAAGTTGGTAAAGAGTTACAGATAATTTTGTAGCTTCCTATATTGTTATGGGCTGTTAGCAAATCTTGTTAGGCTTATTGAAAAGTTATAAACATTTTTATAACATTCCCAGTAATTTTATGTTAGGCTGATCCTTTTACGAATTTGTTGCTAAATTGCGAATCCTTACTTATTTTTAGGGTTTTTTTATGTTCGCTAACATGCAATGAATACAAATTTTATACTTAAAAAGAGCAGTTTTGGAATAATGTATTAGTTAATCGAATAACACGAGCTGAATGCGATCATAATGTTTAATAATTAGACGTGTCTTTTAATAACTTTAAAACTATTTAATTTGTTATATATATTCAAGGAAAGATGATATTTATAACTTCAATTTATGTATAGACCCATACAACCAAGACTTTTCTCAATTTCTTAAGCTCTTTTGCGTTTATTGTGCTGGCCAGGACAAACGGTAGAAGCTAGAAATCTGTAATTCTTACAGTCACTTCCTCTTATTGTTATCGTAGGTAGGCACTCTGAAATAAGTTCCGTAAAATTGTGTCCAGAAGACGATTTCCATAATATCCAACTTTTTACTCTTAAAATAATAAAATCTACTCAGTTCATATCTGAAGATCCAATTTAGTCTGCTTACAATAAAACCAAAAAGAAAACTGTATATTCCTTCAAATAACACATACTCAAACTCACCAATACTATAACTTCACATCTACGTCTCCAATCAAAGCCTTCCCCTTACACCATAAATGATTACAAGAAAATTCATACTATACTAAGATCCGAATACCGAAAGATAATATTTTATAGTATCTATATATGTATAATAACACCTAAACTCAATTTTTAAAGATATTTCCGAACATATCAAACATTTATTATGCTGTGGAGGACAAGTTGCAATGAAGTGTTTAATACTTAATGCGAATTGATGGCATTATTTATATGTATATCACTTTATAGATATATCTACATGACATATCCAAATCAATTTTGCGCTTGTCACATTTGTTACTTTTGCCACAAAAGTTTGACAAAACCATTTGATTGAAATCGTTTAAATCGCTTAAAATTCAATGCATCTGCAGCGCCACGCCCCGTTGCTACTCCCCGCGCTATATGTTCCGACCCTGCGAAACATTTGCCTCAATCAAATCGTTTGCAAATCGTTTGTGATATATACTCGCATTTTTTATTCAAAGCCCATCGGCAAACTGCAGCTTTTGTGTCATGTTCAACATCGATGGCGATGATGATGATGATGATGTTTGCTTGTCTGCGACCGCTTCAAATCCCGTTCCCTCCCCACCACGCTTGCGCTTTTTGGTGCTTTAAATTATTAAATTCATCAGCGCTGACAGTTGACAAAACAAACCGATTGCAGTAAAAAAAAGTAAAAAAAAGAAGCGAAGACTGCTCTAAAATAAAATATTGCATTTCTGAATGTTTAAACCGAATTTTCGACTTCAGCGGTTGCTGCCGCTACCGTTCAATCGGCCAAAAGGGAGATGAGGGCGAGAACCAGGGGCAGGAGCAGACCACACGCTCGGCATATGAAATGATTTGTGCCCATTGTTCGATTGCTGGACGGGCAGGCTGCTCCTCGTCCCTTGTACCCTGTCGATGGCTCGTATTGATAATTGAAATCAGGCATGAAATCGCTGCGGCCACTTGAATTATGGCGTTTGCTGGCGCTTTTGTTCTCGCCAACGTGTACAGCCGACTGATTGGCCCCTATATAAATATAACTGCAGGGACCAGCAACTGGCGTCCGAGCAGGGACCGACAACTGGCGTCCGAGCAGGGACCGGCTGCGGGTACAGGGTTGCAGACATGGCAACGACGCAACGCGACGCAGGTGAAATTTGCATAACAATTTAAAATTCTTGTGCAGTAACGAGCTGACTGTGCCGCTGCCAATGCTCTACCCAGCTGGCTGGCCCGGAGAAGAATGGTACACCTTTTTGGCCGACCACCTACCCCTCCGTCTATTTCTTGTCCCGTCCCTGATTGATTGCTCGCACGCGCTGCGCTTTGATTGTTAGCGAATTCCCGCTTTGGTCAATGGGTTAATTAAAATTCCACTTTTCTTGGCATCAATTAAACGCAGTTGTATGTGGCGGCATCAAAGGAAAATGCATATAGAATGTTATCTTAGTTTAAAGACTCTGTTCTATTATCCAGACTTACCAGCTGTGGCTGTAGTCCACTCAATCTGTAGTGCAGGACTTTTGCTCAGCCATAAGTTTTTTATTATGTTGCAGACTCTTTGCGTCGCCGTAAAGTATAAGTCACCCCTCCGCTGTGCCTGCTGAGCAGTGCAGCATAAAACTTGGCAACCTACAAACGTCGAAAAGCGCAACTCGGCCACAAAGTTGCCGAAGTAAGAAAGCAAAACGTAAATACAGCAAAGTCAATGGGAAAATACCCTTTGCATAAACTACAGAGATTTAAGATTTCAATTATATGGTTGGGAATGCTGCAAACCTTGCAGGAAAGCGAGCGAATCTTTTCACACTTTTAACAAACTTTCAGTAATTTATTTAAGTATTTAAGCTGACTTCTTCTGCAATTTCAAAGAAATATAGAGTGGCAGCGAAATATAATATACAGTGAACGCTCGAAATAGTTAACACTCGATTATAATTATAATATAATTATGAGAGATTAATTAACAAAACAGATTTTCAATGACAATCAATAGAGTGATCACTTTCGGAATAGTGACTTTAAATCTGTTGAACACTAAATGCTAAATCCTAGATGCCTACTCAATTCAGTATCGACAATACCAAACAGCAATGAAGTCCAGCAAGCTTACTGAAAAAAACACTTTAAATTATAAATTTTTCTTTTATCTTAACATATAAAATAATTTGTGTTAGTAACTTGAAAACTCCAGAACCGCTGTGTATTTGTCCTCTTTAACATGGCTGACTGATTTGTGACCAACGGGCGGAAAACTGTTGTATGAAACTTGAAAAATTTAGTCCCGTCCCGTCACCACGGACGGGAAATGGGCTTAAGGTCAAATGTATAGGATAAGTTTATTGTTTAATAAGTTTCTATGTTCTTCATAAGGGGAGGGAAAGGAGTTGTAAGTTATTTTTGTTTATTTCTTACTTTCTCAGCCATGCAACCGCGTTGTGCCACAGCGAGAAGTGGTAGGGAACAGCTTATATACATATAAGTAATTGTTGGATTGGGTTCATTGTAAACAAACAACATTAACCACAGATTTTACAGACTTTTTTAAATGAGCAAATTAAGCAAACAAAATAAGCTACTGCAATCTATAAAGCCCACAGGTATGGGTAATATAATCATTCAATCAAGCTCCTCTTGAGCTTGGCAGTCTTCAAGACGAACTTGCTATAACCCAGCGTCAGTAAGAGCAAATTGAGGGCATTTATGGTAGCCCCTGGGGGCCACCAACGACGCCGACGCCGACGAGGCCAAGAACTGGAAGCAGGAGGCATGGGAGACAGCAGCTTTCTTGATGTGGGCGTAATGTGGGTGGTCTTTGGCTGGGTTGGCCTACTCCATCTGGTTCTACATGTCAGCAGCTGCATTTATTAGTATTTGTGAACATTTTTTTGCACTCGAGCGCGCCAATTAGCGTTGTTAAGGCAACCAAAAGAGTACCGCATGCAGCTCCAAAGCTGAGGGGGGCCCAGAGGAGAGGTGGGCAGAGCGACAATATAATATACGAGCTGTCGATCATTAACTTAGCCATGGCTTATGAGACTTTTGACACTTGTGTGGCACCGCTGAAAGGCAGCTGCTTCTGCTTTACCTCTCGCCGGCTGGCTGCCTGACTGGCTGCCTGGCTGGCTGTCTGACTCTCAATTTGTATTCTAAGTCTGTATGCACACTTATATAATGTACATGCATATAAGTAGTATGTATGTATATATGTACATAGATAGATACATATAATATAGTATGTGCATCTAGCTGAGGGGCCACTGCACAAGTGTCCATGTCCGTCTCTGTTTGCATTGCGTTGCCTTGCCGACTCGACTATTTGTTTAGACATTGCGCTCGCATTGCATACGTGGCGTATGCGTAACCTTGACAGATGTATTTGTATATATGTATGTATATGTACATACATACATATGTATGTATGTATTTATGTGTGCGTGTGTGCTTTTGTGATATTGCAAGCTAGTTGGAGAGCAAAAGTGCAGAGCGCTCTAACCCACGTCAGACGGCAATGATGAGACCCAACGCGACGCGACGCGACGCAAACCGACGCAACGCGACGCGACACGCATCTCAGCTCAATTTGCTTGAAAAATATAACAATTATGGATAGTTAAGACTGTTGCGTGTTCTGTGGGCGTGCTGCTTGATATTGAGTCCAAAGAATGGCGCAGCACTGTAATCACCATTTATATATACTGTATATAATAGGTATAGTAGCTTGTAAGCATGATTTGAGCTTAGCAAAAGAACATACAACCTTATAAGATTTTGTCACAATATATAAAAACAAGTTAATTATTAAATTAAATTAAGTCAGTATTACGTATTAAATAGCATTAAAAAATGGTAAGAATGACACTAATCTAAACATTGATACCTAATAAAATGTCCTTTAAAAACTTTTAATTTATAAAAGTTTTTGACAAAAAATAAAAAAGAAATTTAAAAAAAAAATTAATTAAATTATGTAAACAATCACGTGTCAAATTTAAATAAATATCCTTTAAAAACTTTCAAGTTCTAAAGATTAAAAGCATATGGACAAGACATCAAAAAAAAAAAAACAAATTATATTATGTTATCGTGTCGAATTGTCAATCAAGTCAATCAACCTAAACTAAACATTAATCCCTCACTTAATTTTCTTGTATTACCAGGCTATAAAGATTATCTGTTTTTTGTCAAAACATATACATACGATTTTTGTCACAGTATATCAAAAAAATATAAAATTTAATAATTTGTAGAATTAAATTAATTTTTTTGTTGTTGAACGTTGTTATTTATAATAGAATTCAGCTTTAGATAAATGTATATTGCTGCTTTAGAATAAGTGATGTAAAAAAATTAATTTTTACAACTACAAAAAATTAAGCTTTTACATCACTAATAAGAATCGTGTTATGTAATAATAATATAATAGTTAATTAATGTAAATATGTAGATCCTGGATCATTAAACCCGATAAATGGTTGGGTAAGATCGCAAGGTGCCGATCACAACCACCACACCAATAAAAAAAAAATAAAAAAAAGGTGTTATGCAAAACAAAACAAAATAATATAAAATTATAAATAATTATTTAAAAAAAAACATTATTAAGAGAGAGGAACCTACACTAATCATTGGTCCCTTAAATTAAATTTCGTTTAAAATCGGTCTGGTTGTAAAGAATCGATTAAGATTTTTTTCAAAATATATAAATAAAACAAAAAAATACCAATTTAATTGAATTACATTAACCATAACGCGTTAATCAATGTTAAGACCGAAACATTGATCCCTAATTAAATTTCTTGTACAAATTGTCAGGTTGTAAACTTTTTTGTTTGCCTTAGAGTCAACTAGCACACCTCGTAGCCAGGGCTCCTCAGTTGACAGAGCCAATCGGAAAACAACATTGCGTATGCGCATTTATGTATAATGCTTCAATATTACACATACGCCATGCAATCCACTGGAGATTGCGCAACCTTCATTTGCGCCTGCTCTTCCGGCTGCCTGCCACCGATCTATATACACTATATAAGCATATAAATATGTACATATATATGTATATGTATATAGCTATGCCAAAGGAAATAGCAATCAAAACAACAACAATAACTGGACAGCTTTAATGACAAAAATGTCTAATAGGAAATGATATTAAAACAAAAATCTTAACACAGCTGCAATAGCCAAATGCCAATACCAACAAATTTGCAAAATGCACTTGAAATTGTTTCAACTGCAACAACAACAACAACAATAACAACAATAACAACAATAACAACAACAACAACTGTTAGGCCCATTAAAAGCCACGACAATGAAGCATCGAAAACATCGAGAACGTTGATCATCGAGAATTTTCACTGAGAAGCGGGCTAGCTGGAAAAAAGCAAATAACAACAATAACAAGAACAATGACGACAAACAGGAAAAAAGTTTTGCTTACGTGATCGGGGCCCGGACTGTTCTCAGTGCTGTCTGGTAAAGATTTACACGCCTGACCTTGAGGCGAAAATCTTGCTGCAATCTTCAATAATAAAATTAAATATAATTGCGGGGCCGTAAAAGCAGCAACACAGCAATAGTAGCAACAACTACAAATACAACTGCAACTACAAATACGATTTCAAATACAAATACAAACACAAACTGCCAATCAAATTGTCAGTCAAGTGGAAAAGAGCAAAAACTGCAACACGAGCGATGGGCGAAGAAATTTTCGCAAAAACTTCTCATTGCTGTGAGAGATGATGCAGAAAACGAACGAGTGAGCGAAAACAACAACAACAACAACAACGATTGGCGAGTGCAAATAGTGCAAAGACCTTGAAATGCTGTTGGGCTGGAAACAACAACAGCAACAACACTAACAACGAGAAAGAACAACAACGAGAATAACAAATGCAAAATCACCCTGGAACAACAACACGCAAACTTAGAACCGAAACGAGCGAAACGAAACAAATCGACAGCAATAATTATAGCAACAATAACAACACCAACAGCAACAGCAACAGCAAGATCTTAAAAATAAAGAAACAAACAAAATTATTTGCAAGTATTTCAATGTAAGCATCGTGCAGCAGCAGCAGCAGCAACAGCAAAAAAAGAAAATATTATTAATAATTAGCCTTCAAGGCCCCGAAACATCAGATACCCTTAAATTTTAGCTGTACTCGATATTAAACCCTTTTGATCCCACAATACTATTCATTATATTCAAGGATTCTACTATTTTCTAGCCAGTTAAACTATCTATAGATAAGTCTTGCTTTTTAGAGCAGCAAACAAGAAAATATTATTAATAATTAACCTTCAAGGCCCCATCAGATACTGTCAAATTTTAGCTGTACTCGTTATTTTATAATATTATCTTGTTCCCAGCATACTTATCATTATCCTAAGGAATCTACTATTTTCCAGTCAGTTGAACTACTTATAAATAAGTCTATCACTTTTTAGAGCAGCAAAAAAAGAAATAATTATCAATAATTAGTTTTCAACGCCTCGAAACATCAGATACCCTTAAACTCCAGCTGTACTCGATATTAAACCCTAATGATCCCACAATTCTCATCATTATATTTAAGGAATATACTATTTTTTAGTCAGTTAAACTACTTATGGATTATTATTATTAATAATTAGTATTGAAGCCCTCGAAACATTAGATATCCTTACATTTCAGCTATACACTTTATTATACCTTATTGATCCCAGCATACATATCATTATTTTTAAGTAATCCACTATTTTCCAGGCAGTTTATAAATAAGTCTAAGTCTAACAAAATAGAGTTAGTAGTCTTCAAGGTCCCGAAAAACAGATACCCTTAAATTTCAGCTATACTCGTTACTATACTTTTGTGATCTCAGCACATTTTAAGCAAATATCTTTAATGTCTCAAGGAATCTTTTTTCAAATTAAACCTTTTTGATCTTAGCATATTTTAAGCAATTCATTGTCTCAAGTAATCTTTTTACCAAACAGTTTAATAAGTAAGTTAATCACTATATTGAGTACACGTTAATCAAATTTGTTTAGATATAGGAGTAAACTGACTGACGTCCCTGTGAAAGCAGTACTGTACTTTTTTGAGGCACAGATGAATTTCTTAGATTGAGGCCCCAACTATTCATTGTGGTCTTTTGAATAACATATCAACAGTTCTTGACTATTGAAATTTAAATAAATATTTTCCCTGAGTGCACTGTCTTTTTGTAGGATCGGATGTGGCTAGATTGGGGTAAACCTGATCGCCACATACCTATTAAATAACAAGTGTACAATTAGGAAGATATAATAACTAAAAAGATTGTATTGTTTTCTTATTTATCAATGTTAAAATTCCTTTCAAAGATTATATAGCTTTTTACACTCTTTAATTTTTGCGTGTAATATTTTTGAAACATAACAACACTGTAAAGTTATGATTCAGTAACTAATTTCATTTGAAAACCTTTTACAACACTGTTCGAAGAATACGTCCAAGTCTGACACAAAACATCGCTGTCGTAAGAAAATGGTTTGTGGTCCCACTTGGACCGCAATACCATATTACACTCAAGTATGTGATAGTGTGAACACGCCTTTAGTAATAGACAAAGCTTCTAAGAACGCTTCGATGCCATATTTCGAGGGTATAACAAGCAACGATGATTGCCGACAAGATTCTCAGCAACTGCAGCTAAGCAATTTGTAAAATGAGAGGGTTGCGGATTGTGGATTGCGAACTGTGGACTGCGGCTTGTTGATGGTCGACTCCGTAGGCAGTGGATTGTGGGCAGCTTGTGTGTTTGGGGTTGTGCTTAGCGCAGGGGCAGGCAGCAGAAGGAGCAACAAGCACATTTCATTATCATCATCTTCATTAGAAGCTCAACTAAACACGCACACATGGCAGTAAGAAAGAGAGAGCGAGAGAGAGAGAGAGTGAGAGCAGTTGCGGCGCTGCGATAAGCCGAGGCGGCGACCGCGACCGCTACGGCAACAGCAACGGCGACTGCGACGACGACGGCGGCTGCTTCTCCATTACAGCGACGCGTCGTCGTCTTATGGCGCAGTAAAGATTTATTTTCCATAGTTGCCCGCTCGTCGTCTATAAATGTACAACAGCTTCTAATGTACGAGCATTTATTTCAGTTTCTGTTTCTGTTTCGTTTCTGTTTTGCAATAACTTTTTGTTGCTATTTCTATGGCCGTTTGTTGTTGTTGTGCGGAAACTTTTGTTACCCCCGTCGTCGCACTTTTGCCCATTTGACCGCAGCTAAATCATGTGACTTTTTTTAGTGGTCTCCTCACCCGCCTCCACTGCTGCTGCTGCTGCTGCTGCTGCTGCGGACTAAGCCTGAGTTTATTTATTTTTTTTTTTTTCGCTTATATTTTTACTTTTTTCTGTATGGACTTCTAAGTGGATTTCAGTTTTGAGTTATGCGAAATTCGGTTATTTAGCAAAGTTCGCAACAATGCACTTTGTTGATGCTGATGAGCTGAGTCGCAGTTTTAAAATTGTTTTCGCCAAATGATGGGGGAACTTTTGTAGCCATTGTTTAAGCCTCAATTAAAAGGGAGACTCTGCGGGGGGAGAGACTAAGCTTAATGTAAGTAAAATGGGAGGTGCTGCGGATGCTGAGAGCTTTGGATTTTTGCACTTTTTACTTGTTGCAGCATTATGGCATTAAATTCCTAGTAATTTATAAGTAACTAAGACCCGTTTTCTTAATATCCGCTTAGAGTGCTCTTCACAATCCGTCGGACCACTAAACGGCGTGATAAGCACTTTGCTTAAATCTGTGCATGGCAAGAAAAACACACTTGTTTACCAACACTAGTTGAAAGTTAAGCAGCGTGGGATACAGATATCCTTAAAAATTTGATGTAGGATATACTGCTAGGATATACTGATACTGTTTACTTTCTTCAATAACAGTTCAATGCACTAATAATTTCGGAAACAAATCAATTATTTTGAGGTACTGAAATTAAAAATTTAATTGAATATATACTGAAGATAGTATACTCTCCTGGAGAGTACATATATTGAGGATACTGCTGAACCAACTCCCAAAATTCGCAAAAATTATATTTAAAGAATCCTAGACGTTCATTTATAAGTTATCACTAAAGATCAGATATTCTATATGTGAACTGTCTCAACCAAACCTAACCTAACATACATTAATAATTTTCTCCTGGCAAAAAATGAATACATTTTAAATTTCAGTCAAATTGCGCTGTAAATAAGAAGTATATTCACGCCAGCGCCACCTACCGGGTCCAAATAATAACCAAAACATAAGTAAGGATAAAGCCAATCTATGCTGTGAATCGGGGCTTAAAACGTCTTATGGTTTCGGAGATCTAGCGTTACTAATATTGTTTAATGATGAACACACAAATATAATGAGAAATATACACGTACATTTGAAAATACAAATATACACTAAAATATGAAATTTATGACCCCTTGAAGATTGCTCTTGAGAATGTTAAAATATTAGCCTTAAGTAAATTCCACATGTATGTACATGCCGGATGTGACCTAAGCCTTTGTATAGATCGCAGGTCAAATTAGAGATAGCTTAACTAAGATTTAACTTAACTTAACTAGATTTAACTAATATATACACAATCGTTTTTACTCCCTGTCATATATTAAGGTTCAAATCAAGCCGGCAGCTGTTAACAGTGCTTTGAGGTGCGGGCCTACTAAATGTTCCATGTATTCTTAATTTTAGATATAATAATATAGAAGTACTATTTATAATTGTAGCTGCTTCCTTTAAATATGAACATTTATCAACTAATCTGAATACCTAAACATTCACATAACACATTACACATAGCATGTAAAACCTATCACACAACCTAAACTTTCATTTAAATTTAATTATATTTAATTATTAGTTTTGTAATTTACCACCTGTATATATTTCACACACTACTAAGCTGAAGGCCCCGAAGCTATTGCTTAATTAATTCGCAATTAATTAATAAATTTTAGTTTTTAGTAAATATTATTATTATTATTATTATTGGTGATGGGGCGCTGGACTGCGACCTATGACATCTATTGTGCCCCCTTCTGAGCCTAAAGCTCAATCATTAGCCCTTTTTTCCGCATGAATGCAAGGATCTTGGTCGGGTCTAGACTACCTATTTCGCTTGTCTGAAGGAAAATTCCACCCAGATGCCTGTTTCTTCTTCTTGCAAGGGCAGTGCAATCTGTTAGTAAGTGTGATAAGGTTTCAGCCTCTATTTCACAGAATCTGCATGTCTCTACTTACAATTTCCAGTTTGCTGAAGTGGTTTCTCAGTCCACAGTGTCCTGTTAGGCCCGTGACTATTCTAAATGAATTCTTCCCAAATGGTATCAGTTGCTTCAATTTTTTAAGATCATAGCTTACTAAGAGTAACGTGGCCTGTCTTAGAACAGGGCGCTTTTCCAACTTGACTGCCTTCTGTTGTCCTCTTCTATCCTGAGATGTTCTCGTATTGTGTATCTTCCTATGCCACAAAACGGTATTGGGCCTACAAGTGGTTTACCTGCTCCTATTTTTGCTAGTTCATAAGTTAATATAATCATAAATTGTACATTGTAGCTGCAAAAGGTCTACACACAAATACATAGATGAGTAAAAGTTACACAATTCGAAAATTGTTTGTCTAATTAAAAAATATCATATAATCAATAGTAACTTACAAATCAATTATAATTGTATTTAACAGCAAAGTAATAATTACTAATTAAGTGCTAAATGGCATCAACTTGTAAGATCTACAATGTGCTGTCCAAATGAATTTAAAGAGGACACAGGATATATCCTGGGACAGCTTTTGACTTGCAGCTCAATGGCCACAAAATGCCAAGACAGTTATTGGAAAATCCATTTGCAGTCAAAAATTGCCGTTGGCGTAACAACGGGGGAAAATATGAAAGAAAAATATGGTAATAAATGAAAGATGAAATAATAAGCGTTGGCATTAGCAACAAAACAAATAAGTATGAGGGACACCAGCATAAGAATTTCTACTCTCCCTCTCACCCTCACCCTCTCTCTGTATGCTTCTCACTCTATTGTGTTGGCCAGCTTTGTATTCCAGTGGAATTGTTATCAGGTTAAAGCTGAAGATAAACCCCAATGGACATTTGTGTCATATGGCGACAAAGAAAGTTATTGTATTGCCCGTGGAGTGGATAAGGCAAACGGCAATCGACAGCAAACTCAATGAAATATAACGCCATCAGTTGAGATGAGAATGAACTGGCTGCAGGCTTGGCCTAAACCAGCTGTTGGCCTTGGCCAAGCTGTTTATGCTAAAAGCAGAATATGCAAAAGCCAGTTGACAATACCCAACGTTGAATTCTTTGGTCTGCTGCTGCGTGTCGTCGGAGACTTTCCAGGTAATTATTATACTCTTATGAAGAAAGGTCACACGCTTCATAGCTATTATTATTCATATATTCATAAGATTATATTTATTAGCTGGTAACAATTATTTTTAAAGTTGCGAATAGTTCTGCAGTCTCTTTAGCTTCGCTTAGAATAAAGAAACAATTTCAATACACTATCTTCTACTTCTAATTTACAATTTATAGCAGAGAGCGTAAATAATAATTATGTACCAATTCTTAATAGAAAACAATCATTATAAAAGAGAATTGATACATGAAAAAGGAGTACACCTACAGCATCAATGATTGTACTATCCATTGCCGCAATGAACTTTATTTATTATGTTATATTAAATTAAGTTTTATTTCTTGAGCAATACAAAAAATTCTAGAAATAATGCTTAAAAAGTAATTTTTGTGTATAAAATATAGCCGTTAAAGTTCCTAAAAAAATTACAAACTTAAACAGTAATACTGCCTTAACAATAATAATATTTAGAACTTGGTTTATTCCATACATAGCACTTAATCTTAAGCAGCAATACTAGTTTTATAGCTTTCGTTAAGGCTGTTAAAAATAAAGAAACTAAATTTTAAAAATAAAAGTAGTTTGAAATATTCAAATTAAAATGTGCAGGTACGCAAAATAAACTGCAAAGATATGGCATATAATGAAAGTACAAAAAAATTCAAATTGGCTGCATCTTACAATTTTATAATATAAAATCTAAATCGATTTCATGAAATGAGCATGGCATAAATGCATTATTTGCATACATAAACCACAGAACAAACTTTGTGCACTGAATTTACCTAAGATTGTCTGAAGAGGAAAACGTGCTCAAGTTTCATAAAATTACAAAAAAAATGTATCTTCTTATTTATTTATGCTATTGTATCCTAGAAATCCATTCTAAATAACAATGTTCTTATTTATAGACAAAGCAACAAAGGACTTCGTGCCAACAAAAAATTTATAAATATAAATATTTACAAATTCGTTCAAAGAGCAAAACTAAATTTATAAGGACAATTAGCCTTACATGGCGAGTCGAAGGTCCTAGCAGCTAGTGCTCGATAAACTATCATTAAGTGTAGTATGGTATTCTAGGTTTAATTTGTTTTATAAAATAAATAAATAAATATAATAAAAAAAAAATTAAATAAAAAAATAAAAATAATTATTTAAAATATTAATTTAATTTTAATTTTTTTGTATGTTATTTATAGGAAATATTTATTATATACAGTTATTAAATAAACAAAATATTATGATTTTAATTTCGTAAACAATGTCCCGGGTGAAGAGCCTTCAAGTGAATTATGTAAGGTTTTTTTTCAGCTTCGTTTAGCATTTAATGTTTCCAAGTTTGTTTATACAGAAGTTATTATTTACAATTCATATTTATTTTATTTATAATTAAAGAGATATTTATACCTTTAGTAAATATGTAGTAGGAGCAGAATAAATAGACTGTTTAACAGTTTGTCTATTGAAATGTATAATTATTTTATTTTATTTAATTAATCTAATATTGACTATCAGTCAAGCTTACAAAACTTAAACTAACAAGCGATTTTATAAAGTGCTGGCTGCAAGAGTCCATCGGCAATATTACAATATTCTAAAGAAATATAAAATAGGTAACTTCAGAAATTAAATCGCTGAAATTATTGAAGTTCAGCTGCTAGTGTATGCAAACTGCGTTGTTGCTAAAATGGCTTTCTTCGACTGTTATGAATGCATATTTCAAGCTTAATCCCAAAGTGGCAAAACGAGAATGTCGCCGCTCAATGTTGCAGCAACAAAGATGTTGAGCGGCTTTTTGGCAGCGCCAATATCATGGGCCAGTGTCTACATTCACATCAAGACCAAGACCAAGACCAAGAGGAAGACCAAAAGCAGCAGCAACATCCACATCAAGTATGTGAAGTGCTCTGGTTTTGGCTGAGCCTGGCTGGCAACTGGTTTGGCATAGGTCCCGTCCCGGCTTCTTTAATCGAGTTCATCATTGTTCATTATTGTCGCCACGGTTGCCATGATTCAAGTGTTTAATTTTATGCCGCCTGCTTCTCAATGTCTGGCTGTCTGTCTGTCTTTCAGTTCATATGCATGATTAAGAAGCGGCCGTCGAAGGTCAACAAGTGCCAAGGAATTGGCTCTAAACTGGACGCGACTTCGTTCGCCAGCCACAATCTTCGATGGAAATTTTAATAACCGCACAAGGTCAACCAGGAAGCAGCCGTTGCGGTTTGGTCAGCTTTTCAGCTTGCCTTTCATTTTGAGCCACTCCAAGACTTAAGGCAATAAAACTTCGAATTTACGCAGTCCAACACGCAGTCCCTGGCCCGACGCTCAAGAAAAAAAATCATAAAAAATTAAATTAATAAAGGACGAGACTTTCAAACATTTCTAATCAAAATGTTGCCATCGGCCCAGGCGGCGTATGCGCAATGTTTTGTTTGAAATTTGAGACAAGCGCGCATGGGAAATTCATTTGGCATAAAAATAGCAACAATAATAATAATAACAGAAGGCTGGGTAGCTGGCTGGGGCTTCAATTGGCAACCGCATGACAGTTGCTGGCAATTGCATGTCACATTTTTATTTGCACGCGAAAAACTCAAAATCCAAACTCGAAAAACTTTCGGTTACATGGCTGCGAGGGGGCGAGAGAGGTGGCTTTTGAGGGCGCGTCAAGCACACAGTTGACATACAAATTAGCAGGTTGAAGCTTTGCTTTTTGTCCCAACTGCTGTGCGGCTGGCATTTCAAGTTCAGCTCTGGCAAAGCGTTTGCCATTTGTTGGCATTTGTATCTGTTAGCCATCAAAAAATACAAAAATAACAACAAAAAAACTGCGCTGCAATGCAAGTAATTGCAGTGCAAGTTGATTTCAAGTGCATACACAAATTACCAATGCAAATACAACAACACAAAAGCACAAATAGTAGGCATATTGAGTCACCATCGCTCCATGACACGGCCTGCTACAAATTCAATGCCAGCGGATACAGATACAGATACAGAGATACAGATACTCGTACTTACTCTCACATATGTAGATAGATGTCGGGCAGACCGCGCGCGCGCTTAAATTACAGAAAATCGTGCAAATTGTATTTGCTTTAGATGGCCGCTACAAATACTAAAAGATATCGGTCAGTTAGCCAGGCCAGCCAGCTAGCTAGCGAGCCAGATACCAGTTAATAGATACAGATACAAAGTGTTTAACCGTGATGGACTGAGAGGTTGAAAACATTTTCACACTTTGCCGTTTGCATAATTGATGCCTGATGCTTGATGTTGTTGTTAACGTTCATGCTGATCATTTTGATGGTAATGATGCTTAAGAGCGCGGTCCATTGCTTGCGTCAGTTCACTGGGTTGCGGTCTCTATGATTAACAAATAATTTACGAGCTATTCGAGCTGTGGACCTGAACTTCTAAACACTGGTTGCTAATCCATACAACAGAGATTCATTTCAATAAAAAAGTGTTCCTTTCCTAGACCCCATTTATTTGTGCAATTCCACCATTTGAACTCTACAGCAAAAGTTATCTTACAAGAGATTTGAGAGTATATAAGTGTCAAACAGATTATTCTGGTCTATAGAAAAATAATAGGTTTATTTTATTTTATAATTTGTACGAACTTTAAAGGACACGTTACATTATGTAGAAAAATTACAAAACCCTTTGCAAGTGCATAAAAAGACCATCAAAATGTGTTTCAATTTTAAGCGAAATATATACATAAATATTCATACAACATACTTTTCGATTTTAGAACCTGCTGTATTTTTTATACCCTACCAGAGGGGGTATTATAATTTTGTCTCGAAATGTGTAATGGACTGGAGACGTTTCCAACCCAACAAAGTCTGTTTCTATGCAAACTAGTCTCTCAGTTTTAAAGCTATCGTAATGAAACTTGACACAGACCCTTCTTTTGCTGCAGGCATTACATATTTCGGAACCGGCCGTATCGAACCACTATAACATATAGCTGCCATAGGAATGATCGGTCGACAACTATGTTTTAGTATGAAAAACTTTTTTGTTTATAAATGTATCGTCACCAAACTTTCCCAAACAGAGTCTATACAATCTTACCAATCTAATTTGGTCAAAATCGAACCACTATATCGTTATATAAAACTTCTTGCTTATACAAATATTTTATCGAAACCAAATTAATTCCTGCTTCGGCACCCCAAAATTAGCCGATACATTTAAAAAATCGCAGAATAGGGCCATCAACTGGAGACCTCCAAAATGGTTACTTGTAGTGGACTCCCTTAAATTCTTAAGAATCGCAGAGAATGGCGATCTGTCTTTTTCTCTCTCTCATTCTCTCTCTCTCTCTCTCTTAATCTCTCTCCCTCTCTCATTCTCCCTCTCTCTCTTTCTCTCTTTCTCTCTCATTCTCTCTCTCTCATTCTCTCTCTCTCTCTTAATCTCTCTCCCTCTCTCATTCTCCCTCTCTCTCATTCTCTCTCTCTCTCTCTCTCTCTCTCTTAATCTCTCTCCCTCTCTCATTCTCCCTCTCTCTCTTTTTCTCTCTCTCTCTCTCTCTCTCTCTCTCTCTCTCTCACACACACACACACACACTAAAGTGGACCTCCAAATTAAGCTATTGCTATTCACAAAGTATACCTCCAAAATGATAAATTGTAGTGGACTCCCTTGAATTCTTGAGAATCGCAGAGAGGGGCGATCAAATTAGAAAACTATGTTTTGTATGAAAAACTTTGTTGTTTATAAAGATATCCTCACCAAACTCATCTAAACCGAGTCTCTAAAGAGTTTATACAATCTGATCAAATTTGATCAAAATCGGGTCACGATATCATATAGCTGCCGTAGGAACGATCGGGTGAAAAATGCAATCTGACCAAATTTTGTCAAAATCGAACGACTATTTCGCTATATCAAACTTTTTGGCTTATGCAAATATTTCATCCGAACTAAGTGGGAGTATTATTATACTTCAAATAGTTTAAAAAAAAAATATTTTTATTAAAATCGCAATAAAACTCACAGTTTTTTAAGCAAAATACAAAACTTAATAAATAATAAATTAAAGAAAAATAAAATAAATAATAATTAATTAATTATTATTTCACAGCGAAGAAAGTTTTTTCAGCAAATTCAAAACTCAATATCTAATAAATAATTATTATTTCAGTGCAAAATAAATATTTTCAAGAAGTAAGTTCAATTTTTTGATTATCTTGAAAAAATTAAATTAATAATTAATGAATTAAAATAAATAACGCATATATATATTTAAGTTCTTGAATATAACTTACACAAAATATAATTCATTGCAACAAGGATGCTGAAGATGTACACCTTATTCATATATTGTACTAGTTATCTTTCATGATGAGTCTTCTTAATTAAAAGTTTAAAAGTATACTGAATTTACTGTGCCTGAATTAAAGTCCATTCCAAGTAACAGCTAAAGGGTACAACAGTCTACTTGTACTACTATTCCAAGATATGCAGCCGTATTTATGTGAACATATGACCACATGAATGTATCTTTGTCTATTCAGTGACCAACGGAGATGACAACAACTGATATGATAGTCCCAGCACATCCAAGCCTCAGAGAATTCAACTGAATTTGCGGGCGCTAATGTTATTGTGCTTATAAACAAACAAATGGCCAGCGTACATATAAATGAATTTATGCAAATGCAAAACAAACAGCAGCAGCAGCCGCAGCAGCAGCAACAAATGATTGACATAAATTACACAAAATGGCTGCCAGAAGCCGCCACAACTACTACAATAACAACAAATGCAAAATGATCATTTGGCTTTCTTGCAATCTTTTTTGCATAATATGAGTAATAAGCATTTATTAAATCATTGCACTGGCCAAGCTCATAAATTCTCAGCCTAATGACACCGCCAGCCAAGTAGAAAATTGAGTGCAAGAAATAGTCTTCAACTTTGACCCAATGATATACCACGGTTCCCTCTGGCGCCAGGCAAATTTTCCTTGCCATTGGCCATTTGCCATGGTAATTGCATATAGTTGAGGTTTTGTCGGCTCACTTGAAACGTGCTTAATGGATATTCTTAATTGCCGCAAACACAGATACAGTCTCAAAGAGACACGAGTACGTATACAGATGCAGTTCACACTTCATTTAAAATTTGCATATAAATAAATGCCTGGCACAGATTGCATGTAATTATAAAACCAACAAGCGACATACTATGGGGTTCCCTAACGAAAATGCTGTAAATATTAAATAATTATAGCTACAATAAATGCAAGCATCGTATTAAGAATTTTAAATATTTTTCGTTTAAATTCTAATTCTGACATATATGTTTCCACTACAAAAATACACACAACTTTGAAGAAATATTAGAAACCAATTTCGCATTCGACTTTCAGCATTTTCTACTTATAAAACTTCTCCCGTAGCAACTTTTTATATGAAGAATTTCGATATCTGGATTTGTGCAAAGAAAAAGTTCCATATATTCTACTGTGCGACGGCAACGATTTCCACATGCAATTGAGACCGAACTGAGAGATTAACCAAGTTCTAATCAATCTAGCAGCTTTTCAAGTCCAAACACGCTTACCGTGTACTTGAGCCACTAAATCTCCCACGTTCCCAATCGGCCCAAAACCCAACAGTTAACCAAGAGCCAAGGCGGCTTCTTGTGTGCACTGGCCCGTTAAATGGGTCATTTGCAGCGGCTGTCGAAGACAAAGCTGTTGTTGTCGTTGTTGTTGTTGGTTACGCCCCTTCAAGAGGAGTAAAACACGTTGACAATGACAACAATTGTAAGCAGGCAGCAGCAGCAGCAGCAGGCAGGCAGCAGCAGACCAAACATCTATCCAACAATCCATCCAACCAACCAAGCCACCATTCAACCATCCATCAGCGGGCAGACCAAGACAACGCCGCAATTTTAAATGACCAAATTCGTCTTGTGGTTTGTACTTGAAAAACCCAAAACTGGTAAACGAAATGCGATATACATACTTACATAGTATGCCTACATATATACTACTATATACATATACTCGATAAACACGAGAACTCAACGGCCTGACCAGCTGTCAACCAACTGGCAAAATGAAATGAAAATGAAACCAATTTTTTCATTGTCCGCTCGACTTTTTTTTGCTCTTTTTTTTATTTGTTTGTTGGTTTGCTTCTTTTGCTGCTGGAGCCGTAAAATGCTAAAATATGTAGCCATAAAATTGGTTTGGGTATATTAAATTGAATGCAATAAATAAAGTGTACAAATGAATTAAATGATTGAATTTATATCCAAACACAAGCAACTGAGCAGCGGATATGTATGAAAAAAGCTTAGCCCAAATCACTCAGATATTTCAAAAGAGCGATGTAATCGGCTAAAAGTTAATGTAAGGAATTATTCAACAAAAATCATAAATGCATTGTTGCAAATCCTATATAAAAGTAAACATGGAGAAAGCAAGATACTACCTTATAAAAATAATTCGATGTAGTCCTCCCAAAAAACAATAAAAAATATATTGTTGGGTGTATGAGTATACAAAGTGGAATAAATGACTTATACTATATGTAAATGCATAATTTAATTATTGAAAAAACCTCTACTTTTCATGAAATATCGGGATTTTAAATATTTAATATGTAAAAAAGGTAAATAATTGAGAATTTATTATCAATAAATGTAATATGCGAAATGAATAAAGTGAATATTATTACGAGAAGATACTCCGCAAGTTTTGACGAATAATGGGAGATGGAAATCTGAATAGAGCATTTTCTTCATTCAAAACAAATAGAGAAATTTTAAAATTTATATTTATTTCATATACATATTTATTTAATTTACCGGGTTATTTTGTGTTAACAGCCTTGAATGTGCTAATTGGTTCTAATATATTATTCAAGCATTTATGTATGCTAAGATATTTCCGTATTTTGTAATCGTAAATGCTCGCCATTTCCCAACTTTAGTAACCTTCTTTTTAAATTAATACTTTTAATTTTAAAGTATGATTAAACATGTAAACGGCGTAGTATGTAATTCTTATATAGTATTTCAAATAATATATACTATATGTATAAGGGCGGGGAAAACACGTTGTTGACAATTATATGGACCATAATATGGAGTGTTTACAAAAATAATATACTTAAGAATAAAATTAAAATTGTTATTTGAATGCATTCCTAAACATGTAAATGGTGTGGTAGGTAATTCATATATAGCATTTAACTTAAAAACAAACCTATTATAAGTGAAAACACATTGTTGTTATGACAATAATATGGTTTCTGTTTTCTAAACTAAGAAGTAATATATTTAAGAATTTAATTTATAGTTAAATCAATAAATATTCCTAAACTAAGAAGTAAAATATTTAAGAATCAAACTTAAAGATAAATAAATAAATTCAAAATAATCTAAAATTTCGTCAGTTTACTGCAACTAAGCAATTTGGCAGGTTTTCCACGCATATTCATGGCGAACTCTCAATTACTCAATCTTCGTTTCGGACTTGACCATAATTCGGTGGCACCACACTTCGCACCACTTCACCTTATTCCACTCCAAATGACTCTGCCGTCAGGCCACCCATTTACGGATCATACAATGCCGAAAGACCAAAAAAAAAACAAGAAATTCTTTTGCTGGTTTCGCATTTTATTATTTATTTATTTGTTGTATCGTTTAACTGCCGAAATAAACACGATCAAGGCTAACCAAGACTGAGCTGCCAGCCAGCCAGCCAGCATCGCCACTTGTTGTTCTTCTTTGACTACGGTTGGATCTTGTTTGCCCGGTGGTGCGACAAGCTGGAAAACATTTCTTGGCACCACACAAAAGCTTTTTTCTTGCTCTTATGATTCTTTTGCCGCGTTTTCGGTTTCGTTTGGCGAACAAGTGCAAAAGGCAGCGCTTCTCAGCGAAGGTAAAATATATTTATTTATGCAAATTTTCACGCTCGGCCCCTCAAAATGAGGAACATGTGGCGTCAGCAACAGCAACAGAGTTCTGGTTTTCGAGACAAGACTGCGGCAATGACGGTGGCGTATACGCAATGTGATTTGACTTGATTTGATTTGATTTGACTTGGTGGCTGTGCAGTTGCCAGCAGCTTCAGCAATTGTCGCGCATTAGTCGCGCCAACCTCAAGGTCTAACTTTTTAGCCCATTTGTGGATTATGGGCGGGGGCGGCAACGGATTGGTCTGGAAACTTCAGCACCTGCCGCTGCCGCTGCCGCTGCTGCTGCTGCTGCCAAAGTCATGTCATGTGAAATAATTGCAATTTACGCTTCGCAGCCAACGGGCAGCGCAGCGCAGCGGCAGTCGCAGCAGCAGCACAACCGCAATTGTCGGCCGTTCCACGGGTCGAATACAGAACGTAGAATTTTGTGTGCTGGCTGATGATCTCACATGCACTCACTGCATGAAAACAAGCCATCAATGGCAGTGTACAGAGTCGGACACTGAGCCAGGTCGCGGGCACATGTTAGTACGCCTCATCGTCAAATTATCTCTCTCTCTCGCATACCCTAGCACACAGATACTTACTCACACACACATGCCATCACAAAACTGAAGCAGCAGTCAGTGTGCTCTGCTCTGCTCTGCTCTGCCCTGCTCTGGGCCCGGATTGCATAACGCTGCTGTAATGAAGCGTCAATCTGCGTCGCAGCCAGGTCCACAAAGAGACCGGAATCGGCTGAGTGGAAACGCTCGTTGTGTGAATATTTCATGGTCACCCATACCACCTAACAACTCTACACCTATATGTACTCTATGTATATGTATGTTTGTGTGTGTTTGGTGAAAATATTCGCATTGTAAGCGAACTGAAAACGGGAAGCAAACCAAAAGCAAAGTAACATCACAACAACAGCTACAAAATAAAAACTATGCAACATTTTCCCCTCTGCTTGCTTAAAAATTTAAAAATACCTGCATAAAAGAAATTAAAATGGGTCCGAAAAAGTCAGCTTAAATTATACTCGCACAAAAGAATTTTATTATTATGAAAAGAATCATTTTAATTAATAAAATACATTAAAATCTTTCCGTTTAATTTATTATCACTTTATTGCTTTGAAGAGAATCATTTTAAATAGTAAAATAAATAAATAAACCTGTGTATACATTTAATTATTATTTTATTGTTGTTAAGAAAAATTTTTGAAATAAATAATTAAACCTGTTTATACATTTCATTATTGTTTTATTGTTTTGAAGAGAATCATTTTAAATAGTAAAATAAATAAAAACCTGTTCATACAATATATTATTATTTTATTATTTAGCAATCATTTTAAATAGTAAAATAAATGAGAAACGGTTCATATAAATATTTATTATTTTATTATTTTGAATAAAATCATTCTAAATAGTAAAATAAATAAATATCAGTTCATATATTTTATTATTATTTTGAAGTCAATCATTTTAAATTGAAAAATAATTAAATAAACCTGTTTATACTTTATTAATTAGAAGATTAAAATTAAAATACCTACAAATCTGTTCATACATTTCATTGTTATTTAATTGTGTTGAAGACAACCATCTTAGATAGTAATATAAATTAAAACCTGTTTATGCATTTTATTATTTTAAAGACAATCATTTTAAATAATAAAATACATTAAAATCTATTCTTACCTATTTTTGATATTTTATCGTTGTGAAGACTCTCAATTAAAATAAATAAAAATCTATTCATACATTTTATTATTATTTTATTATTTTGACACTTATTTTGAATGGTAAAATAAATAAAAATCAGTTAATACAAATGTAATTTAATAAAAATATCGCATATAAAAGCTGTTAAATGTAATCCCCATTTAATTTATAGTTTTTGCTCATAAACATTACCTTCCTTGATAAAGTGAAATATTCTGTTTGTTTAAATATTAGATTAGATTATGTGTGGTATGTAAATAATCGTTATAAAAAAGAGCATCCGGTGTTTAACGCTCTCAACTGAATAGCGCTGAAATGTTTTTGTTGTACAAAGTTTTCAATGGCATTAAAATAGCCAAGCGCACACACACACACACAGACACACATACACACAAAGTCAAAATGTACGCTATAATAATGCAATTGGCTTTTAGTCAGCGGTCGTTTTAGCTGTTTCCCCCTTTTTCCGTAACTTTTTTGAACACATGTGTGTGTGTGTTTTTTTTTTTGGTGTGTGTACATACTATTTGTTATTTTTTCTTTATATGCAACATTAAATGGAACTTTCTGTTGCATTTTAAGGAAACTTTCATTGCAGTGCTTTCGTTTTAAGCTTTTTTAATTAAAACTGAAGCTAATGGCAGAAAGCGTAACGAAAATGAACACCAGATGGAAAGATATCAAGGATTTCAGCTTGAAATAGAGCACGATGACTATGAGGATGCTATGAGGCGTAGACAAGGATTCATCATTAGTTTGCCCGGGCTTATATTACCAAATGTAATCCGCAAGACAGTGGAGACGTTACACAATTTAAATGGATTTCCAAGCAAAACATGCTGAAATTTAATTAAATTAAAAATACTTTAAGCAATTGCCTATAAATTTAGATAGCCAAATACACAATGAAGTAATGGACCAGAGAACAGGCACATTATTTCTGTGTTCTATTACCAAATAAATATCAAAAATATCATTTAACTTAACGATGCAAGCAGCTTATGGTGTCATCATAGATTACACAATATATTTAGTTACTTTATACAATTTTTAACAAATTCAAACTGAAATTTATACAAAACGATATTGCAATCGATAGGCAACAGCTGTTTCTGTGCTTACTAAATACAGTGTTGCAAAACAGCTCAAAAAATGATTGGCATTTAACTTATGATAAGTTAAGATGAGTAATCTGCAATACCACAGATAAGATATAGCATTTTGTATAGCAGTTAATTTAAACTCGCTGAACTTTAGTACGTTAAAGCTGTGCAACAAGTGGACTGTATTTTTTAACATTTAAGAAGTATATAATTCACCTATTATTTTTGAAACCAGGCGTAACAATAAATCATATGTTGGAAAATGACTTCAAGGTTTTCATTGGCATTACTGTCTCCATTTTCGTGGCGCTACTTTTAATCAATTGCTGTTGTAGCTTGTATAAGAAATGCAAGCGTCACGATGCAGTTCTAGTCACCCGAAATGGACATAATCCATCCTCTGTGCCTTCGGCAGGTAGAGCTCCTGTCCAATATCCTGACGTACATGTATCAACTTCGGTTTATCTGCCTAACTAAATGTTTGAACTTTTTAAAAAGCTTAGTCTTAGTCATCGTCTTGTACTGTGCGATAATTGTAAAAAGAGCGTAATAAACGGACAAAGTCTGCATGCGAGTGTGTTTTGATTTTATATTGTTGTGAAATAATAGATGGGGTAAACTCCATGCCATACGGGAAAGACGTGTACAACTACCACCCATGAAGACGGTTACCGCAGTGTAACCGAAATATATCGGAATTAGCTACTTTTTTATATTATTGTTTTAATTATTAAAACTGGATCTCAAGCCAACCAAACCAGCATCACTAATAAGATAAATTTAAAATATGTTATCCGTGGTAACGTGTGGAAGCAGACTTTCAAATTTCATTCAACGGTTTTCCGGCTGTGGTTGTAGATTTTCCAAAGTCCTGGGACCGGTCCCGTTAGTTACATATCTGTCAGCTTAAGAGTTTTATATACATATATACATTATTGGCAACATTATACAAACGAATTTGAAAGAAGAAGCTAAGAGGGGATGTCTACAGATGTTTTTTCTTCGAATCACGGGAGGTTGGGGGATTTGGAAAGATGAGGGGGGGATGTGGGGGGTTGGTGTCTATATACCAACATACTTTTATTGAGGGGGGGGGATGTGGGGTTTTGTGTGTATTTTTGTTGGTATTTTTATTGTTATATTTTTGTTAATTTTCGTTTTTTATTCTATCTTTTATAATATTTGTTTTAATTATGCATCGCAAATGTGTCTATACTTAGTCATTTGCATTAGTTGTGTTTTAGCTTGATAAAGCGCTGGTATTTGATCCTTAAACACAGACTTGATCAGAACTTAAATAATAAACAAATTGTGGGAAATTTAACTAATTGCAAGAGCCTTAAATTCATATTGCATGCAAATGAATTCCTTTTAAATTTCGCCTATTGACAACAATTAAATGGAAAATAAATATTTACCCAGGGCTATTTTACATTCTCAGCTGTTGAATTTTTGTGTTGTGCATTCAAATTACTATCCAAAAACTTGTCTGCACATGGCAGGCCGGGCTGAGGATACAGCTACTGCCATGCCAGAGCAGATACAGATACAGATACAGATACAGATACAGATACAGATACAGATACAGATACAGATACAGATACAGATACAGATACAGATACAGATACAGATACAGATACAGATACAGATACAGATACAGATACAGATACATTTGTGGTACGGTTGTCCAAATAGAGCTGCTGCTGACTACGAAATTGTTGCCATGAATTTGTTGTACATGTGTGTGCTAAGAAAACAAATGCTTCTGTTGAAAAATGTATTTTATGCATTTTGTTTTTCACATATGGTTTACGCACAATTGTCGTGGTTGTTGCTGCACGAAATGTAATTGCGTGTAAATTTTGTGTGTGTAATTAAGTTGAATTCTTCCATTTGTTGTAATGTTTCCCTAGAACAAAACTCAAGCAACGTCCCACCATGGTGCGTATGAGTAATTCAACACCCAAGCACGACTTTCGGTGTTAATTTCTTTTGTTTTGCTTTGAAACTTCACTGGAAACCTAACTGAGTCATGATTATAGAACGGACTGGCACCAAATTGCCATAGAATATGCAGCTTCCAATTACCAGCAAACGATTTGCAGCAGCATTAGTCACCTGTTTGTACTCATAGATATTCGCAGTTAGTTCTGGGCCAGGGCGTATACTTAATGCTAACATATTTTCTGTATTGTTATGCAGCTGAAGTGTCTGTGTGGGTGGATTCGTGAGAATTTGTTGGATAGCGGGTCGATCCATTATATGCAACTGACAGATACGTTTTATAATAATTACAGCGCACAGAGCTCTCTCGGTACGAGCGCTCTTTAAATTTATTCGATTTTTTATTAGTACAGCGAACGTTGCAAGCTATACAAGTTTTCAGCGACCTTGAACTTGATATTAGATGCGATCGCAATCACATACTACACTGCATACACTTATAAAGGTAGTATATCTGTAAGGCCTGGCTCGGAACCGGTTTGATTGTCTTTTGGAACAACCGAGAAAGGGACTGGGGGTAAATGCAATACGAGTATCTAGTCAAGTGCACACTCAACACTCAACACTCAACTCTGATCCACTCCTCAGCTCTCTTTGCACAAGCTATCCAAATTCAATTCAAAGATACTTTATGGTCTGCCTAAGTCACCACTCACTAAAGAGCTTCTTCTGCTGAGTCATATCAAAGAGGCAATGCCAAATATTTGCTGGTTATGTGCGTTTAGCCAAGGCAAACAGTTGGCCCAGGAGCTGCTTAGGCTTAGGTTTCCTTAATATCAGTCAGCTCCAACTCTCTGTGTGTAAGCGTGTGTGTTCAAGTGTACACAAATATGTAAATCAATGTGGGCTGCCTTGCAATAACAAGCCTTGCAAAAAGGGCAGACAAATACGAGTAGATGAACTTGACTTTTTTCATCTTGTTGCTGCTGCTGATGATGATGATGATGATGATGACGACGATGATTATGATCATAGGAACCGATTTCAAGTGATGGAAACGGTTGGCATGCTACAAATTGTATGCTAACCCTCTTCGTCCAAGAACCCCTCCACCACCACCACCAATGAAAATCGCCTTTCGACGAAAACACTTTTTTGGGCCTGCATATTGCCATGTCAACGCAAGGTTTAAGTGAAATAATTGTACATTAAATTGCATTAAGTAGCTGACGTCCAAATCGAAAGCAAATAAAGCCCTCTAGATTTATTACCATTTATTATTATACTATAGGAATTACGTATGCGCAATAACAAATGCAAATGCAAAGTATATATAGTAATTTTGTGTATTTGTATATTTCTAATATTACTAAATACTTAAGAGCTTAAGCAATCTCTTCGTAATTGCTGGTCTAATGATTCCGTTCAAATTTAAAGTCTAGAAAAGTTTGTTTTTACCCAGTTAATCTAAAATGTATAGTAATAACACATTATAGCTACTTTATTGCTAGTTTAAACTGTTCAAAATATCAATAGTATCGTCTAAAATCTTTAAAAACATATGGAGAAATTGTAGAATATATTTTGAACTTTCATATTTGTTATTAATTATTATTAGTGGACAATTTAACATAATTCTACCAAGAAAATTTAATAGAAATTATTATTATAAGGTGAATATGACAACACTATTGAGCGTACTATTACAAGTGAACGATTTATTATACAAAATATAACTAAATTTATCCAAAAACTTGATTAAATAATATGTAAGCTTTAGTACATATTGTGCCAATAAATTTAAGCTGGTAGCTATGGAAAAATCTAAATATTTTTATTATTTACTTGTCTTAAAAATTGATTTACAAAGCGAATTTACTCTTCATTTTAATGAGAACACATGAAAAATCACCCCAATACTCTTGCCAGATAATTATCATCTGACTCTACACCGACAAAATGTCCAGCTACTGGTGCAATAATACGAACACTCAGGACAAGAAGACTCAAAAGATTCCACCCTCAGGACATACCGCATCGTATAATATCGTACTCTAGTCGAATTGAAATATTCAAAACAATAACCTCATTTCTCCATTTCGCAGCTATATAAATATGTAGATTAAGTAATTTAAAAAATATAAGTTTAAGCTGCCAAAACGGTAGAAGCACAAAAGCTTAATAAAAATGCAAAAATAAATTTAAAAAAAAAAAACTTATAATGGAAATTATTATTATCGAGTCGAAGGCCTAGTTGTATCAATTATTAAGTTCATTTATTAAGTTTAGTAATGTATATGAAATTGAATTTTGTAAATAAATAATATTATTGTACTTTAGTTGTTTATTATTATTAAATATACAGATATTTCTTTGTTATAAATAAGCAAAGGGAAAATGCAAGACTTGAAATCATTTCTTATATTCTACATGAAAGCGCGACAACAATTAAATATCCTATCCATTCCGGCTCAATAGTATCTCGATAATGAAATAACAAATAAAGAAAATAATAAATAAAAGTCAACACAATCGATAGTGTCAACCATCTCAACTATGCAGCTACAACCTACAGGGTGTATAATTTTCAATATATACTCGTATACTCGCAATGCACACAACTATATACAGATATACATACTATATAGATACTACAGTTGAGCTATATATATATATATATGCTTGAAGACAGCCGGTCAGCGTGGCCTACAATAAATTCCATACAAATTACGTTTTCATGCCATTTGTGTGCAATTTTCATTTAATTGAGGCTTATTGCGGCATTTTGGGTGGGTGGTTGCTTGGCCAGTTCTCCAGCTGGTTAGCCAGACTGTTCTGTTCTGGCCGTCTGTGCGGTCGTTGGCGCAACAGATGCGCATCTTTAAAGAACAATGCCAGAATTAATCATTGCCGACTTAATGCTGATGCTGATGGAAATGATGTTGACAACGACATGGGCATGGCCAAGAGAGTACGGCGGGGATAGGGAAGGGCATAAGGCTTATGCATATATCGCTCGCATCTGACAGATACTTGTGCGTTATATTTATTAACCGACACAATGAGTTTATGTTTGATATATCATTGAGCACGCAAAGAAGAAGAAGAGTAATAACTTAAGTGAAATTATTGCCAATAATGATAATGGTAAAATGTGAACGTGTAAAGGAGGGGGAGAAAAATGTCGCCTGTGAAATCCGTTCAGAGTTTGACATTGATGGAAAATGCAGTTCATATGCCTCGACGCGTTTCGCAATTTCTCCTTTTGTCACTTAGAAAACATTTTTTATGTCGAGATAATTTGATTTCCGCATCTGTTTCTTTGTGACAGGCTACATAGGTTGACTGAACCTAAAAGGTGACAGAATCAAGGTGGATACGCAGAAAGAGTTCAGGAGAGAACGAAAGTAAGTGACAGTTGTGACGTTTAAAAGAAAAACTATATAGATATGTGTAAGAGTGTATATTGTATTGTGAATATTGTTCTTGAATTCCAAAAACAAATAAAAAGAACACCTTAAGCAGAGTATAAAAAAATGAGGATATTGTATATTCAATCTACGGAAATATTTTTTTAATTTATTTTATTTTGTAAGTTGTATAACGCCTAATCTTAAACACCAATAATAGATTTAAAGTTTTGCTAAGACGGATTACTACTATAAATAAAGACAACAAACAAAAAATTTTTTTTTTTTTTAAATCCTTTTTTTTTTAATTATGCGGAAATTGATCACACCAATTTATTCAATGGCATTGGACAATATAATTTTATATTATTTAAAACCTGCTATAGTTTATTTTATATTTATATTTTATGTATCTTTTGCAGTCTGATCAGATTTTATACTACAAGCGAATATCAAATTAGGTTTTAATTAAGGAAATCATTTAAAAGCACATAAATTAGTGTATTTAAATCTAATACAAATAATAGAAATACAAAGGGAATACCCAACAACATTGATAAGTTTCTAAGAAGAACAAATAAGAGCTAAATATGAAATAAATTTATTTACAAAATATTTCCATTTGTAAAGTTGACTGATAAGATTGCCTTCACATATTCAGACATCTATTGACCTATTTGTAAGCCTTAGTACTGAGCGCAGTAACAAGCTAAATAAACTGTCAACATTTTCTTGGAAATCTTTTAGTCAAAGGTCACTTGTACTTATATAAATACAAAGCACGTAACGTAAGCTTAGGGCGAGTCCTCTGTAATAAATCAATATTTAATACACATTTGTATGAGTATTCATTCAAAATAAAACAAAAGTGTGACACACATTTCTGAACTGGAAATTTTTGACCAGCCTACAAAAGTGTTCTAAACAGCAACAGAAACAAAAGCAAAACTGAAAACGAAACGAACAAGGGGAATATAAATAAACAAAATTCCATGACAATGACCTCCTAAGCAGATAAATAGAGCTATGCGCTAGTAAATGAGCAAACATTTTAAACAAGCCCCACAAATAGACAGATCTCACTATATATATAAATATATATAACTATACACACACTGGCAACGCAGGTAAAGCCTGAAATGAATAAATGAATTTTATATATACATATGCATTTAAAAATATTGTATATACATAAATATATATATTTGTGTGTTGTACTTGCTTTTGAGCGATAATCAAATGGAAGCAAGTTCACTGTACGGAAATAAAAAACAACGCGAATACAAAGCGTTCAGAATAGAAAAGTAGAAATATGTATTATTAAAAATAAAAATTTTGAAAACGTCACCGTTTTTGTGGGGGAAGAAACTGATTAATATGGGATTGTGATGAGTGTGAAATTTGTGAGATTTGTGCATTGTGCATGGAGTGTGACCAATTGAATGGGCCAAGCAACTGGCCACTTGTTGCAACAAAATGACTTTTGTCTCGCTTGGTTTCTGGTTACTGGTTTTGCTTTTTGGCCATGTCAAACCTGCTGCTGCCCACGAAACAGGCACAAGCTTGCCGAAAAGTGCGAGCTTGAAATACATTTTATGGACATCATCGTTAAAGTAATCAACAGTAAGAGCAAGAATCATCACCAGACGGCGGCGTCGCATTAAAAAAAAAATAATACAAAAAAGACAGCAGTCGCAAAGAGCCGAAAGCGAAATAAAGTTAAAAGACTTTAACCAAATTCAAGGTCAACTTCGTTTCAATAAATTGCAAATGAAATGTAGGCAGAGAGGGCAGGCTAAAGGGAATGGGGCAACGGCTGCATGACGCAAATGATGCCAAAGTCAGCAGCTTACCTGTAACTGAAGCTGAAGCTGAATCTGAATGTGAATCTGAACCTCAAGCTGAATCCGAACTTGGAGCTCCTCAATTTGAGCCCCACGATTTTCAAGCGAATTTTTGGCGTGTTAATAAAGATTGTCGAAAATTTAAAGAATGGCTTTGATAAAGCACAACAACAAGAACAACAAAACAGCAGCAACAACATTTAAAACAGCTAAGAAGAACAACTGGTATAATAAATGCCCCTCCTCGACGATACGAGATACTCGGGTTAAATATGCATAATAAAGAATGCAATTTTATTTTATTTACCTAAACGTATAAACTTGATGTTTACTTTCCGTTCAGGCTTTGCAGATTTGTCACAGCCACAGCCATCAAAGCCAGCCACAAGATTCAAGACCCATAAAATACCTGGGGGGGAAATGCATGCCATTTGAAAAGATCACATAAAAGAGGAGCTATTTAAAAAGGCAGGATTAAATTTTACAGCTAGTCGTTAAGAATTATAGCAAACTTGGCTGAGCAGGATAATAAAAAAGTTATTCAAGTTTGTAGAAGTTAATTAAAATTGATGTATGCATTAGAATATGCAGTTGAATAAGTTCAAATACTAACATGTTGCAGACTTGATATGCAAATTGGAATAAAAGTCCTGCGCAGCAATAATAAACAGAAATATAATAAATATATGCTCTATTTATATAACAGTTTTCCAAGTTACAAATGGCCATTAAATATGTTTTGTAAATGTTCTTTCCTGCTTTCAAAAATAAATACAAAATGTGGCATTTGTTGAAATCTGTGCTTAATTTGTATAAAATTATTCAAAAAAATTTTAATTAATAAATATATTTATTGATTTATATTCAATTTAGAAATATCTAGCAATTGCAAGTTTAAAAACTTTTTACCTGAAATTTTAATGAAATTTACCATTCCCTACCTTTTGCAGCCCTCCACAAATTCTGGTCGTAATACAAAAACAATACACTTTCGTGTTTATTTGAATTTTGCATTTATCGAACTCTGTGTTAATTTGTTTATTTTACCTGTTAACCAATTTATTTCTGATAAATTGTTTATATGTCGTTGGCACACACAGTTCTGTGGTCTGATCTGGTCTGGTTTCTGCTGCTTTGTATATAATATGTACACACGTTTAAAATGAGCTGCGTGTTTTACAAGTTCAATCAACTTTGCAACGAAACCCCAAAAACCAGCACAGCAATTGATTAATTAATAAATAATTTATTGAAAATTTGTTGTGCATTTGGCGAGGGACATTAGTCAAAGTATCCAATATAAAAATGAAAATAATAATTAAAAATCAAACTCTCTGAAGTGAAATGCTGGACTTAAAAGAAAGCATGGCAAAAATGGCAAAATAAATATTTGTAAATTCATTCAACGTTACATGGGCCTATTTTATATGCTTGTGGCGTGCTAGAAAATCTTTTATAGTTTTACTGCGTCTGCTAAGATTGCGAATATATACATGTGTGTGTAGTATGTGTGTGTATATATTGACTGTAGCTGTAGAAAACCTAAACATTTGCACTTCGTACACTTGTTAGAAACTAAGCAAGAAAGACTCTGGCTGACGCGCGGGTTGGGGTGAGGGCTGGCAGCTGCATGGTTTATCGCAGCAGCCAAGCTCCTCCAATATGCACTCGAATGCCCTTCATGCTCGCACCCCGTTGTCGTTGGCTCCCTTGCCCCTCTCCGTCTTGCGTCTCTTTTCGCTTGAACTGTGTCAATGGCCTTGAAATTGTTTTTGCGCCATGCGCTGCTTAGTTGATGTTCTTGTTATACCCTGTACTCATTAAAAATGTGTAAGCAGGGTATAATTAGACTGTATAAATGTGAATCACATCAAGCATGCCCCAACTGCCAACCTATATTGTTTATATGTATATGTAAATAACTGAACAGCATCAACAACAAGTCATCTCTGTTCGCGTGTAACTCCGAGACTATTTTAGATAGACACATTAAATTTGGTATATAGGGGTATCAAAACTGTATCAAATTTTGAATTTTTTCTTATACAATAAAAGTGGTAGACTAACACAATTTGAAGACTGTAACTTGTAATATCTTGTTCACATAACTTAGAATGCTGTTTATCTATCGGAGAACTTGCCTATCGATTTAATTTATTCAAGAAACTGTTCGTAATAGTTTAGAGTGAAGCAGCAGAGACATGTCAGCAGTTAACCTTCGATAGTTATTTTATACTATCGATAGCATCAACAATATTTATAAGCAACATAAGGGGTATCTACAAAATTGATTTTCAGACCTGGGTATATCCTAGTCGAACACACTTCACTGGAATAATATTACTTGTTTTCATTATATTTGTTGTGCTTTGTAGTTGTTGTTGCTGCACCAACAACGAGATTAGTGGAAATATTGCACTCACTTAGTGCGCGCTTTGTAAGTTGCCCATAAGGAAATGCATTTCTATGTGACCCAATAAATAATAGCGCCGTACCACGGTGCGTATGATATGGCCTGAAGAATTCTCAGAGCTATCACTGCAGGTTGCATGTTTGAGGCACATTAGTGGTTCTGGGCCTGGCCAGATGCAGGAAGCGTCAGTATTTCGGCAACTGCTTTTGTGGTTTTTCATCAATGTCATCATCGTGAATCTGTAGCGGGGCATAGAAAAAACGCTGCACGACAAGGTCAAAGTCGATGACAACCGCACAAATAATGCGGCTGCTTGA
Organism: Hirtodrosophila histrioides; assembly: GCA_037075165.1. Classification (NCBI taxonomy): domain Eukaryota; kingdom Metazoa; phylum Arthropoda; class Insecta; order Diptera; family Drosophilidae; genus Hirtodrosophila; species Hirtodrosophila histrioides. The sequence goes on from JBAMCL010000071.1 coordinate 210,781, forward strand.
ATGTTGAACTTTTTTTCTTATTATTATTTTATTCTCTGCTGCTGTTGCTGAGATGCTGTGCTAATGATAATGATACTCAGTACTAGATGAGTATAACTAAGTACTTCTACTATGTAATTTGTCCATTCACATACATTATTAAATGTATGTATACATATGTCTTGAGATGACGATTGAATTATATGAAGTTACTACATCAAATTGGTTTCACGAATAACAAAAATACAAATCTCAGACTATTTTTAATGTATTTATTACCAACATACAAATATAAGTATTTAAATCAATCATATAATAGTTTTTAGTAACCAGAGAAAATATTATATTAGATTAATTAGTTCTTGTAAATATAGTTTAGTTAAGGTTGTTTAAAAATAACAGAAAGATTAAGAAAATAAGACAAAAATTGTTTTTATTAATTCAGATTACTGAATAATTCAGTAAATGAAAATTTTAGAAGCTGACCCAGGATCTATACTAATAGCAATTAATAACTAATAAACAGGAAACATCATTAAGTGCAATAATAATTAATTGCAATCTTGATATTTATGTAAAAAATACACAAGGCGCTGACTTTTATGCTGAACTCTTTAAAATATTTAAAATTATTAGAATTGCAAACTTGAAATGACGGAATGGCAACTTGTTTAAAGATAGATTAATTAAATTGTTGCTATATAAATGATGTGTAGTACATTAGTCTCTTTCCGGCTTGCTCATACTCAATATAAGACCTATATTATAGGATGATTAACAAATATGCTCAACTAGCAGATACCGTGTAGCAAGCAAAATCGTTCAAAAATTAAAAATGAGTGGGTATTAAATAATTAATTATGATGCATATTTAATATGAAAAAATGCATTACTTCAGCAATTACTTGCGTTTATCTGCTTATGAATTAAGTTTCAACACACACACATAACAAAAAAAAAAAACAATTATAAAAGCCACTTTTCTGTTAATTTTCATCAACGCATTAAACGCGTTGAAAGCGCTCTGATCTCACCTGACACCTGACAACAGCGTTAAGCTCAATGAAAATCTGTCATAAAAACTTCTAAAGTGCAGCAGCCAAAAAGCGGAGAACCTTTCAAAGTGTGGACCACTTAACCGACGGTCGTCATAGCGCAGCTGTTAAACCTTCTGAACCCCAGACCCAAGAGTGCGCCATGAGCACAAGTAGGAACTTACAGGGACAAGTGCAACAACACGGGTCACAAAATTAAGAGATTAATCCCGCGACAAGCAAATGCGAAAAACCAACCATAAACAACTCGAGATGCGGACAAGAGAATGTTGATTAAAAAAAATCAAATTTATATTATGTACTTACATTAGCCGCAGTTTTGTTTATTTTTTTTTTTTTTTTTTTTGGGTTCGCTTGCAATAAGGCCTCATTATTTATGGAAGGCAAAACTTGAACTTCAGCCTGTCAACACCTCCGAGTGTCGCTGCCTTCCAGATTTGTGCGATAGCAGAGACGTTAACATCGACATTGCGGCTTGCTGGTAATTGCCAGCATCAATTACATTACTCATACGCAGCGTTGCCGCTTCACGCTGGTTGGCCTTACGTCAGATCGAGAAAAACTAATGTACATTGTGACATTGTGCAAGAAAATGCAGTTGCACTTGATGCTGCCAACTTAAGATGCATTGAGGAGCGAGCTGAGCCGCTTTAAGCGCTGCCCGATTTCCAGTTCACCATGGAAACAAACGGGACGATGCTGCTGCCAGTAACGCCACCCGGTTAAGCGGGGCTCGTGCATTATGTCATGTTACTCCTCAAATAAAAAGTATTTTGCACTCCACAAACATTTAAATTATATGGATATTCTTTTCTCAAGCGCTACTATCAAGCAGCTTTATTTTTTAAGACGCATATATCATTTTGCATCGATTCTTAATCTTACTTGTATGTAAAAACGTTCTTTTGGTGTTAGTAATTCTAAAGCTCGAGATCCGCTGGACAAACTCAAGCCATATTTTAAACCTATACTAAGTTGGTGCCGTGGGTGGTGTTTCTAAGGCTTGTACCCGGTAGGTGGAGCTGCGGTGGTGTTATTTGCAATACTCTATCTGGGGCTTGACACAAATTCAAATGATGTGAGAACATTTGTTTCGTATATTTGTACCCGGTGGCGCAGTCGGCAAACTTTTATATTGTTTTCTTAACATTTCATCATCAGCATCAATTCATTTTGTGAAGCCGTGCACCTTAAAGCATATTGATTTTGCTTAAAAATATTATAAATTTTTCACGGATATATGATCTTGACACTTCATAAATTGAGGGTATACAACAACATGTGTACCAAGTTTGGTTGCTCTAGCTTCAAGGGTGTGCAACTTTTTGGAATTGGTATCTTACATCAATTCATGTTTATGACTGACTAATTTGTGACCAACGTGGCCGGCACGGAACTTAGAAAGTGGGGTAGAAATGCGATCTTGAAAATCGCAGAAAAGGGCCATCAACTGAAGACCTGCAAAATGATAAATTGTAGTGGACTCCCTTGAATTCTTGAGAATCGCAGAGGAGGGCGATCATAATTAGAAAACTATGTTTTGTATGATAAACTTTGTTGCTTATAAAGATATCCTCATCAAATTCATCCAAGCCGATTCTTTAAAGAGTTTCTACAATCTGACTACTATATCGCTATATTTAACTTGTTGCTTACACAAATATTTCATCCAAACTAAGTGAGAGTTTTTTTATACTTCAAATAGTTTCCTATAATTTCATCAAAATCGGACCACATGGCTCCCATAATTAAAATTTAAATTTAAATTAAAATTAAGTCTTGTATAAAAAAAAATTTCGGCTAGGGTATATAGCCTCGGCACTCCGAAGATAGCCGTCCTTTCTAGATATTATTTATTTCTTACTTTCTCATCCATGCAACCACAATGTGCCACAGCAAATCCTGGTAGGGTACGGATAGTATATTTTATAAATTCACTAAAGGATTTTAAGAAAAATAATATACATCAAGCAAATTTCCATTTCCTAGTAATTTTTATTCAAAATCTATATTTGATTTTGTCTGGCCATTTTTAAAACAGCATTTATTTTAGACAATCACATATTAATGTTCTTTTTATTTACAAGAACTTCTCCAACAATTTATCTCAGTGCAGTGTTTTATTCTAAGAAACTCTGCTCTTCAAAGTTATTTTTAACCAAGTATTTCAAGAAACGCAAATTCGCATCAAATTTACAATGAAAGACATAATCAAAACCAATTTGGCAGCATTTGTGGCAAGTAACATTCAAATATAGCCAGATGACGACAACGATGTCGATGTCGACGTCAAAGGCGCTGGTAACCTTGACCCGGTTCTGCTTCTGAACGGCAGGCAGTGTCTTAACTTGGCTGTTGTGGTGCCACACAGCCAGGCAATATGGCAAGCAGGTTGTCAGTCGACTTCTAACCTCCATTCGAGACGCCTTGGAGTTGCCATTCCCAACTATTTGCTCAACTCGCAGACAGATTTCAATTAGCGTTTCCGCACGTCTGCCTATTTAGTATTTGTTTGGTTGTCAATGCGGATTTAACTTTCATTTGCAAGGCCTAATAGCTGCTACTGTTGCTTTCAATCCCAGCTGGCGCCCGTTGAAATCCTAATTAAAAGCGCGTCTTGCATTTGCCATCTGAAGCTTCTAAGTTGAATTAATACCTGAATTGGCAGCTGTGAGTTAACACTTTAAGCTCTAACAACAATCCGAACGGAGTGGGAAAAGTTCGAGCAATGGCAATAGATGCTTCCCTCGTAGATGTTGGCCAAGACATTGCGGAAAAGTTTTCAATTAGGAAATTTTCTCATTTGCATTTCAAATGAATTTTGCGCTACTTGAGCTTCAGTTGTGCGTAGCTAAAGTGCTTCTTATTAACATTTTGGCTTGGATATCATGCTGTGAGCTAAAGATGGAAAATTACTTTTAGAATGCTTCTTCATTTGTTTAACAATTTGTTTTATCTGAAAGGAGGTATTCATGTCTGGTAGTTGAGGTTGAAAACTTGCTAATTTAGGTGCATTAAATGTGTCTTTTAAGATAATAAATACAAGTATTTAAAATAGTTGTTTTGATACAAAATAAGCTGGCATTATGTATTTTATTTAAAATATTTTGTAAGCAATCATAGAGATCAAAGGGAATTCTTCTTAGTCCAGCATAAGCCCTGTTCCTAAAGAAGGTAAAATGAAATCAATCAATCAATCCATCTGTATGAACACACAAAATGTTTGTTTTAAAGCTAATACATTTTTGTAGCAAAAACTAAAGCGCTTAAACAGAGTAAGTAATTTAATTTTGACAGGCATACACATTCCCTATTTCAACAACAAGAGCAGAAACCGAACGTCTTAAACCTTGCTCAAACCAAAATATATATTTAATACAATTTGCCCAGTTTTTCAAGAAATTAGTTTAGGTCCCAGCCGTCGTCCCGTCAGTAAAATCTTGAAAATCACCTAAGGGATCAAGGCGTCTCTGGTATGCAACATGATGTGCGTGAACCATGAGAAATGGGCATTGAAGATGAAAACCAGGCCATCCAAGGCAGCAATATAAGGCCAAGCAGTAATATTATGTATATGAACCAGAGTAGCAATAAATATAAATAACAACCTGACGAATCAGTGATAAATCACATAAATAGCAGATTCTCAACGGCCTGAAATGAAACTGTAAAACAAATAGAAACAATAACTGCGACAGGCGATGTAAACATACTAGTGATTCAGGTAGGACAAGCGAAAGGGAGTTTTCATGTGCGTTCGTGCGTGAGCACTCACGCGTGTCATTTGACAACGTGTTTATGGTGGAAGCTCAATTTCGCATTGACAGCATCATCAATGGCGCAAACGAATGGCAGAATAGAAAATGGCAACAACAAGCACAAGAATGGCAAGAAAAGCGGCTAACAAGCACTCTAAGCTGACGCCCATGACAAGCTACCCAAGTGCTCCATTCATGCAGGCATTCATGCAGGATGGCTATGTCCTCTGTCCTTCTTAGTGCCCTCATCCTTTCATTCACCCATCATCATCAGCAGCATTGATGTTGTCATTATACTCATCGACATCCTTGTCATTATAAGGCACATACGAAAAAAACACGAAAACACTTGTCATTAACACAAACACACACTCAAATACACCCTTACACACACACACTCACAACACACACAAATACAAATGCAGACACTAGCTGAGCAATGGCGCCTGCAATGCCCGCCAAAGGAACTTGTAACACTTCTTTATGCTGCCGTTTGATAACCTCCCGATATGGGTATTTCAACTAATTGAGAGCGTTTGTAACATTTCACTACAATCTGACTTATTTGCAATAATCAAATGACTATAAACATTAATAAACTGCACTCAAATGCAGCTAAGGACTTATCGACAATGCACAAAAGAGTTGCTTAAATTAAATAATATATTTAAAGTTATCAAGGGAATAAAACCAGTGAGAAAAGCCATATCTAAATAGTTGAAAAATATTTTATTTAAATATTTATTTTCCTTATTATAATGTAATCTTAACATTAAAACTATAAGGTAATTGGGAATAAACTAAGCAATGGCAAGGGGGCTTAGTAGTGTTAGCTGATATATATACAGGTGAAAAGATAAAATAATTAATTATTATAACGACTTATAGCTAACTATTGTTTGATTTTTCTAAAATTAATATCTGATTAATATTTAATGAAATGTTATTTATTAAAAAACAAACCCATAAATGCTTTGTAACTACGATAAATAATTTCTGGACATTAGCTTTATATTTTTACTCAATTAACCGATTTTTTTTAAATTGACCTGTTTTTGTAAAGCCTAATCTATTGATAATAATATAGGTAAGTTTGTGATCTCTATCACACATGGTTTTATATAAACTAGAGAACACCCAGCGGTCAAGAAGTATGCTAGAAATTTAGAATATAGTAAGATCTGCTATTTTACATGGTTTTACATGCATAAGACGTAGGCAATGGCATATGATTAGGTAATCTATCAAGAGCCTTCTTTCATTAATTTCCGTACTGCCCCTGGACAAAATTACCCCAAAAAAACTAACATCAAGCAATATTTGCTTGCTTTGTTTGGCGCCTTTAAATGTATATAAAAAAAAAAATTAAGAAAATATTTTTTCTGGCTTGTTTTTCAAATTTTCGGAATGAAAGGGTATATAAATTTCTTCCAATTTGCGACATAGTTCATTTATTGTTGAGCTGTTATTTTGTTTGTTTTTTTTTCTTCTGCCGCTGCCATCTTCATCGTCAAGAGTTGCTCATTTTATTTTACTTTATCATGTTGCTCCCCATTGCTTGTTAGCTACCTTTTGTTGTTGGCGCCCTGCACCCCTCACAGCGCCATTCCCTTACACATAAATTCTTGTAAATTGTGCATTTTAACTTTGCTCAACACTTTTCCCGCTCAATGCAGCTGAGCACACAGAGGAGTCTTTGAGTCGATTGTTAATTCGTCCTTGAAGGCAAAGTGGCGTGCACTATTGGGCATCCAACTAATTGACAGACGGGTAGTCAATTTATTGCTAGATGATGTTAGTTAAATTCTGTTATACTCTAGGTTAGATTGTTTAAGCCATTTAAAGCGACACACCTATATATTATACATACTTTGTGGTGTTTATGTGTTACTGTTTTCCTAACTTCAAAAGTTTGGTAGTTTTGTGGTATGGGGAGACACACAATTTGAGTAGGTTACAGGAGATCAATATGAAACAGTCATGCTAGGCAAATGCACTAAGTCTGAGACAGGCACTTCTAACTATAGCCCAAAATAAATGCAATGTGCTCTAGTCGAGATTACCTAGCCAAGTTTAAAATTCTCAAACAAACTTCTGTGCTTATTAACCGATAGACTTGGCAAAATCAAAACTCATAAGCTAACCAGGGAATCCGATGGATCTTATACGTGAACACAGTACACAGGCCCCCTATTCATCAATCTTACATTAACCCAGCAAGCGTAATGGTTATAATTTTTAACACAAAAATTATAAAATAAAAATTATTTGTTTATTTTTATCAAAATATTGAATAATAACTTTTATTTTTCGATCAAAAACAAAATTCATGAAATTAAATTCAATTTTTATTTATAAATCATAATGAATTTCACACTGATATATGATAACTGATATTTCAATTACTAAAAATTTATAAAAAAAAAAAAAAATCATAATATAACTCTTATTTCCAATTTTTTTTCAATTCAAAATAAAAGTGAAGAGAACTAAACTTAGTTTTTATAATAAAAATTAAAAATAAAAGTTTATCCTGTTTCCAGGATACTGCATTCCCAAAAGGTAAATCTAACATTTTCCCATTCAGCTAGTACATTTTCTTCAGGTTTGATTATCTTAAACTCATAACTCAGCAACATATATCATCTAATCTAAACACTCCAAATCAAATTAATTTAAGTACTTTATACTAGTACTAAGTATCACCTGTAAATACTTATTTGTAACATATATTCTTTATCATACCATAAGACATATGTACATAGCCGTAGTCCTAAACAGCCAATGATATTTATACTCTGGTTGGCCATAGTTTAAACTAAGCCAACGTATTATTAAATAAACATAAAGAAACTCATAACTCTTATTTACGATTCCTGCATTCAACCAATACAAACTACAAATTTCAATGAATTTAGGCAAGCAGCTTCTTACTGTTTTTGTCTAAACGCTTTTCTTTCGTATACTTATTGCTTGCAATTCTATTTTTATTGACAAATTCTCAACAGCTCTGGCTGACCACAATAAATCAAACATTCAATTGCTTACTCGACCGGGCCAACAGCACACAACAATACTAAATCACATTTATATTTGTATGATGGTCAACAAGCAGGTACGACTACAAAAACACATGCAACAAAAACAAATAATTGTGTGGTAAATATTTCAAAGCAGACATCGATACTCCTGCCAGGATACAGAACGTTATTTTTGAGGCGTGTTTTCTATGTGACTATAAATGTTCATGTTTTTTTAGTTTAACTTGTTGTTGATGTTATCGTTATTGTTGTTGCTGCATTGGCGGCTTTTGGCACAGCCATAACGTATACGCAGCGTATTGCAGATGCTCTCAACAGCTGGAACAGACGGACCAACATCAAATATCAAATAATTGTTTGGCATTTAGCAATGTGCATTTTGAATGGTTGCCAAAAAAAGACGATGTGCTGTTTTTGTTTACACCAACAGACAAGGGAGGAGGGAGGAGTGCAATAGCAGGGGCAGAGATCAGAAAGACATATGTTTGTACACAAAAAGTACGTTTAGAATTAGGAAAGACAGTTGCAGACAAGAGTGGACTGTCAGCTGCCCTGTATAAAGATAAACCGTGCCAAAAAGTAAATCAAATTTAAGCCAACTTAAAGCTAATATTATTTATAATCTATGCTAAAAAGTAGGGAAAGTATTTAAGTAGAACATATCATAAATGTATATGAAACTTTAAACTTTTGTGAAGAAGTGTTAACCGATTTTGAAAAATCTACTGCCACCCGTCACCCCGGACGGAAAATGGGCTTAGGGTCAAATGTGTAAGGTTTTCGTTATTTCAGTTTGTAAGTTCTTCATAGCATACATGTCCAGAAAAGCATAAGACACGGGAGGGAAAATAGTGGTAAGCTATATTTATTTATTTCATATAGATACAATATCAAATTTTGGTAATAAGTATACAATTATCTTCTGCTTTGTTCATTTAAAATTCAAATGTTTCTGAACTCTACAGAACGTATGATTACAATTAGCATTATGAGTTTGCATTTTCAGCACAAATCGAGAAGTATTCTTCAATGTATCGTATTTGGTTGATTAATATAACAGCAATTGTAGATGAAATAAAATATTGTCCATTCCGAAGCGTAATATTTCATTTAAAGCTAACAATCGAATACACCCTTACGAAATGCAGGGTAGAACACAGAATTGCAAGCGAAATTAATGATTGTTACAATGGAAGAACAGTCGGCAACTCGGCATGTGGCAGCCAAAATGCAATCTGCGAATCATTTGTTATAGTGTCAAATTAGAAAGTCCTTCAGAGTCCTTGCCACTGTGATTTCAGTGCTCTCCAGAGCAATATTAATCAGGCTTAGATTTTGCGCATTTCAAAAGTATTTTGAGGGATTGCATATAAAGTGAACAAGAATTATTAATAGGGCTGCTAAGAATTTACCCCCAGGCAGTTTCATGGCCAATATTATCGTCACCGCTGTCTGTCAGCGGGTAATGCAATTTTCAGCATTCATGTTTTGTGATGATTGATGCGACAATGACATTAATGGTCTTGTTTAGTTTATCGCTGCCTTTTGGCCAATTCAGCGAAGGTGAGTCCAGAAATTGCACTTGATAACAATTGGCAACCGCCACAGTTAGTATAGCAATTTACACGCACTTGTTAACACGCACGTTCATGTCCGTAAAAATGCCACGCCAGCGAATGCGGCAAAATTTTTCTCTGGGGAAAATTAAAATTTTCTACACAATTTGGCGGCGAGATTGCAGCGCTGCGCTGCGCTGTTAAGCTGACAGCTGTTGACTGTTAACAGAATGTTAGGCAGCGGCCGCTTAAGAGCGACAAATGAAAGAGCAGCATGACAGTGGACTCTCTTAACTTGGCCTAATGTTACGGCTTAGCTAACCAACAGCTAAGCAATAGTAGGCAATACTTTTACTACCAACCTAGACATTGTCTACTCCACAGACAGTTTGAAAATGTTGTTCAATTTGTTTTCCCTGAATGGCACGGATATCTTTTATGCGACGACAACCCTAAGCTACCCTTAGTTTGCGCTAAGGGCGAGTTGTGTTGGCAAATTGACTCATCTGGCAGTTACATTAAATGTTCGTTGGCCCTTTTCGGCAGTGAAAATGTAGCCAATGCCAAGGCAAATTTAACAATGCGGCAAAATAAAAATAAAAGCCAAACAAATTGTGCATGAAATGATTCCAGGACTCTCGGCCAGGCATCATTCATTGCAGCCCCAAGCTGAATGTCGGGCTATGTACCAAAATGCTTGAGTCATTTGAAATTTGCACAAATGAAAATTGTGGCAGAAAATTGAATTACCCCGGAACAACAACAACAACGACGACAACAAAAGCAACATTGGGTGGCGACGGCTACCGCAGTGAAAACAAAACAATAAAATGAAAGAAAGAAAATAAAAAGTTGAAAGTGTGCGCCTGAAACAAATAAGTTGGCAAGGCCGGCCTAAAAAAAGGTAGCGCCTGCAAAGTCAAATGAAAATCAGCAGGCCCAGAGGGCATCTCCAGCTTCTTGTGCCTCTCCTACACCCCCCAGTTACGGCTTCAGCTTGTTGCCACATTAGCCACGCCACGCTGTGCCCCCTAATGAGCATGCCAGACATATGCCATGGGCCACGTCCTACCTACATAATCCCCCCTTCGACTCCGACTCCGCCTGGCACGCCCGTCGTCTGTCCTCAGTCCTCAGTCGTCTATCGTCGCGCAGATCTTCCGACCTAAGGTCTTGAAACAGCGCGAACTTGTCATGGGCAGGGTGGGCAAGGGCGGTAGCGGAGTGCGGAATGCGGAGTGTGTGTGCGTGGCTGTGGCTGTGGAGTCCCCGCAGCATATGCCACTGTACTCGGCGTGTGACCCTCCTTAGTTCCCTCTGCCATATAAAAGTGTTTTTATTGCTGCATTCCTAAGACGGAACTAACCATAAGAATGCCATGTTTAGGATGCGACACATGGTCAGCTGCTGTTGGGGCTTACCCTTTGCGAACCAGGAAAACGCTTATAACATGTGCTCAAAATATAAATATATTTGTACATAACGGGGTAAATGCTTCTACGCAGAGAACTTAAGTGAAATATTAAAAGAAATTGTTATAGAATAAATATGCAGACAATAGATAAGATTATCTATGCTTATGTACATTGTACAATATAGGTAGAGATATAAATGGCATTGTTATTCGATACATATCAAATTAGGCATGCAGCTTGAAAATATTTCACATGAGGGATTTAAATAAATAACCAATACTTAGTTGATGTAACAAAATACTTTAAAATTTGTTACTTTTACTTTTAAGCAATGAGCTCGTTCTTTGATAACTAACTTTCAAATGCATATTTGACTGCTGTCAGTAATTTAATTAAATTCATTTGATAAGAAAAATATACACAAAATATATACGAGGTGTGTTCAGAAAAAGAAGGGTGACCTAAAGGTCGTGTTTCCCAAAATAATTATGTTGACTTCATCAGTAATTTTGAATTTATAGTTTGTTTTTGACAGATACAGAGGTTAGAGGTTCTGATATCTCCCCAATAAAGGCAAACCTCCGTCTTTTCATGGTTCTTTTAGGTTTTACGAACAAGTAAAACTCGCAGGGGTCCAAGTCCAGCAAATGCAGTGGCTGAGGCATGATTATGGTGTCATTTTTGGCCAAAATATATTGCCAACATTAAGGTACAAATTTGAGTTAACAGGGTAATAGGTATCACTGTCAGATCCTTTGGGTAGTGAGGTATGGTTTGAATTATTTTCATTTAATAATAATTAATTATGTTATTAAGAGGTCGTCCGCATATTACGTAATCATCAAGGATTGGGGGCGGGTTCAGCCAAGACATTACTCTTGATTACATATGGGGGGAGGGTCCTTGGCATATGATTACGAAATCTATTTAAGAGCCTTCTTTCACCAATTTTGTTTTCAAATTTCGGAAGAAATTAATTTTGAATGATTACGTAATTAAAGGCAGGGATGTGTGCCAAATGATTACGCTTGATTACATAGGGGGGAGAGTACTAAAAAAAAAAGGGCAAAAGCGAGATTACGTAAAATGTGGACGACCCCTTACAAGGCATGTTATATTGTGTAGTATGGTATTATGAGTTTAGCAATGTGTGTATGTGCGCTGGTGTTTAATGTTAATTTTTCCCAATTTAAATTAAATTTACATACGTTATCGACTATTTAAATCGAAGAATTGATTAAAACAATGAGCAGTAAGTCACCTTTTGTTTGATTGAACAGACCGTGTTAATAATATTGATTGATTGAATTGATAACTAATAGAATTTGAAGCCTTTGTATGAGTTACTCTTATAACGAAGAATTCTATAGGCAAGTGCTATTAAACTCAAATAAAAATATCATTTTAGCTAATTTAAGAAACTGAAAACAGATATATATAAACCACAAAATTCGTAATAATCGTAAACAATTCAAATATGTCGTGGCTTTTTTCTCTTGGTATTGAATTCTTAATGATTCTTCTGTCCCTGATTGACTGCTCTTTATAGCCATCATTATAATATGCATTTTCATATTGCGTTCAGAGGATGCATTAGACATAATATTATTTTGCCAAAAATTTTGGCAATATTTGTTCCACTTTTGCGGTTTATGCAGCAAGCTGCCCCACTTGTTGATGTAAATGAACATTACGTATACGCATTTCAAATTTCGTATTTCGCATTCGCTATTCACATAATTCTAATTTACATTCTGCACTTTAAGCGCATGCCAAAAATGCAAAATGAGAGAAACACAAAATAAATATCAAGTAAGAATGCGCAAAGTGGGAATGCTCGACAAGAGGACACCCTGCACCCAAATGTATCAAAATTAAAAATTAAAATAAAATATGAATTTTTCGTTTTATTATTAAATCGGCAGTTGCTTTTTATATATATGTTTATACTATATACAGTCAATGATGCATATTTCTGCCGGTAGGAACATTTCTGAACTATATACCCTTTTCAGTAATTTCCCATGAGTACAGGGTATACACACTTTGAGCGGCATATTTCGGACTCGCTGGGTTTCCATTTCAAGTCAATTTCAGAAGATGTCTAAACAAATGCTGAAGAGATTTCTGCTGTTGCTGGGATGCATGTCGAGGCTTGCTGATTTTGTTTAGATGCTGACGTCAGCGAGCCGCACATGAGCTATGTGGGAACGTCACTCACACTACAACCATTCAGTCAGCCTGGCAGTCAGTCAGTGAGTCAGTTTACAATGCAGGGAGCAGCAGCATAATCAAATGTTGCTTCAAATTGTGTTAAAGTGCTGGCTAGCAACGAGCTAGTTTCGACCTCGCCGGCTGCTGTTGCAGTTTTGCTTGATTTGCACCAAATTAAGTTGGCCCCCATTCGGGCAGTAGACCATGCCCAACCCCACCAGAGCAACAGAACCAGATCCGTGCCGTGCCGTACCGTACCGTGCCATATCGTGGCCGTCGTCTGCCTGGCGGACGACCTGCACCACTGGCTGCTGCCCAAAAATGCAATAAAATTAAATGCTTTTGTGTAAAAACTTTATGACTTTGTGTTTATGCTCGCTACACGTTCGACGCTGTCCACTTCTCGCCCTCTGTCCCAGCCGTCGCTCCCAGCCCTCTCCCCATATTGCCGACGTCTTCTTCATTGGACTTTAGCTTGGCCTGCTTTAGTTTTTGCGACTGGCAGTTGTTGTTACTGCCGCCTCGCATGTGTTGACAGTAATTAATTTAACTGGCATAAATGAAATTTATACGGCCAACACATTGTCTGGTACTTTGTCGTTGCAATTTGTCGAAATCTTACAAGCTGCCTGCCAGTTGAGTTCTAACTTGCTGTCGATGTATCGCTTTCTAGTTGAAAACCTTGACGGACGATAAAGTACACACAAGCCGCAACTTTAGCTTCGACTGCTTATTTTCCCTTAGCCAGAGTGCCATAACTTTCTTGTGAGTTTGACAACACGTGTATAAACAAACATCTTTTTCCCGACAATAATTTAATATGTTCAGGTCCTTTAGCAGCATGTGATTTTACTTGCAGTAAAAGTTTTCCAGCTAATGTTCGTATGTAGCTGATTTCGTTCTTGGCTCAATTCTTTAAGTTCGTTTTCAACCTACGTTTAAATTGGTACCTGAAAAATACTAACTTATTAAACTACAACACCTATGGAAATAATAGGAATATATCAGGACAGCTGAAAATGAGAAAATTAGTAAATTTCAATACACTACTAATGTACCACTTTTTCCAGTTTCAATATTGCAACCAAATCGTCTGGGTTGATATAAATTTATGTTATACATATAATTGAAATACTGTTTTTGCATTAAATGTTCCACTTATATCAGTACTAAAATGTTGATTATGAGTTTAATTATTATTAAAGAATAGCATTTTTATCTAATTTGTTTACAAAACTATTCTCTATTTTAGCAAATATCACTTATGGGTTCTCCTAAGTGCTTATCAGATCAACTTATTTTTAAATACTAAATTCCTCTTCCAATATATCAAATTGGTAGTGCTCCTTGGAGCATTGCACAATCAAACACATTTTATAAACAATTTGCTAAGGAGATGTAATTAAAAACAGTCTTAATTTTGTTTTAATTTATTGTTTCAAAAGAGCATTCCAGTTTCCGTAACAAAATACGTAACTTTTAATTTCTCTTCCAGTTATTTCATTTTCTGCGATTGCTTTTGCATTTTGGTTTATTCAAGAAGTGAAATCATAATTTTGACGTCTTTTTGGCACGTTTGCCCTTCAAGAGGAACGTGCAAAGTGCTTCATAAAACTTATATACGATATAAAGATCTTCAGCCCATGATCTCCGACCACATAAGCAGCTCACTGAATTGTGCCTGCACCCAAAGGTGGGTCGTATTAAATGCCTATTAATTATAAGGATGCTCACAGCCATAACGTTTCACTTCCCAATCAAACATGATGTCAAAAGAAATGAAAAAAAAAACTAATTAACTTTATAATGTTGCAAAAAAACTTTACAAAACAGTCGTAAAAAAGTTGTGAAAAACAGTCACAAACAAATGATGCTGAAAAGTGTAATAATTTTTGTCTTTTTATCTGGAACTGCAAACAAAATATCAGCACAAAAACCAATAACAATTGTAACTATAATTTGTTTGCAATAACAAAAATAATTAATTACAGCAGGCACGACACGAAAGTTGTCATAGTAGAACTTTGGCATTAAAACTTTGTTTTAGTGAACTTGAGCGTGCCTATAAACAGATCATGAATAGCACCCATTCACACTTATGAATGTCTCCGATGTTAGTCAAAGTTTCAGGCCAACACTCAATTGACAAGCTATATTGATAATTGGTAGTTATACTCGTAAATTAAATCCTAAGTTTATATAGCAAGTGTTGAGAATGACTACGAGATACACTGTTATGAGTTCTACTAATTACTATATTCTGAAATTCACTAGATGCGAGTACACAGAGAGAATTGTAAGCACTATTAGGCACCACTTGTGCATTTTAGGGAAAGCTTGTAGAAAAATCGTGCTCAGATTAACTAATCACAGACTTTTGCCTTAAGGACAACTCAAACATTGCTAAAGACAATTTATCCTCTGAGTAAATCACAGAATTTACGTTGTCAATTTTTTGTTGGTTCAATTTGAGCATTAGTAATCAAGGATTGTGCCTTATTAGGCACAATCAAGGATAAACAAGTAGGAACGTTGCAGTCGGACGTATCCGACAGCAGGTCCAAAATAATATGATTATTTTTGGTTATTTTGGGAAAGTCGCAGTGAATAAACCTAAACAGGTGTTTGAGAGATACATTTTCTTCATTTTGCAGAGAAGTGGGTGGGAGGACCAAAATATTGATGGGGAGGGGGTGGAGGTAGGAGTATACACCAAGTTTGGTTGCTCTAGCTTCAAGGGTGTGGAAAAAATTGCGTTCAGACGGACGGACGAACACTTCACAAACCCAAAATACTCATTTTAAAAATAAAATTTCTAAACGAGTATAAAAACAAAAAAAGCTTTATTGAAGATGTACAAAGTTATTTACGCACATATACCATACACAATTAACTATATTAATGAACTTTTTCTTTTATTAGTATAAGGACATATGTGTAAGTAGAAATAATTATAAAAATGCCAATTTAATTTTACATTCACTTGAATGAGTCGAGTATAAGTTAACAAAATACATACGCTAAAATGGGCAGCTTATCAGCTTACATCATGAATATGTAAATCATATTTCTGCCAGGCTAATATACCCTTCGATGGAACTATTGAATGTTTCCTTAGGGAATCGAATGTTAAAATGCTTCCATGTTGCCGCTCTCAAAGAAATGTCAACGTGAATGGCATGTGGAAAACTATTTGAAGTTAAATGGATGGGGGCCAGCGGCCAATGAGCTGCACCGGGGGTCACGAATCGTTGCGATGGATTCACACAACAAATTTCCGCCGGAATAGAACAGCAATAGCAACAACAACAACAACAACAACAAACGGCAACTTTTGTTGCCAACAGGCAAACAATAAGTTAACGCTTCATAGCACAAATTGAATAAATCATCAGATGTCGACTTACTGCGATTTTGAAATGTGGCAAGGCGGGCCAAATGTACAAAGGTTCCGCACATAATTGCCTAAGAATAAAGCATCAATAAATAAAATCACAAAATCAAAAGAGAGAAATTTTCACAAATGTATAATTAAATTGTTTGTTTACAAACATTTAAGAAAAGTTTTAAATTAGATGTATTTGTTTGCCCTTAATAAATAAGAAACCAAATATATGGCATAGTCAAGACTGTTTCGATTTCCGGTTCCGGTCGAAACTTACAATTTCCAAATTGATCATTGATTCACATTCCAACAAATGGCAATATTTTCAGTATTGTTTTCAAGTCAACAACTCACCACTTTTATACATTTTTTAATTGCAAAATGTTTTCTATGTTCTCAAATTAAAACCCATTTTTTTGCCTAGTACTTTAAGTTGTACAATATCGGTTGGAATAGGAAAACATTGGAAATTGAATAATTATTAAATAATCATGCACAGTGAAGATGATTGATAAATATTTATTATTTAGATTTCAAGCCAAAGTTAGTTTAAATCGCACATTATATATAAGTTATTATTAGATACTCATGCACAGTAAAGATTATTGATACATATTTATTATTTTGATTGCAAATCAAAGATAATTCAAATCGCATATTATCTTTAAGTAGGCTGGTTAACCGAAAATGCTCATCCACCATTTTCTTTTACCATTGCAGCAGGGCCATTGTTCTGCATGTTCACAGCTAAATGCAGGACACTCACAGCACCGCTGACCCACAACGTAGTGGGAATAGTGAAGCAACAACTGAAGTACTAGGCATAGTAGAAAGAGTGCCGGAGAACGCACCATCTTACAAACTGATCAACAGGTAAGTTCAATTTTCCAGATGAGTACCAGGAAGCTGTCAACCGAGGCTTCACCATGACCGTGGCAAATCAATTACATTAAATATAATTTCTGATTGCAAGGCGTAGCATGAAATAATCAGGTCAGTCGATCATTCTGTGAATCATTGCAAAAAAAACAGCAGTGACAATAACATAAGTTGTCGAATCTTGTGCAAAGAAATTGGTCATCGCTCTGATTGCGTCAATATGGTGCTTATACGAGTATGAGCCAGTAATTATAATTATCTGTGCTTCATATCCGATTTGGTATTTAAAATCAAATTGTATTCATCATATGAAAACAAGTAAAAATGCTATAGTCGAGTAGACCCGACTCCGCTCCTGCTTTCTGCAGTATTGAATCTTGTTTGCTGAATAACTTTCATGTTTATAACCACATAAGAAAATCTCATTTAGTTAGTTCACTCAGCGCAGGAAGGCCTGATTAGAACTACTAAAATAACTCCCAATTCAAAACAGCTGTGCAACTAAAACGCCTAACTCATCGATTTGCACATTTTGACTGCAATTCGGCAGCTGGTCTCGTTGATCTGAGCGAGCGCTGCTTAACTCAAGCGGAGAATTCACAGATTAGTTGAAAATCGCTCCTTGGCATCAACACCAGCGGGACGCTGCAAATCTTCGGTTTTTATTTAACATCTAAATATAATTATTTTCTAATTCTTGTTAAAGTGAGCACTAGAGTAAAGAAAAAGACATAAAAAGACATAAGACATAAGTTGTACAAATAAAAGTGTAAGGGAGAAAAAGTGCTCGCAAAGAGGCTATGGCCGATCGCAATTTCAAAATGCTATCTTAATGTAACAAGGATTGTTCCTTCACTTTTCATGTAAATTGCACCATAAATATGGTTTAATTCGAGTCTTTTTTACCTGGTTCTCCTTGTTTTCTATTCTTTTTAGTCGTCTTTCCATTTGCATACGCATATGTATGTATTAGTGGCGAGTTTCGTCATTTTTTTTCTATGCAGAGAAATAAGGAATAGAAAAACACAAGTGTGAGAGAGATTACAAAATTTTAAAATGAGAATGTAATGCAACTTCTGCCCAATCCAAGTCGAGTGCTTATTATTTTCTTTTTGTTCTTGTGCAGTTATAATTTTTTTTCTCCTGAACAGAACATATTCATCATCATCAAAGGAAGCGCTTTTAGAGATGCATCGGTGAGTATAAGCTTTAATTTCATATGTGTAATTAGCTCGAAAGAGAAAAAAAGTGCAAGAACGGGGGGAATTATGGGAGGCATTTAAGCTGTAGTGATTTCTTTATAGGGCGAATATGTTCGTTGCAATATTTCTTTTAAATTGAATTGAGTTTTTTATAAATTGCGAAATGTTGATCATGCTCCATTGCTTTTGGGAGTCGTACTGATTTGTAAGGTAAAAAAAAATAAACTATACGAAAAATATTTACAGCCAAAAGAAAACGTAATAATACTTGTTTCCAAAGACAAATTATTATGCTTATGCTTTTTACAACATTATATTTAGCAATTTAAATTTTTTTTATTATAATTTTAATCTGATTTTATATTATTGTTTCTCATAGCGTTTGTCGGCTAAGTTTGTGTATGATTTTTATTTTGAATAGGATGCTAGATTATCATAACTTTTGTCGTTTTGGGAAATAAACATTTTGTTGAAAGTATGTGCTCACTTGAGTGTCTTTGGAGCGATGCGTCAAAGGAGTAGCGATGGAAAGTAAAATTTCTGTGGTTGTATTAGGGATCACTGACCGTATTTATTGCAGGTAATAGGCCTCCGGTGATCATGGTAGCGTAGGCATCTGCTGTCGCGGTTCCTCAACTGCGTCCCAGCGGGCAAATATGAATGCTAGTAATCGTCCTTAATTCGTCCTTTTGCTTTTCGTTATTTCTCTATGTCTATCGCACTTTGTGTAAGAAACTTAGCATCAGAACAATACACGCAATTTTCTAATTATAATATACACATATGTATTCCTATGTATACACTGGAACACCTCCTCTGTACTTGTACAACGCTCATAAGAAGCAGACTCAACCATCTGGGATCCCATACCTGGAGAGTGTATCAAAGACACCGCTGAACCAACTCTTAAAATTCGCGATAATGATCTTCAAATGATCACAAGGTTCAAATGTGCGGTACCACTAAGGACCAGATGGTCTATACGCAAGGCAAGCCACAGGAACTTATGTTATCCACACCCAGACGACAACAATTGAGCCGGAACCAGCGTGTGTCCCGCTATAAGTTTTACATCCATCTGCTCAAATTTTGAAACAAACATTGTATGCTACATCCATTAAATTCAACTGTTTAACTTTATTAAATTGATCACTTTCTCTGTGATTGTTGTCTAATAAATGAGTACAGAAGTTTCTCAAATTTTCTCATGCTGATGCATGTAAAGATAAATAAGATATCCAAAATTTGTTTAAAACTAAAAATGTACTATAACTGATTGAATTTACGATACACTTTCTTAAGATACGTAGCGCACTTGCTGGGCATTTCTGGTATTTATAAGTTACATAACAGCTGTCCAGTCTGGGTACTGTCCGGAGCGCTGAATTTAAGATTTTAAATGCCAAACCTCTCGAAAAGAGTCACGTCATCTCTTACAATGTCACGTGCTTGAAGCCCGAAGCTAATTTATTTAAATTTCTTTCAGCACTACACATGTTGTTACTAATGTATTTATTTTGCAATACCTTGTATTTGAATATAGATCAGATGCAGTTATGTATTGTAATGGACAAGGGATACTGACAAAACAAAATGTCCTCTTTGGAATGTAAGTCTATTTTTAAATTCCTATATCAACTAACTATTGGATTCATTCATCCTTAGCTTGACGCTTCTAATGCTGGTCCTGATCATCAATGATCCAGTTGTAGACTGCAGCAAAATGCGTGAAAGTCCCTTTTTTAGAAAACTCACAGTACGCGTGTGCCCAAAAAGGGATATTATGAAGAATGTTAATAAGCAAAAGGTATGTGAGAATTTCCCACGGTGTGCCAGATCCTTTTCTATATATTATTCCTCCTAGCTTCTAGGTTTTTGGTACGCTTATGCAACGACACCTTTGCCCTTTGAAGGATATGCGCGACGCTGTTCATCCTACAATGTCAAGAACAGTCGTGAGTAACTTATTTAATTCTAGTATATAATTTAAACTAACGAACACTATACCAGCATACTTTGAAACCAACATACTCTATACCAACTATCGCAATTTGGTAATTACGTATGCCTGTACGTACAGTCCTGAACATCGCATGAACCTTAGTGAGTAGAAGAATTTAGCAATTTAAAAATGCATAATCGTATTAAATTGCAATTTAATTGTAGTGAAACTTCGGATGCTAACCCGCACCCGCACCCCAATGGCTGAAACTATAAAAGAGGCCATCAATTTTTTGAGAAAAATTGATTTTCCCATCGAGTCGCTGAACTGGCTGAAAACGGAAGCATTTTGCTTTGAATGGTATCAGCTGAATTTTGAAACACAATTACGCCCCAAACATTTTCAAGCGCCCTTTAATGTGCCCGGCCAGCGTTAACGTTGATGGGAGCATAAATTAATTGCATAAATGTCTAATTATTGTAACATAAATTGCCATACAAATGTTACCGATGAATCAATAAATAAAATGAGGAAATCGTATAATGGCTGACCAACTTAATTAGCATTGGTGAGCACCGAAATCAATTACGCCGACAGTCTACGCCGGATGATTGCAATGTGTGCTCGAGGATTCCATATGCCGGAGAGCACATATGGTTGCCTGTGTATTCTAGGTCGACAGCTTCCTGGGAATGACAAGGGCGCATTAATGAATGATGCTATGGCCTCCACTTTGCGCATCCGCCCACAAGGCTCCAATTCAATTTGTATGTATTTTTCTGTGCCATACAGAAAACTTTCCATGAACCCAAAATTATCTTTAGTTTTTTTTTGTTGTTGTTGTTGTTGTTGGGCTGTTTGGCTTCCTTAGCCCAAATTGCTTGGCCGCACAAATTGGCTTTAGCCCCGAGGCTAGGCAATAAAATCAAGCCTACAATGGCGTATGCGTTACGCACAATTATCCTTCATTGAGTGGGCGTGTCGACGCTGGAAGGGATAACAGTCACAGCCATGTAATAATTGTCATTGTCAAACAGATTTTGGAAGGAGAGTTTAGCTCCCAGCGGACAGCAACAATGGCAATATGAAACAATTCAATTTCAATTGTGGCTAACATTTCATGCTAATCGTTGGCACTTAAGCAACTTTATTGGATATTGTGCAAACAATTTAATTCAACTGCTCCATAGAAAAGTGCTTGACTAGTAGATAGTCTGAAGATGCTCATGATAACCATTTAAATTATTATCCTGAATTTCCCAAAACTTGCCAAAGTTCGCCCTGACTGACAATCATCCCACAGCCCAAGCCGTGAAAGCTGGAATACTGAACTTTTTACAAACTCATTTTCAAAGATCAATACAAAAAATCATTTGACACATATTTCACCGATTTTGGAAAATCCTTCCTAATGGGCGAAAAATGGAGGTCTCAATATTGTATGGCCGAAGGTCTAATTTTAGTCCGATCATCTTCAATTTAATTTTCAAAGCTATTTACATAAAATAACTGGATACATGTCTCACCGATTTTGGGAAATTCAACCCAACATTTCAAATATGTTTGAAAAACTTTCACACGCAACTTTCTATAATTTCCAGCGATTTAAAGTAATTCAATGTGGCGGTCATCAAGATTGAA
Organism: Hirtodrosophila histrioides; assembly: GCA_037075165.1. NCBI lineage: Eukaryota > Metazoa > Arthropoda > Insecta > Diptera > Drosophilidae > Hirtodrosophila > Hirtodrosophila histrioides. Next base: position 232,848 of record JBAMCL010000071.1, read on the forward strand.
AATTGTTCCTCTCTGTTGGCAAATGGGTGGAAAAACTCTGGCTTTGAAACTGAGTGTGAAGCTAATCGTACGAAAGGCGCTTTTCTTTGCCTTTTGTACAATAAGCTTCACACTCAGTTTCAAAGCTCACAGAGTTTTGCACACTCTAAGCTGGAAATCTCTGGTATTAGTTCAAAAAATCTACCCACAAGGTCGGACATCTTATGCAACGTTTAGTTTTTGTACGATTAGCCTTAAACTTATTTTTTAAGCTCTCCTTAAAAATAAATGGACGTCACGCTCATCGAGTTTGCAAATTTCAAACGCACTATTGGCAAATGGGTGGAAAGTTATAGAATGCCACTTTATTGATATTTGTGTGACTAGTTTTAAACTTAGTTTCATAACCCTACCTGATAAATAATGTGGCTTAGCGATTTAGGAAAAACTGGCAGCACGCGCATATCTTGCGATTGACAAAAGTAGACTAATTTGACATAATGAATTTGAATGCAACTATACAAATAGTATACCAAATATATTATAAATAATACCAATTTACTACAAATACTGTGTGATAACCTCTTTTGTTATCAACAAATTAAATTAAAATTATAATTTTAGCTTAAATATTCCCATTCTATTTATATCTACATTTTTGTACATACACCTTCACAATCTATTTATCTATCTATATATTTAAATTTTCTAATTATGCCTCTTTACCCAAAGCAATATTTCTAAATATTTGTTAGATTTTACTTACATAATAAATAAAATAGATACATTTATTTAATAGTTTCAATTCGTTTATACTTTAAGTATTTAGTGGAGCATTGATGCTGATAAAGATTATTAATGGCTTTCTTATCTATTTTTGGAAGCAGAGTTTAATTACTGTCCTCAGGCTTATATAAACTTTATAAGAAAATAATAATAATTGCTGATTGAAGCGTGCTCAAGTCACTTGGTAAATTAGTCACAATGCTCAACAAATATCATAAATCACGCAGAGAAAAGCACAAAATGTTAAGCAATAAAATAGTTGCAACTTTTGACTGTGCCCTTAAAGATGATGACGAAATCTGTAGAAAAGCTAAATTATAGCTTTATTTTATGATTTATTACCATGGTGAGCTCTAATGTGCATTCTACCTTTTAATAGGATTTGCAAACTAATTGCTCTGTACACTAGCTTTATTTTATTAGTTTCAAAGGATTGCATTGTTGATATGCTTAAATATATTATTAATAAGACGTTGAAAGCCTTAATGTATTCGGTATTGGCCAGACAGGAAGCTGTATAAACAGGAATAATGCAAATTGTTAATTATAAGTTGCTTAAGCAAGAACAAAGTTTACTTAAATGTTGATTTTCATTTAAATTCTCTATTAATGTGTTATTGAATTCTTGTTGCAGTTGGCTTATTATTCAAGAACTGCAAACAACAATAACAAAACGAGGCACTTTAGACTATTATTTGTAGATATACTAAGCATTTGTTGTAATTGCCGCTCTTCGTTTTCGTTTTCGGCTTTTGCTATTCAATTTAAACTGTTTGTTTTATATTGTTGCCATTGTTGTTGCTGTTAATGCGCCTGCTTTGCCATTGTAACAATTTTATGTCCAGTACGTTTTTATTTCCACAGATTTACTTTTAACAAGTATACATTCTCTAGTCGATTAGCACATACCCTGTAGCTTAGATTCACAACTTTGTAATATTATCGTTAATGGTCACATTCAATAACTTTCATAATCGACACCATCAGTACTATCGTAAGGCGCATTTCTTGTTTAAAAATAGAATAGTAGAAATCGTTTGGTATTTTTCTTCACATCGATAACTTGACAGGCTACTAAAGAGCGTTGGAAATCCAGTTATGCCATATGATTAGCAAAACCAATCCAATCAAAACGGATTGGTTACAAGAAAGATGTTGCCTCATGAGATATTATTGCCATCATTACTCTTGATACTGTTACGCGCTATTTAAAATTCTTTACACTATTTGTATCTAACATATAATAATGCAGCAAAGCCACGTCCAGACAAATGGGAAAGTGCATTTTTATCAGTTTGCCTGAGGGCCAGCGCCACTGGATAATCGAGTTTAAGGGTCAGCTGCTGCTAAAGATGTTGAAGTCTACGCTTGTGAGTGAGAGATTTATGAACAGGATACTCATCAATGAGCTCAGCAAGACGGCTAAGTGAATTCTAACATTGCGTGAACGACTCAATCACTGTCAATCGCAGTAAAACATTGCCGGAGGATAAGCTCATCAAAAAGAGAGAGCCTGGAATAAAATGGTTTGACGCAAATTCAAGTGATAATGGTCTTCGGCATGCTTAAGGATTACTCCAATAAGGAAAACTTCGAGCAACGTCACCCACTAATCCAAATCATATATAACTAGTTGCCACATTGGTAGCAGAACACTAGTTAACTATATTTGTTAAATACAATATTCAAATTTTCAAGAATAAAAAAATTTATATTTTATTTTATTTTGAAGATTTTGACATACTCGTAAACAATGCTATTCAATATCCACAACAGGAGTTTTAAAAGCTGTTAATTGATCAAATGAATTCCACTAATTTACTCATTTAAAAGATGTACATAATCAAACTCGAAATGAAATTTCAGAACCTGATTAAAGTATCTTGAAGTTTTCTATTCAGACATTTGTCTCGTAACATTTGCAAAGATTGATTAACTTCATCAGCCACAAACATTTTCTTGCATTACTCATGACTATTTTTTGGTCATTCTATCTTATTAATTTTATATACTGTTAGATAAAAACTATCTGTATTTATTTATTTCTAAAATATGTATTTTAATTTATATTATAAGTGGAATTTTAAAAACTATAACATTATTTCATCGCATGTGTCAACTTGTTTGTTAAATGGAGCCAAACAATCTGTGCACTGAACGGCTCTTCTATCAATGATAAATTTAAAAGGAAAATACTCAAAGACTACTTAGTAACTTCAATGAAATACCTAATGTATATTGCTCATATTTATCCCTAACACTGACTATATATTGATGCTGAATAAAAACATATAAATATATATTATTTACTTCTTTACGATCTAAAATGTACCTGCCTACCATCACTTAAGTCAAATTTATATTAATACTTAATATTCAATAGATAAGCATAGAAAGGATGAACATTGTTCAAATTCTTCCCTCAATTAATATATTCGATTCCTTCGATCTCTAGTACAGGGTATGTAAAAAACTTAGTATGTTTTTTTGGCCAAAGTTGTTGTTGCTTGGTTTCAATTGCATGACGCATTTAGCAAATTCAAGTTCAAATCACTTTTTATGGCTTTAATGTAATCACGTAAGCGGTATTTGTATGGCACTTGTAGCGCTAGTAATACTACATTCAGCAATTTACATGAATGTTTTGGCCAGTAAATGAGGGGGAATTATTTTTTTATGGACCTGCAATCCAAACGCTAGTCAGATACTGAAGTAAACAAGAAAATATATCTTTTATCTGCGCATGGCAACTCTCAATTAGTTCAAGAAGTTCTTTTGGTACAACTTGGCTGGCTGTCTGACTGGTTCCACCAGTTTCCGCTGCCAAAGATGTAGATGTATTGTAGATGTAGCTGGTGTTCGTTGACGTTGAATTTCAATTTCAATTTCGTTTTCGTTTCTTTCACGCCAATACCAAGCCAACAACAGACCCATAGAAGACGACAAAGTTGCGGAGAGGCGATGACTGATAGACAACAACAAAAAAATACCATTTATTGATGTGATAATCTAAAGATCAAGGTCTTCCTTTTGCCATTTTAATAAACATTGTCGTTTCTGGCGCTCAAGCACGTAGAAATAACGAAACTAGAATTTTGCCAGATTTAATTTCAGCGTTGCTGCGGCTGCTTTTGCTAGAAAATTGCAGATTAGCAGCAACTTAGCAGAACTAAGAAGTATGACAAGCTCCCCAAACAGGAAGTGCTGCATAATTACGAGTATAGAACTCAACCAAGAGGTCGTCTGACATGGATAGCAAACAGAAAAAATAGAGAGAGAAAAACAACAGGATAACGAAAGTTAAGCACTAAAAGTGGAACACATGCTGGATTCTGTGTTGGCACTGGGGATTCAGAGCAAGCAGTCTGGCAAGGGGAATCCCGGACTTACCTAGAGTAAATTCAAGCATATGCAAGTCTAATGAGCTGAGTGCAAAGCAAAAATGCAATTCAAATGCAGAAAAGAACATGCACTCAATGGGGATTTGCTTTGATTGAGGCGGAATCAGTAAAAAGCGGCATTAGAGCGCTGACTGAATGTATTTTTGGTAGTGCCAACAGTCTTCACAGACCAGGGAGAGTAAATAATGTTAATAGTAGCTGAGAGTTTATAATACAGTCAAACAATAAGGAATTAGTAATAACAATATTATAATTAGCTTTTAGACATACTGGCAACTTTGGTTATTATAAAGACTTGGATTGACACAAATGTACTATGAAAATGTCCTTATGTTTGGATTACAAAGTCATTGACAAAGGTCTTAAGTCCTCAACTAAGCTATAAAAACTCAATCGAAGTTGGGAACAAAACAAAACCAATGTTTCCTAGCGGTAGAAAATGAATGAGCTGTAATGCTCACAAATGTGTCACGCACAAAATCACAAATAAATGAAAAAGCACAGAAAGTTCGTTGGGTTCAAATGGCAAGCAGAACCCAACAAGAACAGCCCAAAAATAAGAATATAAACAAAATCCAAAGAAAAGGCGCAACAGCAGAGTTCGTGTTGATAAGCAAAGTAGCAGCTCAAAAATAAAAACAAATACAACCAACAAATGTTGAACAAGAGGGCGTCAAAGTCGACGCTTATCTGCGCCTCATTTGCCAAACAACAAAAGCCTCATCAATTTCATAGGATGCGCTGCAGCTAGGGAGATTGGACAGAGCAACTGAAATCTTTAACAGGAGGTGACAGCAGACAGAAGACATCATCAGCTGATGATATGATAAACGTGGGAGAGCGGGGTCGGCGAGGTAACATTTTGCCAAAAGTGGACAGTGTTGCGGCAAAGTTCACTCAACTTTCAACTTGTAATTTGTCATTGTGCCAGCGCTATGAAAACTGAAAATGACACCCGGCAGCTGTCGGGGACTAGGCAAAGTGGCCGCCACAACGTCATCATTGGGGCCGGCCAAATAAATATAAAAATCATTTTGCGGCAGTGGCAGTTTTTGGCCAGCCATTCGACGGCAGTCTCCTTCTGCCACAGCTACTGCTGCAACACTGCGTATACGCAATAAAATTTATGTGCCTGGCAATGCTTAATGCAAATGCTTTAACTGTCGCATTTTTGTGGAGAATACGGAATGGAGGCCGGCGACAGCCACGACGCGTCGTCTGTGTGGGTGGTGATTAATTTGCGTATTGTTCTTTGAGATATATTTCACTCTTTCCCATTTAATATTTATTTTGCATGCTTTCCACAGATGAAAACGTTCAATGAACGCAATGCAGTGGACACTTTTTCTGATTAAGCATGAGTTATTGCCTTATATGCTTAAGTATGGGTTCTTAATGCTTAAATTTACATATTACATAGAGCGTCTTCTTATGCCCTGTACACAATATAAAGGGTAGAAAGTGTCTTAAGAAATTGTCCAACTTAGAATATATACACGGTTGGATCGATATATACTTATCCATACTTTTAATTTTATGGGTTTGTTTTATGGCTGCATGCTGTAAGAAACATCTTTCAACTGCCACAGCTACGTGAATGGTTTTGGTTTTCCTAGAAAAACGTTTCAACCCTTTGAATTTCCATATTTCTCCATCCATAACAAATGAATCATAAATCAATTTTCTTTACTTTGATACAAGCTGAGACTTTTCAGGCAGAAGGTTCTGGCATTCAACCAACTGCGGTGACGGAATTGTTGTTAAGACTGGCATGTAATTTGAAATTCAATTTAGAGCTTAGACAGCGCCAAAGAGCGCATATAAACCATACATAAAATATAAAGAATATGCTAAAGTCAACATGTTGATAGATTTTAAAGCAGCAGCTTTCCGGCAATAACAATATAAACAATAAAAAAATTTTTATGTTTTATATCTGTAATGAAATTTGTTATTTGAAATTTGACCCCAAAATGCATTTCTATTAAATATTTATTTATTTCCAAGGAATTTGGCCTTGCACAAAGTATTTGCAGTACTTATACGATCTTAAGTGGATAGTCATTAGCTTTTCCCAGAAGCATAACGACTGTCATCATCATTAGCACGCAGGTCAAGTCATGGAATGTAAAATGTAATTTATAAATGCTCGTACAAAGAATTATGGATATCTATCCAAGATAATAACTGGTTAGGCACAGAACTCTACACGTAAGCAATAAAATTACAATAAAAAAATACCAAAGCGGAAGCAAATTCAACAAATTTCATTTACAAACAGTCCTTGAAACGACCGAACACTTGGGAACCACTTTGAAACCACTTTGCTGCGGCAGGTGAGCAGAAATTAGCACTTTGAACTGCAGGAAAACCATTGGATTCACCGATTTGATATTAAAATGAAGAGGCGCTCACATAAATCGCATAAATATGTTAATTTGTCTTGTCTCTCTCGAGAAGCGTTTTGCGCTTTGTGGCTAGCTATTTTTTTATGTCGCAATAATTTAAAATTCAGCTCTGCCTAATTAGCATAAGTTGTGTACACGTTTGAAAGACTCGTTCTAAAACAACAAAAGTAAAAGTAATTTGCAGCCATTGGCATAAGACAACAGAATATACATACTACTAATATAACAACATATATTCTGTCCGAATTGGGTCAATAGAATGATGAATGAAATGACTCCGAAAAAACCCACAGAACAAAACCAAAAGTAACATGCTTGAATTACATATATCATACATTTTAATTAGTCTACAAGAGCTATAAAACAACGCCTCGAAAACAATTTGAAAGAAACGCAAATCGTGCAAAAACATTAACGGTGTCAAAGTTGGCCACATAAAAGGAATTTTGCGTAATGGGTAGGGAAGACTGAGTATCTGTAAATAATTGAAAAGTGTTTGTGTGTGTGTGTGTTGGGTGTTGCCATGAATACACCTCGAGTAACACACTCCCCTGTATTGCGCTCTGAGTTTGCCTATGATTGCGTATACGCCACATAACACACACAGAGCAACAATCGGTTTGTTGTCTGAAGTTTTCCACCGCCTCTGAAGAGCACCCAGAATGACAGACAAAAGCAAGCAGTTGGCGGGCGAGATAAGCAACCAAATGGCAGCTCTCAAGCTCATAAAAGGTTCGAAATTGAAAGAAACGAACGCGAAATACTGAAAAAAAATGAACTGTTGACAAGCAGCAGAGGCAACAATCAGCCCAATAAAAACAGAAGACAAACAACGACAGAATCTTAAAGTCAACGTAATGGCACAAGAATCCAAGATAAGTCCAAGGCCCAAGCCAGATGGTAGGCCAGCCGAATCCAAATCCAAATTTGAGTTCATATTTAAGCTGCCTCAACAGAATTAGAAACGGCTTTCGCAGCGTAGCAGACGGAACAGACATCAACGGAAGCGTTGCCAATTGATTAAATTTATTTATTATGTCGCTGAATGTTCGCTTTATGGGCTGCTCTTAAGCGTAATCACAAAGAGATGTCCACACACAAGAAGCGGAAGGGTCGCCATTTAGTAAGCCCTCCGTCCATCTTATAGTGTCTTGTCCTCTGCTGTCCTCTGCTGTCCTGACTGGCTGGCTGGCAAATTGGTTTTAGTCTGCTGCTTATCAGCAGTTTCGAAGGATAAGAGACACCCCTCCTGGTCCTGACGAGCAGTAGGCAAATAATCGCAGCAAAGCCTTTTGTTTGTCAATTGAGACTGTTGTTTATCTGCTGTCCAAAATTGATGGCGATTATCCAGCATCTGATATATGATATCCACTTATTTGACTGCCGGTCTTGTGCCAAATATTTTGTTGATAACAAAAGCAGATCGATGGAAAAGCTTTAAGCCGGAAAATGCACAGCAGGTGGTCAAATAGTAAATACTAAGACATGGTGTAGTAATACAAGGTGGTGTCACTGCACAGCAGGTGGTCAAAGCGTATGATGTATGATGTAGTAATCGAAGGTGGTGTCTGAACCAGTTGATAAGAAAAATGTTTCGTTTGCCTCTGAATGAGTTTTGAATGGTTTTTAGTGAGTATGGCAGAAAGAAAACTGATAACAAATTTTTATAGTTTTAAATGTACTCATATTATATATTTTATTAGCAATTTATAAGTTGATTTACTGACATATTCCTGCGGTACAAGTTTAAAACTTTATGTTAGTGCGCTAGTCACCAAATTGTACCCAAGGGACGTTCCCAGAAGGAGAATCTAATAATGTTATATATTTTTCCCCCTTTTTATACCCTAGCAGAGAATATTATAATTTTGTCTCGAAATGTGTAATGGACTGACTGAAGGAGACGTTTCCGACCCAACAAACTATATATATGCTGAATCATATGAATCCGTCTGTCCGTCTGTTTCTATGCAAACAAGTCTCTCAGTTTTAAAGCTATCGTAATGAAACTTGGCACAGACCCTTCTTTTTTCTGCAGGCAGTAAATATGTCGGAACCGGCTGGATCGGACCACTATAACATATAGCTGCCATAGGAATGATCGGTCGACAACTATGAAAAACTTTTTGTTTGTAAGTGTATCCTCACCAAACTTTCCCAAACAGAGTCTCTAGAGAGTTTATACAATTTGACCAAATTTGGTCAAAGTCGAGACACTATATCTCCAAATCAATCTTTTTGCTTATACTGCCGATTTTTCATGTTTTTTTTTTAAATTTTTTACTCCCTTTTTAGCCCCTATTTAATCGAAAATCTTTGAAATGCAAGATTAATAGGTGGTCATTAAAAAACGTTTACTCGTTTACCCCCACCTTGTATAATTCCAGCATGCACTAAACGAGCTGCTGTAGAGAACGTGACTTCAGCAAAGTGCAGTCCATATTCCATATTCCAATTTGAATTCGATTTGGAGTCTCGACTTATTTGGCTACGTGAGTTGATTGGTTGTTTGGCTTGTACTCTGTGTGCCAGCGTGATAAAAATTAGCCAGTGTATTGAAGAGTAAAAGTTTTGGGGTCCGTTTCACGTTCCAATGTTTACACGTGTGTGGGGGCAAGTTGAACCACAAAGGCAACAAAAGCTGTGGCTGCGAGCACATTGCAACTTATATTGATTATTTGTTTGCATTGTTGTTCTTGGCTGAGGGCCCTTTTGAGTCAGTCGTTGACGCCGCTATTGGAGCTTATCGCCGAAACATGAGCACAACTTATAATTTTACTCGTGCTCACATTTGGTTTTTAGACCGTAGTTTAGAGCTTGGGATGGCGCCACGCTCTTTCGGCATGACTCAAATTTCCGATGTATAGGTGCCTGCCCTATAGCAAGTATTAATCATCTATTAAAAGAACACATTATAAACAAGTACGAGGTCTGTACAAAAAATAGGTGACTTTTAGAATTTCGCGGGCTATGCTCATTTGTTTTCTAATTCTGTTTGATTTGTTACGTCAATGCACATATTTCTAACAAACATTGACAGTATCAGACAATTGTTTAGGTGTTTTTGAAGGTTTTTCCCTCAATCGTGGAGAGTCTTCGTTCTTTCCATGATTACGGTGTTGTTTTTGGCCAAAATCTCACGTACAAGCAACGATGTATGACCAGACGAATGAATTAATAAGACACAAATTCGTGCTTGTAATATTCCTTATTGACCTTTTGTCCAGTATTCATGATGCATCGCGCCATTGTAAGCAAAGAAAACAGTGAGTAGTGTCTCACCTTTTTGCTTTTGAACAGACCTCGTCTGTGTGTTTTTATTTGCAAATAAATAATTTGCTGCAGGCAATCAGAAAACTGGACGCAAAAACAAGACAGATAGAATGGAAGGTGGGGAAATGCTTTAGACATTTTTCAGCTTCGCTGCGCAGCGATTTGAAATACAATTTGAAAACCGCAGCAACAATAAATGAAAGAACAATAAAGCAACGGACAACAAATAGAAAAGCTACAACTGAATTAGATCGGTTATGGTTACTCTGTAAAAAAAAACTTATTTAAAAATATATTTTTGTAACCTATATCGAGTTATAAAGGACGGTGTGATTCATTTTAGTAAAATATTAAACAAATATAAAAAACATTTACATACATGCAAATAAAGATTTTGCAAACATTTCGTTTTATTATAAGAATAGTTATAACTTATAACTAACCATAACAACTTTCATTCAAAACATATTAATTAAAACTAATTTAAGCTGCCAAAAAGGTAGCTGCACAAGTAGTTAAATAAATATGCATATATCAAAAAATAATAATAAATAAAATAATCAAGTCATAGCAATTATAGACAAAATGAAATATTTCTTTTATTTACTTACTATTTGCTAAGACTTCTTTCACCAACAAAAATTGTTTAAATAGACTCTATTTAAAACATGATTTGCAATTCATTGCGAATATATTAAACTTATTTTTGTACGTGGTATAACAACTTTGAGCTAAATGCAACTTGGGAAATTGGTTATAGCCATGGGAGTCCACAGTCCATACAGCGTGTCAATGTGTTTTGCTTGGCCAACAGTTCAAACAATGCCCAGGAAATTCACATTTACTCATTGCCAGTTAGAGAATCCAACCATAAAAACAACAATTCAATATTTAAGCTACGCAACTGAATACTATGACCACACAAACATTTCCCTTTCTATGTGTTTATATTTCCATTCATATTTTGAAATTGATTGCTAGCTTTAAATAAGGATTTCGCAAAGCTCGATAATACACAAATAAAACAAAATAAATTAAAAGATTGAAAATTGAAAATTGAAAATGGCATTTGTTCACGTAAGCAGTTTGATAATTTTGTTAATTACCAAAAATACAATAATAGGATTACAGTTCTTAAGTGTCAAGACTTAAGGCTGCTTATAACTTTATTTTATTTAAATTATTTCATTTATTTTAATTGTATTGGTTATGATTATTGGTATGATTGAGCTGCAGAAGGTTTGATTATTAATCAGAATTTGTCTGATTGTTTTTAAACAAATAAGAGGTCAGACTAGCAAAGGAAGCATCCATTAATGAGTGAATTTGCCTTTCATTTTAATTAATTTAAGGTCAAAACAAAATAAAAACAAGTAAGAATGCTCTAGTCGAGTATACCCGACTACGAAACTCCCTGTACCCAGTTCTAAAACTTCCAATCATATGTTCGTCTCTTACACATGCACGCACACATACACAAAGCATACACACACACACACGCGAGCAACAGCGTACGCAAGGCATTTTAAGTCGTGGCTGTGCTTCTTCTTCCCCCCTCGCTCCAGTACTGAATCTTGTTCGTTGAATAACTTCCGTTTTTATCATCCTATCGACTTGAAATTTGGACAGTATATTAAGACTGACTAAAGTATTGTACATGCCAAATACCAAAGCTATATCTTTAAAACTGTGGCTGTTAAACGTTTTGATCGATTTGCGGGGGAACGGGGTAAGATATCAGAGATTGGAAACAAACTTGATCTGCGTATGGTATACAGGAACCTACATTCCAAATTTGGTGTCTCTAGCTCATATAGTTGCTGAGATCGACGCGTTCATCCGGACAGACAGACAGACGGACAGACGGACAGACGGACAGACAGACGGACATGGCCAAATCGAAATCTCTTTTGATACTGATCAAGAATATATATACTTTATAGGGTCGGAGATGTCTCCTTCTGCCTGTTACATACTTTTGCACAAATCCAATACCCCCTTTTTACCCATTTTATGGGTACAGGGAGTAAATACTAATTATCAGGGCCTTTATTGAGCAATATGTCTTTGGCAATTGACTTTAATGAAGTTCTAATTACTCACTTTATTTATCACTCCATATCTCATTTTATATTGAATCACTCAATCCTTAAACTGCTGTGGAATCAGGCAATCGCACAACTCATTCGCCCCATTGCCGCCCCATCGTGCGTAAGTGTATATGCTTAAATTTTATTGCACAACAGCTGCCACACAAAAATGCAATTTAGCCAAATGCATTGGCCCTACGAGTACAGTGAAAAACACTCACGACACCGCTGATGCCAAAGTCGCGTCGTCGGCGACACTTGGCCGGAGTACGGGGTAGATCACCGGCTGGGCACTTTAATAAAGTGCAGCCCCAAATTGTGGGCCGGCATCGTCGTCGTTGGAATCGTTGCTGCTGCAGTTGCAGCCACCGTGGCGTCAATTATCGCCGCTGTACGCAAAGTGGGCCAGGCAAATAATAAACGCGCCCAAAGCAACAATCGTCGACAAAGTACTATGGGATCTACCGCCAAAAAAAACTTGTAAAAATAAATAATTACAACAGAAAATTAAGGTTAAGTAAAAGGTTATTGAACAAAGAATTTACCACACTTTTTAAAAAAATAGCCTGTTCCCAAATTTTGGGTAGAACTTATTAAGAATGGTTAAATTATCAAATAAGAAAAATTCGCAGTATTTAGTAAATGAATGTTTACAATAGAATATTAGCTGATATTCATATAGGTTCCCTTAAAAGATGTGCCAAACTTATAATAATTAATAAGAAAAATGTCCAATTATTATTATTATTTGTTTTATTTTATAATTTACCAAGGCTATATTGCTAACATAATTTATTAAATACAAATTGAGTTTTACGCTAAATTGTTCAGCGAGTTTCAGCAAATCTTTTATTATCATTTATTTATTATCATTGTAAACTCAAATAGACGAACTAGTTTTTCCTGCTCTGCTATTCTGACAATCAATTCTTAAATAACTTCTCCCTTTATTATTATGTCTTGTGAAGATAGTGGCAATTGCAATATCATGGATATTTCCATACAAAATATTAAGGACTGAGTTCTTTAAATTATTATAATTATATTTGTTATTTGGGAGGCGTTTTGTCCAGAGGCCCTACAGTGCGTCGTCATCAGAGGCACTCCATTGTCAAATGAGCTTAAGCAGGGTGCCACGCCCCGATACAGTGCCTGCCTGCAACGCACTCCCCTTATCCAATTCATATTCATTTGTGCAGCAATCTTCGCCTGCAGTTTCGTTTTTATTTTCTCATTTTTTTCATATTTTCCTTCGTCGTTTTCACGCCTCACTTGACGACTCGTTCGCTGATTGATGGCGACCTCAACTTCAACTTCAACGACTCTGGCTGTGGCTGTGGCTCCGGCATCGACTCCGACTCCGGCTCCGTCTCCGCGCAGGTGTCGCCGCCTAATTAAACGAAGGCAACGCGCACGCATGCGTAACTCAATCGACAAACATTGGCAGCAAACCTCAGTGCCTCGCCCCCCAACCCACCGCTCTCCGCTCTCCTCGTCCGCCCTTCGCATTGTGTGTAAAATGGGTCAATATGCAATTATTGCATTTTTGCACTGGGCTCAGCTTCGTTTGCGTCACTGCGCAACTTCAATAGTACGGAGTAGTGCTGCTCCTTCACTGCCCACAGAAGAGTCCCGCCCTCCCCGACACAGTCCGCCGTCCACCGTTCGTACAGCGACTGCCACTCAAGATCTTGATTTTAATTTATCAATATTTGCGCATTGTGCCCGCCCATTTGGCCCACTGGCCGATTGCACTTCGCGGAACTGAACCAATCAACAATTACATAATAACGGGCATGATGAATTGAAACTGAAGCATGTTAATGTACTATTTATTTGAATTTTTAAACGGAATGTTAGAATCGAAGCTGTAAGGCTGTTAAGCTATCTATATTATTATTATTTTTTTTTAATTTGCATGTTTATTTAACTGGTTGTACTGCTTCCCTAGCTAGTTGTAATTATTTTTTAAAACTATGTATGTAGAGACTTTTAATATAATATTCAAGCTAAGAAATAAAATCGGGGCTAATTGATATCTTATATACATATGTACAAACATGAACAATTTAATTAGAGGACGTTGCGCTGCGGTAAGTCCTGAGGATTAAATCTTTTGAGTCTTCTTTTCTTTGACACTCGTATCCTAGACCAGTAATAGGCTGTCTCTAGAGTCTAGACATTCAATAGTATCAATGATCAATATCATCTACGATTGTTGCTGACGCAAACGGTATTACCCCTTTTGGTAGCGTACAATAGCTAAACTATCCATAGTATCGATAACATACGAATTAATCTCATTGGTTCACTTTCAATAGTTATGCAGCACTGGCTGTCTTTTACTCCTATTAGCACTTATTGTATTAATTATTAAACTAAGTGTTCTTGCAGCTAATTTTTATGCGTATCATAAATTTCTTTGCGTAAATTTAAGCGATGGGCTTCTGTAATATACTTGTACGTCAAATAACTTTGCTCATTTCCGTCAGGTTCAATTGCCAAGTTCAAGGTGACCATTTGCATAAAAGCTGACAAAAACAAAATATCCACTGCCATATTCGAGTATATTATTACTCATTCATATAGCGCTCACCTTTGACAACGAAACCCACCACAAAATACATCATCATACTAAAAACCGCTTGGTAGAATTTGGAGAAGTTGCCAAAGAGTTACTCAGAATGCTCATAAGACCTGACTCAGAGAATCTTTTAACTGCCAAGTGCAGCCTGAAAAACGCTTTGCAACGCCCACGTTATGGAAGAGAGTGCGGTGGGAATGGGTGTCACCTGGCTGCTAATTAACAATATAAGGCTGCCCACAAAGTTTTCAAGTTTTTGTGTGGAAAATCAGATAAGCGAATGAACCTTTAACGATTATTATATTAGAAGCCACTGAAATCTAAATCAAAAATGGTTGAAAAGTTGGTCCCTCAATCCCTTTGTTTCAGTGCAACTGACCCACTTCTCACTCCTCACTTGACACTCTCTTCCCAAAGGGAAAAAAGAGTTTGTGTGGCTTGTGCATGTCTGACTTGCTTCAAAATTAGCATTTTTATTATTGTCAGTTACAATTTTCTGACAATCGTATTAAAATTTGTTTAAATTTATTAAAAATTTCTATTGCAATACGATCAAAGTCCGTGCGGACAAAAACTATCGAAACTTGGGTACTATCGTTACTTTTCCATTGTTTTTTTCGGCGGCCACTCACGGCCCGCAAATGAGATAGTTTAATATATAATTTCCCAACTTTTTATAATAGATTCACTTAATTTAATATAAGGACTTCAGTTGATTTCCTTTAAGTCTGAGACTAGCAATATTTTAATCACGCCCAGTAAGAGTCTCTTTCACAAACCAATTGCTGCGATTTTCCGTAGAATGGATGATAATTATAATAGATAACACTATTTAATAGAGTATGCCACAGTTGGGTATTTCCGTTTTCAATCTGCTTACTTGTTTTTATTGGCATTCATGCAACGCTTTTGCCTGTCTTTTTCATCTGCCTCAAAAGATTCTTATGCAACATTTGCAGATGCATTTTGCGTCTTCCCATTTCCCCCTAGTTCCCTTCTCCGTTCGCACATTTATCGTCAGTGCTGTGTGCTGTGTTCTGCTCTTTTGCAGTTTTCTTTTTTGCTAAATTAAGTAATTGGTACAAGAAGCAACTGAAACAGACCCATTCCCTTGGCTCCGTCCCGTCTGTGCCTGTTGAACAGTCCGCTCGATTTGGATTCTTGCAATTTAGATGCGTTTGTCTTCGCATTTGTATCTGAATTTATGTCTATTAGAACATCGCCGACGTATCTGCATCTGTGCATCTGTGAAGCGCGCTCTGTTCGTTTAGCACTTTTATGTACATATATATACAAGTATATTCCGTTCTGGTTCTGTTTTCCATTTCGAATGAGATCTGCAGATGCAGTTTGCGCCGTGAAGCAGTAGGGGCGTGGCGTGGCCGGGAGGCATCGAATGCAGGCCACGCGGCTCGCAAAACCAAAATACGAAGCGAATAGGAGTCAAAGAGGCCAATGGTCTTAGTATGTGTGTGTTTGTGTGTATGTGTGTCTTTGTACTCACTTGCGCAATAGCTAAATCAAAGCAATTGTAGTTGTTGTGGCATCGGCTGGTTGCGTTTAACAATTGCAGCGCCCCAAATTCACAAATTGCGCAGCTTCCCTCACAACTAAAGCTAAAGACCAGTAGCCTCAAAACTTAGATAATATAAATATTTACAGGAGCTAACAAATAAGCTATCTGGAGTCGGAAATTCACGACTACATAATACTCAGTTTCCAGTCCGATATAATTCGGATATTTGTGGGGTTGAAAGGGCGCGAAAAAACAGATTTTTGTATGTCACATTTGGCAAATATTTTTATAAAATTTGGAAAATATATAATAGGTTTTTCCTAAATTGTGGGGAGGTGTTGGAAGCTTTGGGGGAGATATCCACACTTTATAAAGTGCGACTATATACCAACATGTGTACCAAATTTGATTGCTCTAACTTCAAGGGTGAAGAGGGACGGATGAACATTTCACAAGCCAAACATACTCTGTTTTACAAAGAATTTTTGTGAAAACAGTGTATTAAAAGTAAAAGTCAACACAATAAGTCTGAGCAGAAAATATTTATAAACAAAAACAAGTACATTCGTGCGGATGTTTCGAGTGGTTAAGAAAGTCAAAGATTCGACTCCGACAGCATTTTATGTTATTTAAATGGCGAGCTGCAAAATCGCATTGCGAATTAATAAATAAAGAAACCAAAGACTTGATGATGAAGAAGGTGGAAGCGAGTGGGAGGAGAGGGGGCAGGGTGCGGCTGCGGCGGCGGCAAAGGCGATAAAATGAAGCGTACAAAGCCAACACACACACAAAAGTTGAAATTAAATTTCAAGGTCGCCAGCACAAGAACTTTTTTTTAGCATGTGTACGAAGAATTCTCGGAGTGCTCTTTGGGGATTTCAGTTGCACAGTTTAGTGAGCTTGCTTCTTTTTTCGGGGTTTCTCAGTTTGTTTAAAGAAGAATTAGCCGGTTAATCAGCAGCGTATGTAAACTGGAATATAAGTATAATATCGTACATATGGCATATCCAGACAGAGATTTTCGGTCTGGGAGTTTGAAGTCGCAGGTAACACACAGCAAAGCAAATGACACAAACGGCGGTAAAATATAAAAAATAAAAAAATAAGTTGAATTCGAGTGCTAATTAAAGCCACAGATCGAGACAGAGGCGGGAAGAGAACTTAAAATCAGCCAGAATCATTTACTTATATGTATATGCATACGAGTATATTGTTGTTATATGAATTTATGTGCACGGCTTTCTTTGAATTGCGCAGCGATTTATCGAAATCTTTTTATGGGTCCCAAGTTCGGATCGCAGAGCTCGAGGCTTGGCTTTTGGGTGCTGCCATTGACCTTGACCCCAATGATATCAGAAAGCAATAAACCAGCTCCTTTTGATTTTATTTAAAGCATACACAAAATGAGCGAAACAAGCGAATAATTGTTAGACAGCAGTTAAGACTAATTGAGTTTGGCTAAAATTGGTCAAAATGCGCAGCTACAAAACGCAGCCACAAGCCAGACAACACAAGAGCATCCAATCCAATCCAAGCCAATCTGAGACAGAACAAATCCATCAACGACAACAACTGCGGCTCTGAATGAGGCTCACTCTGGGGCTCGGAGATGACATCATCAACCTTAACGACATCAACGACAATTACTTGCCATACAAATAAAGAATTGCGACCTGAACCTGTAGTATGACTTAGCAATCCAACTCAAATTCGCAATCCAAGTCAAAGCTGCAAATCTATGAAGCTGCAGCACCTTATATGTCTGTTTATCACTTTGCATTAATCATTTCGTCATGTGACCAAGCAGCAGCTTGGAAACCCTGTCTATGGGTCTCGATTAGGATATTATCATTAAGATAAAGACTCTTAAACTAAAACTCACTTCGGAACCAAGCTATTCTATTACACTTATTCAAATACATCATCATTGATTTGGTCACTCAACAAGAAGGTTAGCTCAGCTTTTCAGAAAAATTAAATGTCTATATTAAGCAGCATTTTTCCACTCTCAGTTAAAATTTTAATAGAACTAGTTGTCCAACATAAATTCCGCATCTAAGCCTACATTAAGAATCGCAGACTTAATATCGGTTTAGTTTTGACTAAGTTTCATATGTCACTGTAAAATCCTTTAAGGATCTCAACGAGGTTTCCAAATCGGGCCCAAAGCTGAGAGATAAGCTTGAGGTATGTACAAAAATGCTGTTAAAATTTAAAATATTAAGACCACTAATAGTCTTCAAAAACATTTGACTGATTAACTTATCAAAAACTTACCTTTCCCAGACTATTTCCATCACCTTTTTAACGCACTTTGGTCGCTCTATGATTAATGACAAAGTTGTCTGAGCTCTAAACTCTGCGTTGGCTTAATGAGTTAATTAATTTGTGTAAATTTGTGTAAATATTATTAAGTCATTTAAATAGCATTTATAAGCGCCGAAAAATAATTTACATGTGACGCATTGTTATTGAGACAACAACAACAACAGCCTACAGACTCAAAGAAATGTTCGCTCCACTTTGTGTCATAAAAATAACAGAACGTAATTAGGCTTGGAAATTGCCTTTGTTTGGCTGCTTTTCTGTTTGAAATTATTTTTCGTAGCTTTTTTGACAGTTAACTTGCATCTATCCAACGATTTAGCCGCCTCTCAAGTGGCAATTAGTGTTGACATTCATTAGAAGCAATTAAAGTGAGATCAGATTATGGCAAACATGACGAGGCACGCGTGAGAAGGAGGCGTCAATCTACATCGACCACGCCTTAAAACCCCTCGGGAATTTTGTGAATCACATGAATGAAGCGAAGTGAAGTGGCTAATAAATTAGAATGGCCAAAATCGCTAATTATATGACATATGTGGATATATTAGATGGACAGTGGGAGGCGGGAAAGGGTAATGACTGTGAACAACAATTATAATATACATCCATGCAACTTTGACTCTTTACATATCATATATGGGATTTGTGTGACACGCCCACTACAAAAATAAATTGTATTCCACAACTTTAGAACGTCTACGAAACCAAACCAGAAACAGAACAGAATACCTTCATAAATATACTGAATAATCGCCCTATTTAACGATATTAACGATATTGAAGGTTTTCGAGACAATCGAAATGCATGGATAATTTTTTTCCCATTATTTATCCCACAGCTGTGATGGTATAGGGGTAATTCTAATCCCCCGTTCCTCTCGTTGCATTTATCAGTGGACTTGCAATTAACTGTGTCACCTTTAATTAAAGGTTCAACCGCTTCTATGCTTTTTAACACAAGCGCTTAATTGCCAATATTTTTCAAAACCCTCGACGTTGTTGGCCGCGTCGGGTTATTAATTAGCATCCAAGTGACACCAGTTTCCACATTTCTTCCCTCCGTGCCACCTGGGACGCAAAAAGATATTTACTGGCTGCTCTTGGACTGTTGCCACTTGAAAAGAGAGCTGGCGAATCTTTCTCTGAATCAGGCTATTCGAATATTCTGTATGTTAGTCAAAGGTGAGTATTTAATGCATGAATAATAAGTGTTTATGGTTGTTTGAGTGGCTGTTCCCGGTGGTTTGGGTGTCACCCTGGTTACCTTGAACTTGCCGTGTGGCATTCTGAACTTGGGACTGTTGTTACCTTGTGCTGCGTGTGGGATTTTAAATGTTCTATTGTAATTGATGATGGCAATTGAATCTTAGTTCTGTTCAACTGCATGAAAAATGCTGCGCAGCGAAGCTGAAAATATGAATACGTTAACTGCCTTGTTGAATATTCATTTCAAATGGAATGTGTGCAGTTTTTGGGCTTCACCCACTACGAAACGATGACGCTTTTGGTCAGAACCCCAAAAACGCGACGACGCCATCGCCAACAACAGAGTAATTACGTTTGTTTTAGCCGCTTGCAGGTTATGCAAGTTCAAGGCCAAAAACTCTGCATTAATTATAATTATTTTTGCATTTGTTAAACACAGCAGCAACAATAACAAACAATGAACAGCACGTTTGGCTGTTAAACGCCAGCGGCAAATGAAATGCAAAAGAAGACAAACAGGTAAGTAAATGCAGCATTTGTTTTGTTGCTCACATTTCAAATTCAAAATCCAAATTGTGCAAATTAATTATGTACAGAATATGTGCTTTATGGACGGCTTAATGTATAACTGTCCAGCTAACATTTGTTAACTACAAGAAGAATCTTAAACTCAAGGCTAAGTAAGCTTACGAACCCGAAGATTGCTGTTTTTTTTGTGTTACCTATAAAACTTACAGCTAGCATTACTCAATAATTCGGTACTTCAACATTAATCCAAATTGTAAGTAATATATATTCGTAAATAGGTAAATAAATGCATATTAGAGGTGGTAAGACATTGAGGAAACTATTGATAAAATTGTTAGTTCACTTTTATCTTTTCTATCGATAAAATTGTAGATTGCCCGAAATAGCAGACAGCTGAGACAATATCCGATATAGAATGACAAAACATGAATTCTCTGCAATATCGATGATTACTTACCTATATACCATATTATAGCTATAAATATGTAGTTCTAAAATATTTTATTGTACTATTTTATATAGATAATTTATACAATTATTCACATACAAATATGTAAATTCATTTAATTTTATTAAAGTATCGATATTATCGCTGTTTTCATGAAAAACTATCGATTTGTGACACCCTAATGGTTTGCCACCTCTGGTACTATATATATAAACTTTACCTGTTCTGAGGGAACTTCATTTACCTAATTAGCTTGTTATTATATGGTCAATCTATCATCTATTCACTATCCTGCTTAAAGCTGTTTCTTCTTCGGAAAGTTATTCCGCTGTCTTCTGAACAGAATATTTGGCAATTAAATAAGACGATGCTATGCTCAGCTGTTAGGTAATCTGCAGCGATTTCGGGCAATTGATAAACAATAGCCCGCCAGTTCAATTGACAAAAAAAGAAGAGGATTTGCAGCAATTGATTGCTATTTGGACTACGTGGGCGTGATACGAAGCAGCGTTTTATCGTTGGCCAAAGCTGATAAGCAGCATACTAAATTCAATTTGCTTGCCATCGATGCGACCAGCGGATGAGCGTAACAGGGGTAGGGCAAGAGGGCGAGGGCATCTTTTTGTGATTACGCTTAAGAGCAGCCCATTAGGCGAAGATAATAAATAAATTTAATCAGTTGGCAACGCTTTCAATGCTCTGCTCTGCGAAATCCGCTTCTAATTCTGACGAGGCAGCTTTAACATTCGCTTTAAATTTGGTTTTTGTGTTTTTGTGTCTATCATACACCATGGACTGTGCTCAGCCTAGGACTTATCTTGGATTCTTGTGCCTTTGTGTTGACTTTAAGATTTCGTTATTGTCTATCTTCTGTTTTTATTGGGCCTGGCTGGCTGTTGCTTCTGTTCATATTTTCTATTCCGCCCCTTTAATGAGCTGTCATTCGGCTGCTTATCTCACTGACATGCTTTTGTGCGTGTCTCAGAGCTTTATTTAATTCCGCTCTTAGAAGTACTTTTGCTGCGTGTCAATGAGGGCGTATACGTAATCAAAGACAACTGTGAGTGCAACCTGTAGGTGCTGTAAGTCCCTTAAATTCTCAGTTAGTAATCATGAAAGCAGCCACCATATTGTTTAAATTATTTATATCAGCTATCATGTCTTTACTTTTATAAATATTCAGCTTAATTGTTGCCCTTTAAATGAAATCGCTTACATATAGTATGTATACACGAGTAAATGAAAATATTTATACTTTTCTTCTTTTCGTTTTTAATTAAATGCATAACATTATTAAAATGTTTGTAAACATTTTATTATGGCCGGTATGGAAAATACCATTAAATATTTAAAAATGTCTGCCGGCAGCGATGCCACATAATTGAAATAAATGTAATGGGGACATTTATAATTGACATTTAAATGGCTGATAGATCCTTTGGCCAGGCTTCACAGAAAACATTTCCACAATTGTGTTGCTGTTCGCATTGTTGTTGATTTGATTGTGCGGCTTGAAAGCCGCAATGGTATGGCAAACGTTTTAACATTTAAAATTGTTCTGTGGCGGCAATCTACAATTTACAGAGCAATTCAGTTGAAATTTTCGAGCTGCAAATTAAGTTGTACACATTTGAAGCCCAATTTCAGATGAATAATGCTAATTATATGCGGTAAGTTAAATTTTGTATGCAATAATTGCATAGTAATAAGATTGTTACTAATCGTGAAATCTAAAGCTAAATAATGATTGTTTCTGTAAATTAATCATATGACTTGTAGATGCTGGTGTACCGTGAGAAACTTGGATCTGATTCACTTTAAAAGGAACCCACAACTCACAAAGTTATAAAAGGTAATACAAACTAATCTTATAGAATTCAGAGTGAACTCTTTACTAACTGATTTTTATAATGTTTATAACATCTATAATAATATAACCATATAACCATATTAGGAAACACATATTTTTTAACACTACGACTACTTTAGGGTATATTATAGACTCGAATTACAGAGTGTTCTACCAATTTTCCGACAATGCGATTAATTTTCTAGTATTTGTGAGATACGTTTTCCATTAATTAATGTGTAGAGCTTTGAAAATGAGTTTGAACCAGATCGGACTAAAATTAGACTTTCGCCCATACAACTTTGAGACCACCATTTTCCGCCCATGGGGTGGATTAACCAAAATCGGTGAAATATATGTGAAATGGATTTTTGCCGATTGAAAAAGTTTCATACAACAGTTTTTCGCGTTTCCACGCATGTGGGTGGATTTTTCCAAAATCCCGTCTTAGTGTGCACTTTCGTCAACTACTGTAAAAATTTCAGCTTTCTAGCTCTTACGATTTTGGCCGTGCGATGATTGCCAATCAGTCAGTCAGTCACCAGTCAGGAGAAACTGTTTTATATACATAGATTGAGCAATTAAACTTCTTAACTTGTTTTATACCGTTTCAAATAACGATTTCGACGCCTTGACATATTTCTCTGATTTAAATTATTATATGCCTGACGTCGCTTTAAATAGCTTCATTCCCCAAAAATAAAACATTTAAATACTTTCACTTTTAATCAATGTTTAAAATGGCTTTTAAATGCCGACTATAGAACTGGAAGCAAAATAATTATGCTAATTAACTGAATTTCAAATGGCCAAAATAACCAAAACGAAACCTGAGCTGAGCTGAGTCGAGCTGAGTTGAGAATCATCCAATCGCATGGGCGGCAACAACATAAATTAGCATATTTATGCGATTTATGTCGCCAGAGCATGGTCAAACAAAGTTCTGTGGCGTGTTAATTGCTTTGACTTGTTGATATGACCAGTTTTTATCATTGTACAAACATATTGGCTACATATTGGTTATGTTCACGTTAGGGCCAAATATGCTACAAGGTTGTCGGATAAAGAACTTTATTTCCGCTTCTTGCCTTAGATACGAATAGATACGATACGTATACACAGTGTACCCATAAAAGACCAACATTTGAAGATATGATCAGATTTTGAAGTAACAGGTCTTCAAAGCATCGGAGAAGAATCTTTGGAGTGCTTTGCTTGCTTGCACTGCTTGTGTGGTTTGTTAAGATATTACAGACCTGAATGCAAGGTGTCTTGTAGTCGGGATAAACTCAGCATTATTACTTTTTTCTGTTAATAACAAACCACTGGCTTATTACATAGTTAAGAAACATACATATATTTTCAGTTAGTCAGCCAGCGCGCTATTGTACTTATAAGGTCCCAGCCATCACTAGCCATTTGGCCGGCAACCCGATAATTTTTTTTTTTTTTTTTTTTTTTATAATTTATATGATATATTTAATTTATTATTATTAGTTATTATTATATAAACAACTTAAATTAAAATTAATAGAATAAATACTAAGATAACTTAATCTAAGATTAAGTCCGTATATATACAAAATTTACAAAAGTCTTGATTCAAGGTCAATTGTATGTGGCCTCTGTAGTCGCCTACGCATTCTGACCCCTGCTTTTAACAACCCGATAAAGACTATCTTCGCTTCCGAAATTTTTCAGAATATCCGAGCCAGTTTCCACTTCCCATGTTCTTATATACTCTAACTGCTCTTCGAAACCATCGTCATCTATGTGCTGATAAATCTTCCTGGTGGCAACCATTGCGCATATTAATCCACATATCAACAGCAGTCGGAAAATATATTTGTTCTGCATTATGCTCGTGTATTTCAAATCAGGGTTTTGATCGACTGAATAAAATCCAACCACAAACACGGGCTTTTATAGCAATAGGCAGACCATCTTATCGATGAATTATTACAACACGGGTGGATCAAAAAGTCTGGCTTTCTTATAATGAAAACAACATTTATTTATTTCTTAAGATAGTCTAATATAGAGATAACTTTCTTCCTTCCTTTATTTTTATACCCTTCAATGAATGCGAAACATAAAATATAAGATACAGATTGCTCGAAACTCAATTATACTTCTTAGTAATAATAATATTAATATTTCTAAGTGATGTTTAAATGCTTACTAACTTATTGCTCCGCCCTCGTAACAATAATATTGCATTGATTGGCAGTTTCAAAAACTTCCAAGTATAAGACTGCTAATTACACCACTAATACACCGCTCTAATCTAATGAAAGCTTAGATTAGCTGACAAAGAAAGATCAAAGAGCATGAATAAGAGAAGCTTCTTAGAAAGATAATGACGCCTGGTGCAAAAATATATAGTGAACGCTAGGAAGAGTGAACACTCGACTTACATTAAAATATCGCAAACTTAAACAAGACATTTTAAAAATTAATTTTTTTTGGCATTTGTTTGAGTGAACATAGTCAGAATTTGATTAAATTACTGACACTAAAGACATGCACTGTATTCCAACTAAGAAACTGTATGGACTGTTTTGATACTCCTCAATTAATACAAATCTAACTTATGTTGACTCAGTCAAAGTTTATTTATTTATTAATTTAATTTTATTAATCCAATGTCTTTGAACTTACTGGTTACTTATATCTAATTTAAATTCAATTGCATTGCTACAATTGGTAAGTATAAAACAATCGAATTTAAAATTAAGCTCGATATTTTAAGATGTTTGAAGGAGGGGCTCTGTCCGAAGCTAAATGTGAATTAAGTGTGCCTGTTTTTTTTCAAATCATTAACAACTTTTAATTTTGGCTTACTGCACTTTTTTTTTTTTTGATCATCGGAATCTAAATGCTGTTGCTTTTTATTGTCGCCCAAGTCGATGTCATAGAAAGATGTTCTGATGTCGTCATCATCAGAATAGTAGTTAAATTTACGCTCGGTGTCCCAGTTTCTCTGAATCCAGTCATTCAAACGCATTTCAGCAGCATTCATAAATTCCTCGGCACTGTTGACTTCAGTGCTTGGTCCTTTAGTAACCGCGCCCAATGCGTTGACTTCTATTTCTTTCGTATCCTGATGAAATATTGGCGCGGCCATCGCAGTGCAGATGACAACGGTGAGCAAAATGTGTAATCTCATACTATTTAACATTTCTATACACCTACAGTATTGCACTGGAGCAGATGCTGTACTGAGCTGAGCTTTTATAGTTGTAGCTTATTTACAATATCTTGAACGGGGCATTCCCAATGATATGAGGCTATAGTTTGGAATTCACCGCAATTTTAATTGATGCACTGCAAAATTATGTGGGGTGTTGTAATGGCATATACAAAAGTGTATATCAATTTATACAGATATAAGCTTGCCGGGGCTGACTCAGCAGCCCAACAAGAACAAGCGACGCCTACACATGCATACATAAATATAACGCATACGACTCGTTGCCGGCTGTGGTTATAGCCCTGCTACTAAAAGTATGCGTTCGGATAAAAAAATTACGCTAAGTTATTCGTCACAAGAATATCGATCCAAAATTACACAATATATCGCAATATATTTAAAACAAATATACAAAATTGATTAAATATCATATTACGTAAAAAGTAGTGAAATCAAACGTATCAGTATTGATTTTCTGTGATTATTTACATTTTTATTTTATTTAAAGGTAACTTTTAAAAAATATTCGTGGTAATAGGTGCAAACTATAGAATAAAAACATAAATTGCGCAAAAATGCTTGTTGATTTATCTGCGAAATATTAGTAATATTAGTAATAAATTTGTCAATAAATATTGATTTACTCTCCATCTGGAATTTATTGATCCCGTTTACTCGGTACACATACTTTATGATGTCAATGTATCCGAGCCACTCTCATTGACGGGTCATAAAAATTAAACTGTGCTAAAACCGCCGCCACTGTTGGCAACCCCTAAATGACTTGGCTACAACGTCGAGCACTCTTCTCTTCTCCACTTCGCTACACTTTCCTCCGCACTGCCAGGTTATTCAATTTTCCAAAGCGCGCACAGAAGCTGCCTATGCACAGTGGAACCTTCTGACTTTCATTCGCATAAAAACTCAAAATTCAAAAACAAGAAAGAACGGCTATCTTCGGCGGGCCGAAGCTATATACCCTAGCAGCAATGTTTTTAATACAAAACTCAATTTTTGTCTGATTGCTCCTATGGGAGCCATGTGGTCCGATTTTGATAAAATGATAGGAAACTAAATGAACTATAATAAAACTCTCACTTAGTTTGGATGTAATACAAAAAGTTTTTAATACAAAAACTCATTTTTCAACCAATCCTATGTGAAATATTGATTCAATTTTAACCAAATTTAGTCAGGTTGTGTAAACTCTCCAAAGACTCGGTTTGGGTGAGTTTGGTGAGCATATCTTGTTAAAAAAAAGTTTGTCATACAAAAACATAGACCTTGATCGATCATTTCTATGGCAGCGATATGTTATAGTGGTCCGATCCGGACGGTTCCTACATATATACTGCAGGGAGCAAAAAGAAGGTCCTGTGCCAAGTTTCATTGCGATAGCTTTAAAACTGAGAGACTTGTCAGCATAGAAACAGACGGACAGACATCGCTATATCGACTCGACTATTCATGGTGATACAAAATACATATACTTTGCTGGGTCGGAAACGTCTTCTTTAGTCCATTACACATTTCGAGACAAAATTATAAGAATTCCCTGCTAGGCTATACAAATTTAAAAATCTGCTTAGTCGATTGGTTTCAAATGAATAGTAAAAATTATATTTTACTTTCAAAAAATGTGAAAATGTCTGAACTTTGAGCAGCTCTACTTAGTTGTACAAAAAGGAGGACAAATTTGTAACTTAACGCCCGATTACCTAATTTGAAGTATTATTATTAACCATCACATTTTTTGTGGCAGAGACCCCATCGTGCCACGCAGCTGCAGCAATGTGCTCACGAGGCTAATGCCCTTTTATGGCTTTGGAAAGTACCGCATCAGCAAAAACCTTCGTCGGCTGCAACATCGACAGTGCCTCCACAATGTAAGCCATTAGATACAGCACCACTGACAGGCAGAGCCATTGCCACACGGTGGCAAGCAGGCAGCTCATTATGCTTATGCGTTCGTCCCCCTCTTGGATGGAGGCAGTCATGCTTCTAAGTATGTATCCCATTTGCAGCACTCCTGTCTCGGTTCCTTTGTCTATTTGCCACGAGGCGTGCGACGCCACAAAAATTAACATTACTGTTACACAGATCGTTGACCAAGCAACTTTCGATTTTTGAAATTTAAGAAAATTT
Source organism: Hirtodrosophila histrioides (assembly GCA_037075165.1). Lineage (NCBI taxonomy): Eukaryota > Metazoa > Arthropoda > Insecta > Diptera > Drosophilidae > Hirtodrosophila > Hirtodrosophila histrioides. Next base: position 260,582 of record JBAMCL010000071.1, read on the forward strand.
AAGTAAACTCCAATAACATATGTAGACGTAATATGTTATTATACGACAGACAGTAAAACAAATAAGATTCGGATATTGATATTAATCATGAATATATTTTAGATACTTATCTATTTATACTAATACTCAAACGTGTATATACCTGTTACCATTTGGACTCAAATAACTTTTATATGTTCTATGATATCAAGCCCTGGGGCACCCTAGTAATAGAACAAACCAACTGTCATAAAAAGCTCTTGTTGCCCACATGCCGCCATATCTGTATGAATAGTTAACAATAAACAGCAGACAAATTAACATTTCAGTCACATAGTGACCTTCACCTAGAAGCCATCAAAGCGAACCAGTGGCCCAGCCCCAACGCAACTCTTTATAGGAAACTAAACCCGGGCAAGCAACAGACAACCAATGCCCACAGCCAAAAATACAAAAAATAAAAACCAGAGCCAAAAGTATTTAGATGGACAGCCAACTAACCAAACAGGCAAACAGATAACCAAACAAAAAGCCAAATAGCCTTTGCTCAGACGTTCGCGTAATTTTGTTGTTGTTGTTTTGTTTTTTTTGGGCTACTTGATTAGCACGCTCTGAGCCATGTTTGAACGTGGGCTGTTTAACCAAAATACCACATCAGCTATAAAAACAACAGTAACCAGCTGAACAGAACCCAACCAAAGACCCCACTAAAGACACTTTAACGGAAAAAACGTGCTCATACGTGTTGCTGATTAGTAAAACAAACAAATTAAATTGGCTATATTACCAGTACTAGTTATTCCCCAGCTATGGCTTAAGATGTTGCCCAACAGTTGGTGTGAGCAGGAAAGAGCAGGAAGAGAAAAACAGCGCGCAAATATTCGGAAAAACTTTTTGACTTTATGAAAAGTCTCGGTATTATCTAACTTGAGTACAAATACGAATTATATGCAGCAAATAGTTTGCTCATAAAACTTTAAAGTAAATTTATTTATTTGCTACCAATCAGCTAAGAATATATTTATTCAACCAAATTATGAATTGTTTAATTAACTAGTTCCGTAATGCCGACTTTGAAGCAGTGTTGAAATTAGTTTTATATCGGTAGTATCGGAACTTAATTCTAGTACTTTCACATCTCTAGCTTTACTTATATTCTTCGCGGTAACTGTCTACAAGAAACTGAAATTAGTTACTGTTTATCTTTGTATGTTTTTATAAAAATGAATTCAGAAATATTAATCAATTAGTTAGTCGTGATGATATTGCAGAGTTAAAAACGAATACTATCGATAGCTTTAACTATTAACTATTAATATCGAAACTATAGAGTGGAGACTCTATTCAGAGTGCCAGAACGAGGAATACTATCGATAGCTTAAACTATTAATATCAAAACTATAGAGTGGAGACTCTGTTCAAAGTGCCAGAACTACAAAGTTGTAAAGAGCTTCTTTCATAATCATATTATGTGATCTTACAATTATTAATCTCAACTTTACTATTATTGCGCTACTAAGAAAGTATTATTGTTGGAAGGTAGTGCGCCATAAAGTATATTTATTATTATTATTAAGTAGATGCGTTTGGTGCGCTATTATGAACGCAGTCTTTGCACATTCTTTGGTATATTGCACCGTACCGTCGAGAAAAGTTGTTGGCCAATCAATATGCAGGCCGCAACACTGCCAGCATTTTTGAGGCGTCATTATAAGCCACAGCAGCTTTGGCTTTGACTGTGACTTGGGCATCCAATACGAGAACTTGGGCTTAGCCCATTACTGGACACCAGTTGGGTAACTGCTGCTGCTGCTGCTGCTGTTGCATTGTTCTCTGCGTCGTTCTTAACGAGCGCGGCATGCAAAACAAGCCCCAAGACGCCATTTGGCCAACAGAATCGCAGAATCGTTTTATGAACGCTGCGCTCTGTGCATGACAATTGAGCAAGAGTCTGACACTGCGACTGCGACTGAGTCTGAGTCTGAGCCAGTGTCTGACTCTGAAACTGGGCAATGGGTGACAATCGTGCTGTCAACTTGCTGGCTGATTGTGCGCACGCGCTCATAATCAAAGATCCCTCAGTGGGATTCCGATTCGGTTTTCGATTTGGCTTTGGGGTTTGGGATTGGTGTGAGCTGGCATTTATGATGGATGGCGCATATCGAGTGATTCGCCTTGACGTTGATGCGCCATCAAAGAAAATTATTGCGTGCGCGCAATTAAAACTAATATAAAGTTGAACAAAAAAAATGTATGAACAGTATTTGCATATTATTGTACAATGCAAACGCATCGTGCTTTAATTTTTACAGACATTGACTCAACTTTTTGCGGGTTTCTTATTTCAATTAGTCAGCTGTACTAAAACAGAAAAACAATTGAAATTTATATAGTGCACTTACATGTTTATTTCAAAATCAACTTATAATTTACATAAGGGATTAATATTTTTCATTTCAGCCGCTTATTCTTAAATATTTTTATACCTTGTAATCGTTATGTAGTTGTGCAAGTTAATATATTATATATTTTTAGCAATAGCCATGTCCATTTACTCTGTCTGCCTATATCATCACGACAATCATGGAGATTATAAGAGCTACACAATTTGGCTTCTTATATATGTAATTTTATTTATTTAATCAAATTTATTTAACCCTGCATGTGAAGGCTTTGGAGGTATATTCTGTTGGGAGGAAAGACTCAGTATTTTCTCCCTATACCTCAAAGCATATATGTTTATTAACTTGATAGCAGTTAAGTGAAGTGTGTAACTATTTGCATGCCGAATGTCAGGATTGAAAACTTTCTCAGTCAACATTACCTTTTCCTAAATTGGTTGGGCAATGAAGCCTAAGAGGTCTTTTTACAGTAGAATTTATGTTGGTTTTGTGACGCATAAGCAACGATTTATATTGTTTTTTTTTACTTTTCAGGGCGGAAGCTTGTGTCATTTCATGACAAACGTGGCAGCTTTTGGAACGCTCCCCACACGCTGCTCTTTTGCTCTGGGCCTTGGCCTAGCCCCGGCGCTTAACGGCGACATTGTTGACATTTCGCTGGCATATCTGGACACTTGGATCGCGATGTATCCCCCGATATGTTGGCAGACCAATTCCGAATGAATGTATATGTGTATGGGCCAGATTCCCTTTTAAAATTTATGGCGGGCAGCGGTGTTGGCTGAAAGACAGACAAACAAGCTATATTGTTGTCTATGACAGACACCGAGCTTGTTTATAGAGATGTCCTCAGCAAAAATGTCGCAGATAACTTATTAAGTGAATTATGACAGGATGTGGTATTCTGGGCAGTAAAGTCAGTCAGGAAGGTGACGAATTGTGTGACAGTAGTATATAAAATTTGGACAACATAAAAAATATGGCAAGCAGCAAATTAAAGCATTAGTTTAAAAATCTAATTTACTAAGTGGTTTTTTTAAATAATACCCCACTTCTTCGGTGCTTTAACAAAATTATGTATTTTTGGCGGAAAAAGAAATAAGAGAAAATGTTCAAGATGGTATAATCCTGGTTTATTAAACTCTATACATGGTTGGGTAAAATCGCAAGCTGCCGATCATAGCTACCAGACTTCATAGCCTTTTCTGCCTAAGCATATCTCGATTTTTTTATCAAAATTATAGCCATTGAAAACATGAGAGGGTAGCGGAAAAATGCTTTACAAAAACCCAAGAAGAATATACGAGTGTGCTTAAACTTGTTAGGTTAAATCAATTCCCATGCTCTACCGGAAGGTGGCAAAATATAATTATAAAAACCCCATACCCAGGACTAAAACTATATTTTACAAAAGGCACATACAAAAATATATATATTTTTTTAAAAGAATCTATTGATTTTTCGTGAAAGAACAATGACACTATTTAGAAAGTCGCAGATGTATTCTTCTAGTAAGTGGACAATTTGTCATACCTTATTATCCCTTTTATAGTTACGGGGTATGAAGCTGCTGCCAAGCCGAAGCTGCTTCTGTTGTCAATATTTCATTCTATTATCGATTTTATCTCAAGTACGTAGTACGTACACAAAAACAGTGCCAAATCGTAACCGACATACTTGTATGGCCACTGCACGATGTATATCTGCAAAACATATTGCCGCAGCAAAAATATTTTGGCTTTCAGGCCGCCGGTGCGGCAGACTGACAAACTGGCTAACTGATAAACTGACTGACTGCCAGACGGACGAACATCAATAGCTACAAATGCTGGTACATGTTTTTTAGGCCGTTTATCATAAGCATCGAAGACAGCCACCACAGCAAACCCCAACGTTGGCTTAAAAAATCAACAGAACAACGTCAAAGCTCAGCCAAGAGATACCCTCTACTAAAAAATATAATTTAAATATGTAATGCGCAATTTTGGCAAGAAAAGAATGTTTTAATTACAAATATATTAATAGAAAAGTCCAGCATTAGTAGTGAAAATATAAAAGAAACAAAATAACTATAATATAATGAAAATATATGCAAAGGAAAAACAGTTATATCTCACTGATATATCTGACCGCAGATGAATATACTTAGCTTGACTGTTTGGTTGTGTAATATTGGCTAAGAATATTTAAGTCTGTGTACATTTTGGGTCGCATTTGCTTCAAGATAATATACTCGTTTGTAGTTAGGAGTTTCGCATCTGAAACGACGACAAAAGCCGCCTCGGGGCGAGCACGCGTTCACCAAATATTTATGAGGTGCACCAAAGGCCGACGCAAAGGCAGGGCGGAGATGGCTGGCAGCAGCAGAGTGAGGAGGGATTGGGGATTGGGGATTGGGTACTGGCCAAGTGATTTACCGACTGCGCTTCAAGTAGCCGTCGCAGCTGTCAATCAGGCTGCAATCAGCTTCCACTTTAAGCCTATAAAAATGTCTGAAGTCTGCGGTACCGAAAAGTAAAAGTGGCTTACGGTAAAACACAATGTCGACAACAACAATAACGAAAGAATTTATATATTGCAACAGGCACACCCTGAAAGAAAGACGCGTCCACAGACAAGTTATTACACAAAGACAATTAGTGACCTCAAAAACGTTTAGCAGTTGAAGATTTTTGATCTTCATGACCGATATTGGCCATGTAGTGTATCTCTTATAAAATTTGGCTGCTGCATTTAGTTAATGAGCCCTTAAACTCAGCCGTTGTGTTTTCACCCGAACAGCGATTCCATAAAATCAACCGGAACGTGATCAGCCCAGCATTTAAGATGTTTTTTAAATACGAGTATATTGGCCAGGGTGTGCTCTGAAGAATGGTCAAACTGTTGGTCGCAACGTCAATTTCTACCTGGCCACAGAAATGATTTTTTTATATTTATTTTGCAGACCTTCAATGCGGCCTAACGCGCAAATAAAACCCCAACACATTGCCGTTGTTTTTACGAACCGAACTTTTTTTTGTTTTTCAACGTTTTTGTCTTTTTCAAGTAACACGAAACGAAACTGTCAATTGATGTATTCGGCGCCGGCTTTTGGGCCATTGGGACACATAGCCGATGCGGCTTTTTGGTATTTCCTTGGAATTATCTTAATGTGAAATCTTGAACTATGTTTGGGGCATGGTCGCAAGGGACACACGCATACATACTAATACCTTTTGTATATCTGTATTTTGAGTCTACCTTAAGACAATTTTTAATGGATTTCGCTTGACATGCCACCGCCTTTGACAACCAAGACTCATTTAATTGCAAAGTTTTGTAACATCCAATGAAGGCAATAAAATGTATATATGCAGAGTGTGGGTAAAAGATTTAATTTCATTACTAATAATAGTTGAAATTGTTGTGTGATAGAAACTGGGAGAAAATATCAACTCTTAAGCTGAAACCACTTTAAATTTGTATCTATATTTGGTAAATGCTTACACAGCTATCGAATAGATATCCCTTGGCAATCTTTAACAATGTACATAATTTTTATATTAATAGGGGTTGCCAATGTCAAGCATTGATAAAAAGAAAACTCCCCACCGTAAACAGCAACAACATGTTAGCTAGAACGTGTGCAGAAAAGCGGAAATTTACCTGACATCTAAGCCACACCAAAACATATGTACAATAATCAAGATTATAAAAGGCATCGAAGTTTATTTACTCTACAATCAATATGCTTGAATAGACTTATTCGTAATAATATCAATACAAAACTGCCTTAATTGCATTAATAGTTTTGCTTTGGTCTAAAAGAAACATCATTTAACTAATTTTGTAAAAAGTAAGCTACTTTTAACTTTTAAAGTGATATATTTTCTGTTCTTCAAATACTTAGCTCTATCAAAAGACTGTGAAACTTTATTAGACTGCAGCTGTCTCAATTGGCGTTGCAAGCATTAGATTCAATTATAATAATGCTCTCTGTAAGAGTATCAACAAGTAAGAATTTGCTTGTAAAATTTGTTTGACCTATAGATACTTTGTAACCAGGTTAAAAGTTCACAAAAAACGCATTTGAAAACATATAAATCTCTATAGTAGCATATGCAGAGAAGGACATTGGTTGTTGTATCTCACACCTAAAAATATTAAACCATAATTTTAATTCAATTGGGTAACATTGAGTTAAAGACATCTAAAGTAAAACAAGAAGAAAAAAGATACGCAAAAGGTCAATTTACTGAATATTGATGCTTTCCAAGAATATATATATTTGTACTATATACTAGTAGATATGCCTTCTAGCTGTTGCCTTTGGACCTATATATCATGCCCTTTTTACTCAGTTTTTTGGTTACAGGGTATAAAAAGGCAAATGAAATGCCCGTTGGCTGTTATTGGACTTGGGTTCAGCTGCGTGCTGCCTGCGACTGGCTGACTTTCAAAAGTTCCCCGGAAACGGATAAGGATGTCTACGGGCTCATTAGTAGGCAGAATGTGCCATGGCTAATTCGCTTTGTAGCATAGGGAATTCCAGGCATGAACCCACTTTTCAGGTGGGAATCGCCAGTCGAAAACTCGCCATACAGTTGGCTGACGTCAAGTGTTTAACTTTTATCTTGGCCACATTAAACAAACTTTACAACAGTTTTACTGTCGTAAACAGCTTATAAAATTTTAATGCGACCGCCTGTTCGTCCTGTTACATCCACACCATAAATCTGGCCATTTTCGATGCTCATTTTAAGAGCTTTAAAGTTGAACCTAAACATTATTGATTTTTTGGCTGATTCGCACAGTTTAATGCTCCATTGAATAGAGCCGACATGGCCGTAATGCACCAGAAGAAGGACAGCATCCCCATGGGCGTCACATGTCCATGCCACGCATCAATGGCTGCTAAGCCCCTTAGTATGTTGCGCCCCGTTTCACCCGCCATTGGGGGAGGGGGCTGGGCATGGGATGGCAACTTTGTTTGTTGGCTAAATCTGTCTGCTCGAAATGTCAATTGCGCTTATTAGGCAAAAGTTCAATGCGCTTCAAACGAGCATTACTTTGCAGTACCAAAACAGAATAAACGGCAGTCGAGCATCCCCACAAGCACTTGGCCAAGGTGTTATAAGTGCTCCACGAGGGCGTCTCCTGAAAGCTGTTGCCCTAAGCTCTGTCGAGTGCGCCAAAGTATTATGACTACGATGTTGTTTGCCGCATGCCGGTGCCACTAATGACAACAACAACAACAACAACACAAAATATGTGCAAGTAGTAGTTAATTCCTTTTGGCAAAGTATTAAGTAATATAAGTCTTTTGCTAACTTAAAGTCGAGTAAATTCTATTGACTTACTGACACATTCGATTTAAGCATCTGCAAGGAAGATTGCCTCACGTTCTGTGAGTAGATTAAATAGAAACTATCTAATCTACCTTCAGTACGGATTTCAATCTAATTTCTTGTATTCCTTAATATTATAAAAATTGATTAAGTACTATACTACAGTCAAGTTAATTTAAGGACTGTTTCTTAAATATATGTATAGACTTCTATATCTTTAACCAATTAGTTATAAGCAAAAAGTAGATATTTATAGTATAAAACAAGTAAGAATGCTATAGTCGAGTATACCCGACTACAAAACTCCCTGTACCCAAATCAAAAATTTCCGATCGGATCTGCGTGCACTTACACATACACATACACAAAGCCGTACACACACAAGCGACAGCAAGGCGACAGAGCAAGCAAGGCATTTTAAGTCGTGGCTGTGCTTCTTCTTCCCCCCTCGCTAGAGTACTGAATCTTCTTTGTGGAATAACTTCCGTGTTTATTATCCGATCGACTTGAAATTTGGACAGTAGATTAAGAGTGACTAAAGTATTGTACATGCCAAATCCCAAAGCTATATCTTTAAAACTGTGGCTGTAAAACGTTTTGATCGAATTGCGGGGGAACGGGGGGAGATATCTGAGATCAGAAATAAACTTGACCTGCGCCTGCTATACACGAACCTACATTCCCAATTTGGTGTCTCTAGCTCTTATAGTTGCTTAGATCGTTGCGTTCATACATACGGACGGACAGACGGACAGACAGACGGACATTGCCAAATCGAAATCTCTTTTGATACTGATCAAGAATATATATACTTTATAGGGTCGGAGATGTCTCCTTCTGCCTGTTACATACTTTTGCACAAATCCAATACCCCCTTTTTACCCATTTTATGGGTACAGGGAGTAAAAATAACTTTTATTTCTGAGCGAAAAAATATATAAATAAAATAAGTCTTATTTTTAAGGGAAAAAATAAATCTGAAAAATAATATTTATTATTGAGTTTTTCTATATAACTTAAGAAAATAAAAATCATTGCAGCAATGGATAGTCCTGACAACAAGGATGCGCTAGGTTTTGTCCTTTTTCATTTATCAATTCTCGTTCATTATGATTTTTTTCTTAAAAAAATGGGTACATAATCATTATTTACGGTCCCTGATTTATACCCCTACTGAAAACATTTTGGATAGCTATTTGAAATACAATAAACTGAAAAGGTGCGACTACTTCCCTCTGTTTACTAATAAATAAAATAAGTAAATAAAATTAAAATAAATAGGTTAAAAAAAATAAATAAAACAAATAAAATTTATAAAACAGAGTATAATAATAATAAATAAATATATCGCCAATGTCTATATTTTAAATGTGGTACATTTATTAGATGGTTTTATGGGCGCTCAAAAATATAAATATATTCGTTTCGAGGGTTGTTTTAAAAACACGTTGATTAAATAAATAAAATAAATATCCAGTTTGAACGCACATCATTAAAAGATATAAGCCATGTCTATGCTCTGTTCTACGCTCCCCACTGCGTATGATTAATTACTTGACTAATGCACTGATTACTGTGCTCATTGACACGGCTATGACATTAAAACTTAAGTGTCGGCCGCACTTTATTTAAAATGCATGTTAAAATGTCATTAAGTTCAAGCAGGAAGTGCTCTTGATGGTGAGCTGGCTGCGCAGTTCTGAAGCTTTTGTGTGCATTGTGCTCGAGATACCTCCGGTCAAAAGTTGGGCCGTTTATTGAACCCTGGTTACCCAGGCGAATATGTGCCTGAAGTGGCTATCAAAACAGCAGCCAAGCGTTGCATATAAATTACCAAAAATTATGAAAATTTGATGCCTCTACAGGTAGGCTAATGACAGGGTTCAACTGACACAACTGATACATATGCATATGACTAATTAGGCTCGTCTGCTTGACAGCAGCGCTCTCGGCTTCAACCAGGCATTAACATGTCAACACAGTTTGCTTACAATGTCCAAACAATTAGCGGCTCTTAATACTTAAATTGACGATTTGTGTGTGTGATAAACGCAGTGGCTAAGACATTCCACTGTAAATTAGCCATATTGCTCATGCGTCATGACGGCACAGACACAAACGCTGAGATTGTTGTGGGAACACTGCCGCAGCGAACTTGGTTGCAACATGTTTGAGCGGCTGCAGGCTGAAACTCAATGATGATCTACGCATGGCCGTCTGCGGCAGCCTTGACCCGGTTCTTGAAAACTGGCAACACCAACAGTGTCTCCAGCAACGTTCAATTTGGCCACATGCAACATGGCTTATTGAAGCCAGGTCTGGCACAGACTAACGACTAGGTTTGTTGCAGTCAACTTGCAGCTGTTCACGTTGCCGCCACTTAACCGGTTTGCCTTTAATACCCTGTACTCTTCAATTTTAATAAAATGTCCATGTTCAAATTGCGCGTATACGTAACAGGGAGACCCTAAGGAGAAAAGCTACATGTTTCTTTCGTTGATGTATAAAATTAAGTATATAGATTCTGATATACTATAATATCTAAAGTCAGATCTAATTTATTTCAAATTTTATATATTCCCAAAGCTGTCCAACGTTCAAAGTAACTTTAAACATAGTTTAAAGTATATAGAAATGAATTTATATATCCTGAAAATGTCATCGGATATGAAACATAGAGGGTTTTCCAAAATCCAAGCAAGCTATCTTGGGACATATGCCTATATTTTATAGTTTTGAGTTTTATTAGAACTACATTCTAGATCACTTTTACTACAACGAATACTTGCATAAGGAAAGAACTTTTCTTTGCTAACTTCATAGAAATTATCCAAAAATGCCCAATAAATTAACATTAAAATGCGTGTAAATTGTTAATAGAGCCAAGAAACAACATGATCATGATCATGAACATGATCATAAAGTATCATCATTTACTACTGAATTACTTAGATGCGTCAAAGTTGAATTTTTTGAGGCCAGATGCATTGCTTATGTAATTCAGTGGTTTATGGAATCACTGTACAATTGAAAAAATAATTGCTTCAAGTTGCTACACCTGGCTACAGGGTATCTCCTAGTCAACCAATCACGACTAGAGCTTTCTTACGTGTTTCTTATTGCTTATGGCAAGCATTTGACGTCGTTTACTTGGGAGACGCCCGCAGCGCGCACGCAACTTTGGGGGGCTTGGATTTGCACGTTACGTTTTTGGCGGTCAACAAGTTGTGCGTGTGATCGCCAACAGCCCCAAATGGGGGCGTGGTATACGAGTCCATTGGGGCAGACACAGATAAATAGTAAGTCGAGTAGTCAATGTGTCTGTGGTTGCTTGATATACATAGATAAAGACAGCGGCAGTATGCCTTGGAATACATATATAGTACAGGTGCATGAAGGTATAAGTTTGAATGAATATACAACTAAAGAAGAGACAATAAATAATGACCGTAAATAATGATTATTTAATTTTTTTTAATCAAAAGTCTCATGCCCTTATAGTAACTTTGAGAAAGCGGGAAATAGGCTAACATAGTCCTTTAAGGATAATCATACCATGATTTTTCACCAAGATTTTAAAATTGATGAGTTTAATAGATTCTCCTACAAAATAAAATTTAATATTAAGTTATACTTTACGTCTTAACCAATAATTATTATTTTTGAGCAAAAAATAAGACTCAAGGAATAATCATTATGAGTTTTATTTTTTGCTCCAATATAATAATAGGATGAGATGTAATGTATAACTCAAAATTAGACATTACTTGGTGAGGAAATTAATACAAAATAATAAGTAATCATTATATTGAAAAAAATGATTACAGTCCCTGGTTTGTAGACCTTACAACATTTTTTTAATAGTTGCTTATTTTAATGAAGAACATGTGCTTCTTAAAGGTATAATTGGATTTAAAATGGAACACAATCTTATAAAGTTGTCAAAAGAAAAGATTATATGGAATAAGTTTATTGTTTAGGGTTAACTATAGCCAGATTTTTATTAGATCATAACTCTTAATATGACATTTACCATAGGGACAAATAATAAAATATATGTGCAATTATATTTAATCAGCAAGTGTACTGTCTTTCTAGTCGTTAGGGTGTATTTGATGGCAGAAGTTCAGCTTTAAACAATTACTTAGTAGCTTTAATAAAAACACGTTACATTTACAAAATGTCGGCAAACCAAACAAATTAGCTTAAAGTCTAACATAATATGCCTACAAAACCGGGATGTTTTGGTGGCTGCTTGTTTGTTATTTTTTTCACTTTACGAAGCTTTTAAAATTAACTACCTCAGCCTGCCAGCCACCCAGCCAATGAAATGCTTCATCTCCGCCCCCGTCCGTGTAGCATACTTAGTGGCGCCCCGGATTAGCTATGGCGGTGGCGCAACATGTTGGTAACTCGGGTGTCGGCCTGGTTGGTTGCTTTTATTTGCGCTGCGGTCGTTCTGAAAAGGGTTTGGCTGGGTTTTATGGCCATGTACTCGTATTCTGCCTGCAATTAGAAATGTAACCGTAGAGCAAGTGGAGCTGTTGATGTTACTATTTGGGGTTTCTCCCGCTGTGTTATCGGCATAAAGTTTGCATAGCAAAGTGATTTAATTTTAATTATTCGCCCTTTGTTCATTTGAAATGGAAATTTGAAAATGACAGACCAGACCAACAACCAATTGTTATTACCAGTTTAGAGCGCTGCTCTTAACTCAACGAAGTGGTTAGGTTTGTAGATTCTGTTGTTGTTCTTGGCGGCATTGCACTATGGATCAAATGGACCCTTTTTGTAACAAAATGTCAATAATTTAAAGCAACTTAAATAGCGAAATTCTTTTAGCTATACAAATATATTTAAAATCCTTTAAACTTTAATGTTGCATACCAAAAATGCTCACAAATGTTCAAGCAAAGTCTATTGAATTAAATTCTAAAATAAAATAAAAACACAAAAATAAAATATAATATAAACAAGAAAGGACGGCTATCTTTGGAGTGCCGAAGCTATCAGGAATTAATTTGTATACAAAACTTAATCTTCGTCTGATTGCTCCAATGGGAGATATATGGTTCGATTTTGATATAATTATAGCACACTATTTGAAGTATAATAAAACACCTACGTAGATTGGAAGTAATACATAAAATTTTTCATACAGAAACTCTTTTTTCAACCGACCCTATCATTTATAAACATAAAGGTTTTTCATACAAAAACATAGTTGTCAACGGATCTGTGCCAAGTTTCAATACGATAGCTTTAACAAGTAAGAATGTTCTAGTCGAGTATACCCGACTACGAAACTCCCTGTACCCAAGTCTAAAACTTCCAATCATATGTTCGTCTCTTACACATGCACGCACACATACACAAAGCATACACACACACACGCGAGCCACAGCGCGCTGCAGCGTACGCAAGGCATTTTAAGTCGTGGCTGTGCTTCTTCTTCCCCCTCGCTCCAGTACTGAATATTGTTCGTTGAATAACTTCCGTGTTTATTATCCGATCGATTTGAAATTTACACAGTAGATTAAGAGTGACCGAAGTAGTTTACATGCCAAATCCCAAAGCGATATCTTTAAAACTGTAGCTGTAAAACGTTTTGATCGATTTGCGGGGGAACGGGGGGAGATATCTGAGATCGGAAACAAACTTGATCTGCGTATGGTATACAAGAAGCTACATTCCAAATTTGGTGTGTCTAGCTCTTATAGTTGCTGAGATCGACGCGTTCATACGGACAGACAGACAGACGGACAGACAGACGGACATGGCCAAATCGAAATCTCTTTTGATGCTTATCAAGAATATATATACTTTATAGGGTCGGAAATGTCTCCTTCTGCCTGTTACATACTTTTGCACAAATCCAATACCCCCTTTTTACCCATTTTATGGGTACAGGGAGTAAAAATGAGAGACTAGTTAGCATAGAAACAGACGGACACTCGGGTATCACTCTATCGGCTTGGCTATTCATACTGCTGGGTCGAAAACGTCTCCTTCAGTCAAATTCTAACAATAAGGTCACTGATGAGAATGCTTGGCAGCATCCGAAATACCGCTATATGACCTGCCAATACTTTTTATATCAATCTTTCTACATTCACCCTGAATTTTTGATGTCAAACCTGCTAAATATTTCACTTCGAAAGAAAATTATAATAACCTCTGTTACAGTATAATAAAAAAAAGTCTCTTGAGCTGTTTCCAACACCACAGAAAACAGTTTCTTAAATAACTTCTATTATTTTTTAAACAATCCATATATTTTAGTTTTTTTTTATAAAAATTTGCATATGTATTTAACCGGTTGTACTGCTGATATTTTTTTGGCAGCTTAACCTAGTATTAATTAAATACTATCTATATGAAATTTTCAGAAGAGATAAGATTTATGGTATCAAATATTTAAAAATAATATTTCCAATTCTGGTTGTAATATAAAATTTACATAAAATGAATATTAAAATATTATTAAAATGCCCGATAAATCCTCTGAAAATATCAAAATTAATGCCACTGAAGTGTTCTTTTTTACCCATAGTGTGTTATTACCTCGTGCTTGTCACCGTTTTCTTGCGCTTGCCCATTAATTTACAGTACAAAAGCCTCGGCAGGTAAGCAACCGGTTTGTGAGAGCGCACATCTAATACCAAGTTCAAGGTCAAGACCGCAACCGCAGTGCATCAGCGGCAAAGCAGCAAAGCAGCAACAGCATCACAAAGGTGTGACTACCGACGACGATGGCGTCGTCTTGAAAGATTTTCAATTTGCACAAATTTGTGGCGAGGGCGGCGGGCGGCGCCGTCCAGAGACGAGGACGGAGATATTTGTAAGCAGTGCATTCAATGTTGTTAATTATAAAGTGGGTAAATTAAACAGCTTTTTTGCTATAGAATGCAATCGAAAACATTTTCCCACGAATTGCGCCATTGCCATTGACTTTGAGACGTCAAGTGCTTAACTACGAGAACTTGGCACGATTTCCATATTGAAGCCCCTAAGAATGCGAATGCTGGGATTGAAGGTGCTCGACTATGGAAATACTCCTATTATAATACCTATTTTGAATGGTAAAGTACCCGTACAATCTTATTTATTCAAGGCATCACTTTTATTACCTCAATTCTTTAATATTATTTTCACAACAATAAAATTTCTAAGTTCTACTATCTACTTTTAGGTATATAATGGATATATGACTCCTTCGTGAAATGTGCTAAATTGTTGGGAAAAAAACAACGCATCAATTGTATTCAACTTTCGAAAATATTGTAGAATTTTGTGGGTCCCAAAACACTGTTTTTTTAATCTTAAGAACCCATATTTTATAGAAACAAATGAATGTGTTTATTTATACTCCGTTTTTATAAATTGGTTGGGAAAAGAGTATATTAGGTTTGTGCAATATCCGTCTTAGTGTCTGTATGCACATTATCAACCCTCAGTTTGCAACGATACCTCGAGTTTGATCGATGTTGCATAGATATATACTTATACTCTTATTTGGGTTTGCATGATTAAGGTGTGTGACTACCGCAAAGCAACTTAAGGAAGACAAAGTAGATATCTGAGTATATATATTACGTACGCCGTTTAAATCTACCACTTTGTAATTATAATGGCAAACACAGCGGGCTAGAAAGGGCGGCAAAGTGAATCTTGTATGCCGTAAACGGAGACGTAAAGAAAGAATGTTGCTTAAACGGAAATCCTGAATATCTGTCCCTAGTCTCGCTACTTGGCACTTTGGCCTGTCAGTCATTTCCGTTTGGGAGTTTTTCACTGCTTCCGCCGAACTGCCAGCCATTTTGTGTGCGACCTGTTGCGCCGCCTGCGATTTATGCCATCGTAAAATATGCCATTTGAATCTGAGAATTTAATTTTAATACCGGGTACAGCCCAGGGGCTGGTGGCTTATATATTTTTGGCACAGTAAAGCTGGCGCAAAAGCTGCTCACTAAACCGCACAGTGCATGGATATGCCACAATGCCAGGCCACATCCACATCCACATTGATATACATAGACGTCTCTATACCATAGCACACGCGTCGCCCATTAGGCGAGCCTGTCATTTTCTCGTCTAACGGAAGTTGTCTGTGTTAATGGAATTACATGAATTTCAACTCTGAACCGCAGAGGAGCATGGCAAACGACATTTCCGCCGTAGCGTGCCTGCTGTACGGCCCATAAAGTTTGGTGGTGAAAGTTTTTCGTTGGAACCGGAAATGATAATGGCAACATATAAGTACAAACAGCCAAATAGTAGAGCAAGGCATTAAAGCCTGCAGCCAAATTTAATTTAAATTTTGCTCACTGCACAACCATTATAGGCAATCCTTTTGGTAATACTAGTATGTGTAATGGACTGAAGGAGGCGTTTCCGACCCAAAAAAGTATATATATTCTGAATCAGCATGAATAGCCGAGTCGATACAGCGATGTCTGTCTGTCCGTCTGTTTCTATTCGAACTAGTCTCTCAGTCTTAAAGCTATCGTAATGAAACTTGGCACAGACTCTACTTTTTACGGCAGGCAGTACATATGCCGGAACCGGCCGAATCGGACCACTATAACATATAGCTGCCAAAGGAATGATCGGTCGACTACTATGTTTTCGTATAAAAAACTGTTTTGTTTATAAATGTATCGTCACCAAACTTTCCCAAACAGAGTCTCTAGAGAGTTTAAACAATCTGAATCTGAGAAATTTGGTCAAATCGCTCTCGCTCTTTCTCTCGCTCTTTCTCTCTCTCTCTCTTTTTCTCTCTCTTTCTCTCACTCTCTCTCTTCCCCTCGCTCTCTCATAAACACACGCACACACTAAAGTGGACCTCCAAAATAAGCAATTGCTATTCACAAAGTATACCTGCAAAATGATAAATTGTAGTGGACTCCCTTGAATTCTTGAGAATCGCAGAGAAGGGCGATCGAAATTAGAAATATGTTTTGTATGAAAAACTTTGTTGTTTATAAAGATATCCTAACCAAACTCATCCAAAGCGTAACTCTATGAAGTTTATACAATCTGACAAAATTTAATCAAAATCGGGTCACTATATCATATAGCTGCCATAGGAACGATCGGGTGAAAAATGCAATCTGACCAAATTTGGTCAAAATTAAACCACTATTTCATTTTTTTTTTTTTTTGAAAATATTTCTTGCAAACTAAGTGAGAGTTTTTTATACTTCAAATAGTTTCCTATAATTTCATTAAAATCGAATCACATGGCTCCCATTGAAGCAATCAATCAATCACTCCTGCTAGGGTATGTAGTAGCTTCGGCACTCCGAAGATAGCTGTCCTTTCTTGATTTATAATAAAATGGTGGACACATTTTTTTGTTGCAGCAACTTGAAAGTTATTCAACACTAATCGACGCTTTTTTCACCATGCAGTGACAGGTGGCAACGCACGCATTGCAAATGGCAGCTCTCTCTTCCCATCTTGCTCAGCTGTTGAAGCTCTCATATTTTAATAAACTCTTATTAAAAATAAGGTTATAATGGCAGTCAAACATATTGCCTGCATGTCCCAATACTGCAATTATCATATACGCTTCTTTTTTAATTCAAACATGTATGTGCAAAAGGGACCAGACTTTTTACAGTAGCGCAGCGAAGGTGTAAGAGAGTGACAAACTTTAACCGAATCATGACCTGCGATTAATTTATAGATTTAAGACTATGCGTAATTATATGAAAATTGTATTCACAACAATTATTGCCTGGACTTCTTCATCATTTCCCCTGGAGGTGACAGGTGGCAACGCCGCGTGGGGGCATACGCATAACAAATGGCAGCTCCATTTCTTCAGCATGCGCAGCGGTTGAAAGTCTAGTATTTTAATAAACGTGAAGCAAAAAAAAGGTTATCTTATTAGAACTCTAATATTTGAATAAACGTTTAGCAATAAAAATGGGTTATCTTATTAAGAAAAAACATATTGTTGGTTGAAATTTACTTCCTGCTGGTTTCACTAGACGTACGATTTTCAACTTAAATACATATGTATGTGCAAAAGAGACCAGACCTTATACTATATCGGAGAGTGTGCAAGAAAGTGACAAACTCTGTCCGAATAATGGCAGGGAGCAAAAATAATATATTTTAGGTTATGTGTAATTAAAATAGATTCGCATTTTTTAATAATTATTGACTGCGCAGCTTGGCTTTTTCTTAGCTGCCATCATAATATTTAGTATACTTATAAAACGTATAGAAATAAAATAAGATAAATGGGTAAGTACAAATAATACATAATTGAAAGATATTAATGTATTAAAATTGCGGTAGCTACTCGTATCACTAAAATATCCATGTCCTTAATCGTTTATATTGAATGCAGCTCAGAAGCAATTACCGGCTAAAGCTAAGCGCCCTGCGCCACAATACACAATTCCAAATGGCACCACCCTCATGGCCATGGCTATTACTCCACGTGGAGGAGATGCGGTGCGCACCACAATTACCATCAATGGACAGATTGGCAAAGGCACATTTGGTCGCGTTTACAAGGCGCGTCTGGACAATTCGGAGCGTCTGGTGGCACTTAAGCAAGTCGTTTCGGAGAGCACCTCCCTAAAACGCGAGGCTGACATAATGAGTCGCATGGAGGTACACGGCAATATTATGCGTCTAATTATGTACTGCTATGCTCAATTGGGTGTTGAGCAGCAACGCTATTTGCTAATGGCCATGGAATACATGCCCATGACGCTGTTACAGTATCTCAAGCAATACCGCAGATACTCCGTGCCACTGATCTATGTGCGCATCCTTTCGTATCAACTGTTTCGTGGCCTTGCCCATCTGCACTCGCAGGGCATATGTCACAGGGATATCAAGCCGGATAATACTCTTGTGGATCCGGCAACGATGATCCTTAAGCTGGGGGACTTTGGCAGCGCCAAAATTCTTCAAAACAGTGAGAAGAGCTCCACCTACATTTGTTCGCGCTTTTATCGCGCACCTGAGCTATTTGCAAACTGTGGTGCTTATAGCACCACTGTGGACATATGGAGCGCTGGCTGTGTCCTAGCTGAACTGCTTAACGGCAAACCGCTCTTTGCCAGCAGCAAACATGATCTGCCCCTGCTGTTGGATATGATTTACCTTCTGGGCACTGATGGCTTGGAGCGTGCTCCAAAAGTGCTCGCCGCCAGTGGCCTTAACTCATTCACAATCATCCCACGCCCCAGCTGGGCGTCGCTGATTAGTGTGTGGGTGCCAAAAGACTTGGCCGAGCTTTTGGATTGCTGCCTAACCTATGATCATACGGCTCGCATCGCCGCACTTCGAGCCTGTGCCCATACCAGCTACGATGAACTGCGCACGATGGACGCATTGGGAACCCGAATGCCCAATGGAGCAAAGCTTCCACCTTTGTTCAACTTCAGCCCGCACGAGCTTGAGGTTGATCCAGGATTGTGGTTACATCTACTACCGCTGCGTTTGGAGTCAGAAATGCAGCAATAGTCGCAGAAAACTGGCCAAGTGCAAAATTAGCTTCTAAGATATACTCGTAATAGTTAAGCCACCAAAGATATTATTAAATATACTCACTTATGTATAAGTTCTGATGGTCAGGTAAGTACACTTACTCTGTTTTTGATATCGTTGATTTAATCCTTTTTTACTTTCATTCTACATCACTGCCATCTCCTTCCTTAATCAGTTGTGCGATTCCATCGAAGATAATCTGCTTAACTCTAATTACTGATCTATTGTTTGTTAATTAAAGCTCTTTTCTATCATATAATACTGCAATGTTTCTCTTCTGTTTTCACTTTTAACAAAGATGAGTCATAGATTTATCTTATTTTCTATAGTTTATATGCTGGCGTTGTGGCCTATCTTTTACTGTCATTCTAGAGGATGTTTTATTATATATTCTTTTCTCGCTCTCCAACTCCCACCTTATCATCTTTCTATTGGTCTATTTACTTGCAGAGCCCAATTAGATCCAGTGTTGAGTCCCAGGTATCAAAATTTTCCCACATTTTTGGTGTTGGTTAAATGAACCAATTTGACAGACTGCCATAGCACGCATGGGACTCGAGGAACCGCTTTCAAATTTTAGACCCAAGTAGCCTTTGCGTGTTACAAAATTCGACCATTGCTTGGACGGTCTGAAAGTGGTTCAGTTGAAAGCAAGCTCTCGAAGTGTTAACATCGCCTAAAGAAAACTCAAAATTACAAATCTAAAAGTTTTTGAAAAGTTGGTGTAAAAAAAACGCATTCGGTAAATCGTCAAACGTTTTCAACTACGTTTCGAAATGGAACTACCATCGATGGTGGAGCGATCCAATGGTCGTCTAGTGGTGCGCAGTGTGGTAAGTGGTACCACAATGTATCAGTCTGAGGTCGACGATGCGGAAGCACCAGCTGCTGGATGTTCCAAGGCGGTCTCTTCACATCCGTTAGTAGGAGCCGAGATACTCGAGCAACAGCTGCAACTACTCAATAACAGGACAGCCCAGCCGCTGCCGCTGGCTCTTCCAGTAGCTATGCCAACAGTTATGATGCCTGGCAACCGGGATGGCGATGTCAAGGAACCACCGCAGCCACAGCTGCAGATCGCTGATGGCAAGGGCGAGGAAGATTTGCCGCAGTGCAAGATACGACGCAACTATAGCTGCAACAGCTGTGCCTTCTTCACGCAGAATCCGCGCAGCCATCTATCGCATCTGCGGGATGTGCACGGCGAAAAGATTGTGATAAACGAGTGCAAGCTGTGCCTGTATGCCTCGCGTCACTTCCAGAAACTGGTGCGTCACATGAAGATGGTACATGGCTGCTCCGATGATGATAGCAGCGGCGCTGCTGGTAGACGCCACTGCAACCGCGAGGCACGCAAGCGTCGCTTGGAGGAAAGCATCGAAGCTCCAGTTGCTGTGAACATGCTCCAGGCTGTACCCTCGCTGAAACAACTGAAGAATGAACTGCAGCTGCAGGAGCAGCAGCTAATGAACAATGTCGAGGCCATCAATCGTCAGCAGCAACTACAACAGATGCAGCAAATGGCTTCCAGCAATGATAACATCTTTTCCATGGCCTTCGAGTTTCAGATGTGTATGCTGCCACAATCAACATCGATGCCAGTAACAACTATGTCGAGTATTCAACCAGAGGAATCTCAACGTGAGGCGGAGAACAGCTCTGGCTCAGAGGAAGTGGCTCAGGCCGGTGAATGCCTGACGCCGGAAGCGCTTGATCTCTCATCGGACGGCTCCGTCATGCCGTTCAAATGCCAGAAATGTCCGTATACCACACCGATCCGTGCACGATTTAGGAAGCATGTCAAGTATCACACCATGCCGCTAATCAAGTGCGGTTCCTGTGACTTTCACTCTCCCTACAAGTGGAACCTTGACAGACACACCAAGAACCATGGCGCCAATGGCTACTTCAAATGCGCCGTCTGCGATTTCAGCACAAACATCAAGCAATCGCTGACCATACATGAGCTAAACCATCACGGGCCAACGCGCCGTATTACTGCACTGGATCTGGCAGCAGTTATTGAACCAATTGAACATGCAGAGCAAGCAGAGATGGGTTCTTGTCCTAGTCCGGTGGATCCGCCTGGCCCATCATCGCTCTCCGAGCTGCCGCCGATAAGTTGCTCGCATTGCCAGCAGCGCATGCCCAATGCCATGGAGCTGATCAGTCACCTGCAGCAGTGTGAGCCTGCTTTGCGCAACACCACACAGCTGGCATGTGACATGGAGCTGGGCACCGAGGAGGATTACCGCTCCCCTGGCAACGATCTAAGCTACTGCGGCGTGGAGACAGCGCCCGGCTATGGAGAGGTAACTTAACACAATCGCTTAAAAGCTATCGGTATTAAGAGTTTCCTCTTTAATAGGTCACAGATCAGCTGCATGCAGAGGACTCTGACGCATTGAAGAAGGTATTCAAGTGTCCACATTGCACTTTTTGGGCTGCGACTGCATCACGTTTCCATGTCCACATTGTGGGCCATCTGAATCGCAAGCCGTTTGAATGCTCGCTGTGCTCGTACCGCTCCAACTGGCGCTGGGACATTACCAAGCACATTCGCCTGAAGGCAATGCGCGATAAGTCGCACATTCATGCGGAGGTACTGATGAATGATGAGACCGGGCGACGCAACTATGCCAAGTACAATCAGTATCTGACTCTCATGAAGGTCAGTGCAGAACAAGCCGCCGATGCCAAGACCATGCGTTGCGGTGAAATGCAGCCCCGCAGCTCGGAGCAACATTTGATAACTGTACCTCAGGTTGAAGAGGAGGCGGTTGAAGCTCAGGTTGGCCTGGAACCGATTTCAGAATCTTTTGCTGCTCTTGATTTGAGCGTGACATCTAACCCGACCAGCGGGCCTGAAATGCCTGAACATATCGATACGTCTAACGAGTAATCCCGATTGCAGCTATCCAACAAAGCCCATATAATCAAAAACAAGCCTTGAAACATCACAACTCATCACAACCCTCTATGAATCGCTAGAAGTCACCATTTCGAAAATAAATACTACTCCTAAGGATGATCTCCACAAGCAATATCTCCAGTGCCACCCGAGAGACCCCAATCACCTACAAGACTTACACTTAAAGATCAGCATCATGTGTTGATTCACAAATCGATGACATCTCCAAAAGACTGACTGCTGCAATTAATTGTTTAATTGTTTAATTCTCCTATTGGCACTGGAATTGATATTAGATTAGCTTATACAAAAATTTCCTTTATACATATATTTAAGCATGTTATATATACATCAATAAAGAACATTAAACATAAGACTTCCTGCGCTCTTTTAGATATATTGTGCCACCATCTGTGACAAAGAATTAAATTATGGACATAAATGGTAATTACGTCAGGACGAAGATGGTATTTGAGAAGAATTATGGGAGCTGACAGTAGTTTAAGGGTATTAGTAATTTTTCCTAGAAGCGACTTAAAAATGAAAAAAGCTAAATAAAAATCCATTATCAAAATAAGGTATCAAGAATAGAATTTCCAACATTTGAAATCAAAAATTATGCAAAATATTTAAAAAGCTAACAAAGCGGCAAGCCATTTATTTATCATTAAGTTGTATTGTGTGTTATTTAACCAGTACTTTCTAAGGTGATAAATATCTTTGGGATAATAGTTAATACTTTCAAAATATGTTTGGAATATATTTAAGTTAATTTAAACATCAAATTTTGTAGGGCTTTAATAACATTCGTGACATTTATATTGAAGTTTAGCTTTAAAAGCTAAATCAACTGTCTGTGTCAGTTGTTGCCTCTATATAGGCAGAATGGGGAAATTTTGATCACGCGCTGTTCATAAGAGACATTCCTGTATGAAAAATAATACTATGCATAGTAGAACGACTAGCGGAACCAAGAAGCACAACTCGTCTACGCCGAGCGTTGACAGAAGTGTCCAAAAATCAATGGCGAGAAAGCGTGTCTGTAAAAGCCACGGATACGCCCAAGCCCACAACTAAGTTGTCTGACATTGAACGCCATTAACTTCATCATCATCGTCAGATACGGTAAGACCATGAGACGTCTTCGGTTTGTGGTCTATCATCTCTACCTCCTCCGCCCCAGAAGGTACGACGACACGCTGACGAGGTGGCAGCTGTTCCTCTAACTTAGCCAGCTGTTCTGGATTGGCGAAATTGTTTTCCGGAAACTTAACCTTAAACTGAACGTAGAGATCGCCATGATCCGTGGGCTTATTAAATACCGGCATTCCAGCACCACTCATCTTCTTAATTGCGTTAGGTTTCAATACCTCGCCCGGTTGGGTACTCATGCACACGGTGCGACCATCGAGATGCTTAAAACAGTGTGAATAACCACACAGGGCTTCCGTGATGTTGATCTCCAAATCGTGCATATAGAGGTTGGCATGACGACGCTGAAAGAGAGTATGCTCCGCCTGCAAAATAATTACATAGAGAGTGCCGAATTCGCCGGTGCGCAGTTGATGTCCCTCGTTGGGGAATGGCATCTTCGTCAGTTGGGGCACGCCAGGTTCAATATCAACGTTGCGTGTCATTTTCTCCTCCACAAAGCCACTGCCGGCGCACCCCTTGCAGCGCATCTTCTCCTTGATGGTAAATCCTCGTCCATCACATGTTGCGCACACCTAGTAAGCACTAACATTAGTTTATGAGGTCATTTCAATTGTTGCCCTTACCGCATCGAAAGCGCCAAGACCCATGAAAGCGAATGTAGCAGTACGCCCTGCACCGTTACAAGCCTCACAGGTTTCGCGCCCCTCCTTGGGACCACCATCACCAATGCATTTGGCACATAGTATCTGTCGCTTGTACTGAATCGACTTTTTCATCCCGCCCACATATATTTCCTCCAGCGTCAGCTCCACTTTAACCATAATTTTGCCATCCCGTCGGCTTTGATCGTTGCCGCCCCCAAAAGGAAACCACTGCGCAATAAAGTCAGCGGCATCGGGAAAGCCATCAGCGCCCTCCTGCAGCCCCTTTAGTCCATATCGGTCGTAGATGCGACGTTTTTCCGGATCGGAAAGCACCTCATACGCAAATGAAATTTCCTTGAACTTCTCACCGGCATCAGGATTCTTGTCTGGATGAAACTCTTTTGCCAATTTGCGATAATTCTAGTTGAAATACAAGGTACATGAGAAAATGATTTTCAGAAAAAAAAAACAAGAGAAAAAACAGGAAAAAGCCCATTGCACCTTTTTGATTTCATCAGAATTCGCATCTTTGGTCACGCCGAGTACTTCATACAAATTCAGGTTGTCCATTACGATTGCGCGCTAGCCCCTAAATCAAACGAAAATGATATGCATG
The DNA here is from genome assembly GCA_037075165.1 of Hirtodrosophila histrioides. Lineage (NCBI taxonomy): Eukaryota > Metazoa > Arthropoda > Insecta > Diptera > Drosophilidae > Hirtodrosophila > Hirtodrosophila histrioides. The sequence continues at coordinate 285,133 of JBAMCL010000071.1, forward strand.
GTATTTTAAATAATTTGGTTAATATTTTCCCTTTTTATGACACTAAAATTTTCAGTTCATATTGCTAAGGTATTTGTTTTGTTTTTTCGTGTTTTCTAATTACACCACTGGTAGATCAACAATCAAACAGCTGTATAATCAGCTGCTCGGGCTACAAAAAGTATGCTATAATTTTTAACTTACCCAACTCTTGATAAACGGTCCACAAGCAAATTTTGTATTTTTAAAGATTCATATTTTTTCAAAGCTTGTAGCCAAATTTTATCCACCTTAGTTTAATAAAAAAAAGCTTTTGGAGCTGCAATAAGACACCAACAAATACTTTGTGTTTTGTGGGAAGGTTGTGGGGAGAAACCAAAGTAGTGTTGAATAGCGCTATTTTGGACTTTGACGTGAATGGCGAAAATGGTCAGCCTAAATGACAAATCGATATTCTCTGCATGACCACTTTTCAAATCATATTACAATTCCTGCAATATAGTGCATAATAGGCAAATGATATACACATCACCTTAACATGATTTGAAATAAAAATAATTATTTTTTATTTGTTTCTGGATATGAGAAAAATAATTACAGTGTGCCCATATGCGAGACAGTGGAAAAACACCATGAGTCACCGATGCTGAAGCCAACACGTTGGGCGTGGTGAAATTTAATTATTTATTCCAACGTTTGCCTTGGCCACACTAGGTAGTTTGTACGTCATATCGTCGGAAAATTTTCCAGACATTACGTACAAATTTACGAAAAAAATATTGTTTAAATGCAGTAAAAATTTTTTTAAATTTTGGTTAAAAAGTATATATGCGAATTAAATGTGTGTGATTAAAAAAAGTGCGTTTTTTTGACAACTGAAAATTTTTTTACGCAAGCAAAATGGATGCTATATAGAGACGTAAAAATTTTGTGTGTGTACCAACGAAAGAGCGAAGAAAACGGAAAGCGTGATAGCAAAAAGAAGAAATCGTATTCACTCTCTTTTGGTGGTGGGTTGTGTGTGTGTGTATGTGTGTGTGTGTGACTGTGTGGCAAGAAGCAGAAGAAGAAAACGAGCGAAAACTGTGTTGCGCCTGGAAAAATTATGGAAAACTACAAGGATATGAACATTCGACTGGGACACATCAACACAAAAGAAATTGGGGAAGTCCATAAAGTCAATATACAGCGCAATACTGATGGACTCATCAGCTTTGAGCGTTCACAGGCAAATTTCGATTTTGGCGCTGAAATTCTGTCAACAAACGTAAAGCCAACAGCAACAACATCAACAGCAAAGGCGTCAACGCCAGCAACAGGCGAACCGCAACCAAAAGCAAACAGTGAAATCAAAACAAAAACATTGCCTCAAATGGGAGAACAAGAAATTGGCGCCAATCAAAACGCTATTAATTTAACAGTTGAATTGGAGCAAAGTTTACAACAAACACGATTTGAGAAGTCCTGTTCCGAAGCGGACGACGACGACGACGAGGACGAAGACGAGAACGAAGATTCCAAGTCAAGGTACAAACTGCTTAATTGTAATATAGTTACTAACTGCAAAATATACTAATATGATATTAAAAAAAAAAAAAAAAAAAATATGTTCCAAAACGTTCAAAAATATCTTGTTTTATTCATTGGTTTTAAGCGATTGTTTTCATAGAAAATAAATAATAAAATTATTAAAAAGTCTACTTAACTATTTTTTGTACCCATCCGTAGAGCAAGTTCGATAATTCGGTTGGACGTAGGTGTTACCACTTGTAAAAAATATATGTGTATGTGTAATAATAATTATTATTCAAATAAAGATTATACAAAAAATGCAACTGAATTTTAACAATATCCATGTATGTACTTTATTCCATTGTTTATGCCTTACATTATTTGAATCCAATATTAAAAACTTTGTATCTCAAAGTTCAGAATTAATGCAATTAAAATGTGTGTATATATAAATATTTATATATGTACACACATTTTAAAGTTTTGTATTATTTTTTTTTTTATTACACATTATCTAAAATCAATAAAAAAATGTAATTTATTTCATGATTTTTGTTAATACAAACATACTCATAATAATCAAAATTAAATTTCCACGTATTGTTTATTTTTTACTGAACAACAAATTTTCGTCTTAAAGTCTTCTGTTTTAGGAACATGTTTAAAAATTGCAGCACAAACAAAAAAACCAATACTAATCAAATGCGTAACTGGGCAATGCTTTTGACAGTTTTAACATTTTTACCAAGAATTATTTTCATCAAAATCTAAATATAACTTTTAGCTGGGCCAACAGCGACGATGATGATGATGATGACTCGTCCAGCTCGAATTGTTCGTCTGTAAGCCGCTCCGATTGGAAGCTTCGTTGGCTACAACGCGAATTTTATACAGGTCGCGTGCCTCGTCAGGTTATTGCCAGCATAATGCCGCACTTTGCCACTGGGTTGGCCGCGGACACAGACGATTCCGTACTGTGGGATTATCTGGCCCATCTATTGAACGAGCCGAAGCGACGCAACAAGTTGAGTAATGTGAACACCTTTGACGATGTTATTGATTTGGTACACAGATCGGAAAAGATTATTGTGCTAACTGGAGCTGGTGTGTCTGTCTCCTGCGGCATACCCGATTTTCGATCCACGAACGGCATTTATGCACGTCTGGCACATGATTTTCCAGATTTGCCCGATCCGCAGGCCATGTTTGACATTAACTACTTCAAACGTGATCCACGGCCCTTCTACAAGTTTGCGCGTGAAATTTATCCAGGCGAGTTCAAGCCCTCGCCGTGCCACCGTTTTATCAAGATGCTGGAGACAAAGGGCAAACTGTTGCGCAACTACACACAAAACATTGATACGTTGGAGCGCGTGGCTGGCATACAGCGGGTGATTGAATGCCATGGCTCCTTCTCGACAGCCTCGTGCACCAAGTGCAAATACAAGTGCAATGCGGACGCACTTCGCGCAGACATCTTTGCCCAGCGCATACCCGTCTGCCCCCAATGCCAGCCAAATGTTGAACACAGCGTTGATGCCTCTGTTGCCGTTACTGAGGATCAGCTTAAGCAACTCGTTGAGAATGGCATCATGAAGCCCGACATTGTCTTCTTTGGCGAAGGTAAGCACTCCATATATACATGAAACAGTATACTTATTATATCAGATCACTCAATATGTGTACTACTTAGTGCTAAGTAATTGACATTTTTATATATTAGTATTCTCTCTACAAGCGAAGCTATTTTTGCGCAACTTAAGAACTCTTAGGATTTTCTTGTTAAACGAAGCTGTTTTATGGAATACTTAAGAACAAAAGTCAGAAATTCTTTCACAATACCAACAGATCTAGAGATAGGCAGACCTTGTAACATAACAGACCAGAGTATTACAGTGGGAATTAAAATATAACATTTACATAACAGTAGCGCAAATTTATAACTATGGATAATTTGAATATAGAAGTAATTGCAATTTTATTTGAATTATTAACAATGCGAGGCAGACTACCAACCATAAACTATCGAAATACCTGTAACATAATCTATCAATTTCGATTAAAATCGCTCAAATAGGTTCGTTTCGAATGAGCATTAACATTTGTTTACGTATTTATCAATAAAAAGCTTTGCTATGACGAAGTGTGCCGTGAGCTCTCTGCCTTATGTATACCCAGTTCTTAAATGAAGAACTTCTGACTTCTTTCCGACCTTGTGAATTATGTGAGCCGTTTAGTGCACAAGTGGATAACTCTGTTTTACAAAGTGTAGAGAAATGTGATGAAATAATGTCATAGCTTTCAAAATTCCCTTGATAATATAAATTCAAATATATATTGTAGAGTCATAAGTACAGAAACAGTTATCATCTAACCTTCCATAAAATTAATATCATAGAATAGCCAAAAAATAATCGTGAGTAATGTTAAAATTTGTGTGTGGCTGATAGAGTTAATTAGTCTGTGCACTGACCGGCTCATATATAAATGCTAGATATACTTCATATTTATTTTAAGAGCATCTCCGACCCTATACAACAATTTTTATACCCTAGCAGAGGGTATTATAAATTTGTCTCGAAATGTGTAATGGACTGAAGGAGACGTTTCCGACCCAACAAAGTATATATATTCTGAATCAGCATGAACAGCCGAGTCGATATAGCGATGTCCGTTTGTTTCTATGCGAACTAGTCTCTCAGTTTTAAAGCTATCGTAATGAAACTTGACACAAACCCTTCTTTTTGCTGCAGGTAGTACATATGTCGGAACCGGCCGAATCGGACCAGTATAACATATAGCTGCCATAGGAATGATCGGTCGACAATTATGTTTTTGTATGAAAATCTTTTTTGTTTATTAACGTATCCTTACCAAACGTTCCCAAACATAGTCTCTAGAAAGTTTATACAATCTGACCAAAGCAGCAGTGTCAGTTAAGATGAACGCTTCGATCTCAGAGACTAGTAGTACAAGGAATAGCCATACCAAATTTGATATGTAGCTTCGCGTATATCCTCTGAAAACAAGTTAATTTTGGATTTTTCCATCTTACAAATTAATACGAAATTATTAGTGCTATCTTATCACTATTTTTACCCGACTTATAACATTATTACGATATATGCATTACTTCTACTGGTTCATGCTTTTTTTTTTAAGAATTAAATAAATTTGAAATAATTTTAATCTACAAGTATCATGGCCATAATTCATATTAAGTGTATTATATTAATTGTCTGTTGTAGGTTTACCCGATGAGTACCACACTGTTATGGCCACAGACAAGGACAAATGCGATTTGTTGATTGTAATTGGCTCCTCGCTGAAGGTACGCCCAGTCGCTCACATTCCCAGCAGCATACCGGCCTCGGTGCCGCAGATTTTGATCAATCGCGAGCAGCTGCATCATCTCAAGTTTGATATCGAACTTTTGGGTGACTCTGATGTCATTATCAATCAGATTTGCCATCGTCTTTCGGGCTCTGGATCCCGCTACGATGACCATGATTGGAAGCAGTTGTGCTGCGACGATAGCGTGCTTCGTGAATCCAAGCAGCTAATGCCGCAAGCAGACTATTATCATCACCACCACCATCATCATCATCATCGGCACTGCAGTTCCGAGAGCGAGCAGCAATCGCAGCTGGACACTGATACGCAATCGCTCAAGTCCAACGGTTCCGTTGATTATTTACTCGGCTCCTCGGCAGGCACATGCTCCGACAGTGGCTTCGAGTCTTCCACATTCACAGCTGTGCACAGCAAGCGCCCCAACAACATCAACCAGCAGAAGCAACCAGAACATACCATCACTAGCAGCAGTCAATGCAATGCTGCTGATCAAGCCGCCATCGAGCGCATTAAGACCGACATTCTTGTCGAATTAAACGAGACGGCTTTGAACAGCGATCGCCTCGCACCGCCAACTGTAACCAGCACCAGCGAAACGGCCAGTTATCGTCATCTTTCCGTTGACTCGTGTAAGGACAGTGGCATTGAACAGTACGAGTTCTCCAATGCCAGCAACATTGAAGCGACCTCCGCTCACACGCACGGCTATGCCACTAATTTGGATTGCAACATTGCAGCGAATGTCGTGCTTGAAACAAAGACAGCGGCCCCCAGCTTGACGCTCACACCTCCACAGCGCAGGCGTCAGACAACTGCCGAGCGCCTGCAGCCGGGAACCTTCTACTGTCATGGCAAAAACAGCTCGTATGTGTTTCCCGGAGCGCAGGTCTTTTGGAACAGTGACTTTAGTGACGATGACGAGGACGATGATGACGTTGCATGCACGCGTAGCGGCACTGCGGATCTCTTTGGTAATGTTGCTGACAGTGATGAGGAATCCTGCGACTTGAATGCAGTTCCGCTCTCACCACTGCTGCCGCCTGCATTGGAGGCGCACATTATCACTGAAATTACCAGCGGTGGCGCATTAGATGCACCATCCTGCAGCAGTAGTCCCAGCAACAAGCGACGCAGCGCACCAGAAGACCCGCAGCAGGAGCACCTGTTGCTGCCCTCACCAACTATTGCTGCAAGCGGCATCCCAGCGATTGAATCTGAAACGCCACCAATGAAGAAGCCGCGTCCCAGCGTAGCGGCCTCTACGGCTACCACAGCAACAGCAACGGGAACAGCTCCATTAACAACCGTATAAAATGTTGATTTAATGACGGCTAGTATATATAATATTTATTTCAATACGTCTTTAAAATTCAATTCAATTGAACTCAAGAGCAAGTACACTATGTCTAATGAAGCTCAATACAAACCGTAATCGAGGCTTTCTTTTATTCAAAATGCATCCCTCGAACGAACACAACCAGCACATCAGCGGCCAACTAAAGTCCTTGCAGTCGGTCTGCCTCCTTTTTCTTTTGATATTCTTGCAAATTTAGTTTATTTCTATTCTTTTACATACCTATGTAAAACGTTAGTATTTTTTATCACATTAAGTTGTTATTGAGGCCTTTTTAGATAAACAAAAAAGAAAGATAAAAAAAGATGAATGATAAATGCAGGCTAGCTTTCGCAAGTCGTTAGCGCAAGTTGCCTCAACTTTTGGGCTAGGTTAAGAAATAAAGTATATAAACTTAATTACAAAAAAAAAATACATAAATATAAGAGCTGGACAAAAAACACCCCTGTATATAGGCATCTATGTAGTAAAAATATATACTCTTTCTTTCTATTTATATGAGTAAATCTTATGTTTCCTTATCTTCTACTTCGGTTATGGCAGCTATATACATACACACTATACAGATATATATACACACACTCACACCCATCCTTATACATACACACATCCACACACACACACATAAGTAACACATCAACCTGCCGCCAAGTTGGTCATTGGTGTGCGTTTAAAGTGTTTAATCAAAAATTTAGCATAATTATCAAGTATAAAAATAGCCACCAAACGTAAGTGTAATCTAGAAATTAAGCACTAGTTGTAATATACCAATATAAAATGTATTAATATCCAAAAAATAAACCAATTTATTTAAAGTTGTTGCCCAGCTACAAAAGCATCAGATACTTGGGTTAACGTTAAAAGCCAATGGCTAGCAAAGACAAGTGAAAACTGTTTTCCTTGGGATAATGAAGATTGAAACCAATGCAGAGATCTAAATATAATTTCTACTAAGATGATAACCAAAATCTGTAAAACCAGTGAAGCAGTGTTAGGTAATAGTAATTAAATATGACACAGATCACTTTATAAACAATAACTCGATGTTCAACCGATCGCTCCTATTGACAGATTTTTAATTGAGAAATAATATAAACAGTTCGTCATGTAACGCAATTTCGACCAAACGTCTATCCAATGACAGTTTATGTAAATGTAATCCAGTCAGGCCATTTCCAACAGATATACTGCCTGCAACAGGTAGAATCACCTGTACCAAGTTTCATACTTGCGGACAAGTGTACGTGTAAACAGAAAGATTTAGTGCTTCGTCCTAATCTTGAATACATAGTATCTGAGAGACGAAATGTCTCCTTTAAAACCTAACGAGTCGAATTTTTAACATGTTAGCCGAAAAATTAACATCCACAGAACAAGTTTGAAATAGCATTTGAAAGTGCTAACTTTGATGCCCGCAATCGGGAATATAAATAAAATAAAAATGCCAAATTAATTTTGAGCACAAAAAGACCTTCCGTATGGAAATCCATAAAGTTTCGACAAAGTTATGGGAGTGTTGGTAAATTAGAAGCTAGAGCTTCTGTGGTGTCATAGTATTACTTGAAAAAAGTATAATAATCTCAACTCTTGCTCCACTCGATCAGTATAAGGTATTCAAATACAGACATGAGTTGCCAATATATGACGAAATGAAATGAAGCTTCGGCTTTTAATAAATGGTATTTGTTGTAAGGAAAAGAATCCGATTAAAACTAAGCGGTTATATGTTGTACTCTAATTAATAAATGAAATTGTATTACAACTTGGTGGACATCTGAAATAAATGGAATATATTGTCAAGAAAAATCAAACAAAGCCCTTTTCATACTTGCAATTTTCAATTCGTTTTTATTGGGTATGTGTTTTAGACATTAATTGATATCTTAACCATTTCTAAATACATGGTAATCTTATTTAAGTATGCCTTCTTCAGAAGGACTCATTTATGGTACGCATTTAATTCATGCAATATGCTGGATTCCAAAAAATCGACGAGCGCTGCAATTTACTTGGGTTTGTTGGCTTACGGACTAGGTGCGGCTGCTCTGCCTAACTGGATGCGTTTGCTATTGAGAACTGCCCGGATTTTCTGGGCTAGATCTCATTTTGATTAGTGTAAATGCTAATGCGGAACACAAGTCCTATGTACACTTAGCAAACCTATCCAATATTCCTATGTTTAATTATATATACACATGTGTGTACCTATGTATCTACATACTCGTATGTATATTTGATGTATATTTTCTTTCGATTTGTTGATATAAAAATATGCGTGTATGATAAAAATGTTATACCCCAATTCACTTCGCTATATAGAAACTCTGACTGATAACATGAGCGTAAACTAAAGACTACTACGGCGAATTGTATGTATAATATAATGGATAAAAATAACGCGCTGTGAGACTTGAGTTAGTTATACAAACTGTATATGGATATTAAATCCATTATAGGCAACGTATGTGTTTCGATTCAAGTGCTAACAAAATACTTTTATGTATATTTATACAACTATATATGTGTATATAGTATATATATAGCTTAGTATCAATTTATGCACGTGTAGATGCGTGCACCAATCGGTGATAACATTCGTTTCAAAAAAAATGAAATACAACTACGCTTGGCTTTGTCAAACTGTGCTTGGGCATTGAGATGGCCTGCTTGACTCCGCACTATAAGAATGGCGACTTGTTGGTCTTGTGTGATCTGGCCTTGCTGGGATTGACCTTGCACTTAAGTTGCGCAATAAGGTCAGAGATTTTAAGCGCAGGTCCCACCTTCATGCCTAGCAGTGGCATTATATCATCCTTGGTTAGCTGCAGTAAACGCTTGCCATCGATCTTGTTGCGGCTAAAGGTGTCACAGTGTGCGGTACAGTCGTTAACACGCAGAAACTGCGACACATCATACACGTTCCAGGTGTCCGGGATCAGCTCCAGCTGCGCCTCACTCGAATCAATGTCAGCTAGACGTGGAATGTACTTGCTGTTGGTGACTGCCGAGTTCTGTATAAATGTCAACAACAATATTAAATCGATTAGTAAGATTTATTGTTTAGATTGAGGGCGTGGTTGGGTATTGAGCTGGATGAGAGCGTGAGTATGAGTATTAATGAAACTGTTGCAAGTACCAAAATAACAGTGCGTAAACATAAGTTATGTACATATTGCAATTAAGTTTGCTATTTTTGGATGATTATTATTTCGTATGTACTATATACAAATGTGATTAGCTGGATCCAGCCAACGAGCGGATAGGCGGCAGGCGGGCAGGCTAGCGGGCGGGCGATTGATTCTACAAGCTATACGCACTATTATCCTCAAGTACTCACCGCAATGTAGCTAGTGGCTTTGCGACCCACAGTTGGTGGCGCAGGTGATTTAGTAGTGGAAGATTTCTTTACCATTGTTTTGCTGCAATTGCCGCCTGCTGCTGGCGTTACCGTGCTGGCTGCTCCAGCTGTGATTCCCATTATGCCAAACTGCTCTGAGTGCGTTGTGGACTGCTCGGACAAGTGACTGTTGCTGCCATCGCCATCGATATCATCATCAATACCGCCATCCTCCTCCTCATCCTCCTCGGGCTGATTGTTCTCATAAAAAGCAGCATTGTGATGTTCCGGCTTCAGTTCCAGCTTAATGCTCAGCTTGGGCAAGTGCGGCGTTGTCTTCAACGCAATCGTGCGAGGTTTAACTAATAAGTGTTATGGTATGAACAAACATATAAGGTTATTTGGAAAATTCTCTTTTTAAATAAACTTTACCTGTCTGCGTATTATTGTCATGCTGCAGCTGCTTGTTACTGGCCGTGCCAGATGCGCCATTGGCTCCCTTTTTTGTCTTGCGCTTCCGTTGAACCTTGGGCTTGGGCGCCGGCTTTAACACCTGCTGGTGGGAAACGCGCGGTGGACCCTCCAGCTTGTGGCCCACGAGAATGCACCAGCCAACGGGATATATGTCCGCAGATTCACAGTCTAGCCATTGATCATACTCGTCGGTCCAGCCATCAAAGTGCACCTTAAGTAGTCGGCCAACGACACGCGCTACTGTCGCCACACACACGAGACGGGGGTCCATGAGATCAGCGCATTCCAGGCTCATGCCCGCTTCGAAGCCGTGATCGGGAATCATGCGATGGAACAAATGCTGACCAGCCGCCACAGCGCCCGTATCGCGCAAGTAGCCCTCCCATGTGAAGGTGCGCGAATCGTAGCCGTTGGGCGGCGTCACTGCTATATTATTGGAGTCACAGAAGCCAGCCGGAAAGATGCAAGGCGACTTCTCATGGTAACAGAACCTGCAATCACAATTTCATTTGATTTATTTAATTTTTGTTTGGCTTATAAACGACATGCTGGCTCACCAATCTGACCCTGAGGCATCTGGCTGATAAGAATCAATGCGTATCATCATGTAACCAAATTTAAGAACAGCCATAACTGTGGCGGGGCAAATGGAGGACAGGTTAAGCGGATCGACAGCCTCCAGCTTCATGCCCTCAATAAAGCCGTTGGTTTTGCCATCCAGGAAGTATTCATCGAAGGTGAAGTTCATCTTAAACAGCTCAATGGTAGCATCGTCCTCGTGTACCTCAATCATGGCCTCGCGACCCGCTAAAAAAGAGCATCAGTAAAGAGTTTAGATTAGTAACACGACAATAACAATGCATTTGCACTTCTTGGTATACTTTTAAGCAGTTGAGTATTTGAATGTAAGCCAAGAGATAAATGTAATTTATATGTGTTTTATATTTACCCAACATGCGCTCCAGATAGTCTTGCGGCGCGGCCAGATTATGTCCGACAGTGGTGGCCCAACCGACGGGATGTATGATAGGGGAATCCTCATGACACCAGAAGCCATCGTCTGAGTCAAAGTAGCGCAGGAAGAGACGCTTACCCACAATCTTGGTGACTGTAGCCAGGCGCACCTGCGAGATGCGATCCTTGTCCACGCACTCGAGATTCAGACAATGACGAAAGCGCGACTGCAGACTATCGTTGATCTTGTTATAGAAATTGGAGGGCAACGTGCGTGCACCGGACAACCGTCCGACGAGGAAGTCCTTCCAATCCTTGTACTTATGCTCAATGGTGCGAGGCGGTATCAATGGCTTGCCACGCGTGGCACACCAGCCCACAGAGTGAACTTCGGCATTGCAGAGATTCACCCAGAAGTCGTGCGAGTCCGTATCAAAGCCCTCGTAGCTCATCAAGGCCTTATAGCCCTTGATCTCAAGTATGGTGGCCACCCAAAATGATGTGGGCGTCTGGCCCGGCTGGATTATCTCAATGTTATCGCAATCGGTGTTTTCAACTTCAACCTTCATGCCCACGCCCAAATTGTCCCACACCTCATAGCCAGGCGCATGGGGAAAGCAGGTAACGGGTGCTGCATTAAAATTATTCTTTCCCAGTCGCGTTAGCCAGTCATATGAGTGCGTTGGATCATACATACGCCGCCGTATACTGATGATCTTTTCCATTTGAGGGCACGGTGCCGGAAGACGTTCGAATTTGGGTATTTGTGGCAGGTCATCCTGCGGAAAGACATCACGAAACAGACGCAGAGCCTTCGGCGTTGGCGCTGCACAACCATATGTGTTGCTGCTCGAATTGCTGGCACCAAGATCACTGCCACTGGCTTCAGCGGGCGGCGCTGCCGCATCGCCAACAGCGGCACCATTTAGTGCCGCAATTGTCTCGTCCGTGGACATCTGCACATTGTTGGCAGCGGCATCGCCGCCAAGGGACATAGGCTCCCCAAAACCATTGAGCTGTGTTATCTTTGACTGATCCGTTATACGAAAACGATAATTGGCATTTTTGATATGTGCCGCCTGCAGCGTCAGCTCAATGTCAGACTGCTGCTGCTGCTGTTGATCCTGTATATCATGTGCAGATGCAAGGCCCGCTTCTAATGTGGTAGCTGCCTCTGTCATTTCAAGTGCAGGTGCTGGTGAGTTGCTGGCCGTGTGTGGTGCATCCATTTTGCTATTTAGTACAAGCGAGTATAGCTCGCCACGGGCACAGGCCATACTGCAGAAGCGCCGCGATTTAGTATAGAACGTGTGCTTCACACCGATGGCGCCACAGCGCTCACAGACAGCTGCGGAGCAGAGAATAATGCGACCAAATGTTAATCAACAATTTCAAATACATTTCTTAATACTCTACAAAGAATGTCCAGTTACAATTACTTGATTCCACTTAATTACTGAAGTGATTGTCATGGCTATTACAAATTACAGCTGTGTCTGTCCACTTAGTACTATGAGAAGGACAATACCGCCCGTTCAAACGCAAACCCAAACCCGAATTCACAAAATCGTTAATAAATAATGTCAATAAGTTAAGCAAGAAAATAATATGTGTAAAAAGAAATAAAGTAAAGTGAAGGGAAGTGAAAACATACCCATGCCATCTTTCTGTATCGGTATTACCGAAGGATCAATGTTGCCCTTGTAGGCAATCGGTGTTTTAAGCACAAGTCCTGGCCTGTTAACCGGCTCTATTTTGCGAGTCTTGCGCTGCGCACGCATCGAGCTGCCGGAGCTGTTGCTGCCGTTGCCGTTACCACCCTTACCACCGCCAGCAGCAAGGCTGTATGGGCGTATTCCCTTTGCGTTGGCTACGTCTGTTGCCTCCTCGCCAGTAACCATGATATTGGTAAAGGCATTGCCACCGCCGGACATGCTCATGCCGGGTAAAGATGACCCCACTGATGTATTGATCATAGCATGCGTTGTACCCAGCAGCTTGTGATGCAGCAACCCATCGCCAAGCGGTACAAGCAGATCATGGCTGGGCATATTGGTCATACACGAGGATGAGGACTGTGATATATCCTTATCTGAGGAGGTCATAAAATCGGTGCCATCATACGAATTGTTCTCCTCGTTCATCATGACAAAATCATCAATGTTTATGATCTCCTGTTTGGGCTCTAGATCAGACATGCCGCCGCTGGCGCCGCCATCATCGTATCCATCATCCAATTGGCCATAAACCTGCTGCTGATCATCATCAACCGTTGACGAGCCAACGCCCATCAGTGGAACGCCAGTATTGTTGGCATCATCGCCATCCATAACTTCGGCGTAGTTTTGAAAGACGGCTGCCGCAGCTGATTGTTGCAACAGCTGCTGCTGCAGTCCGCCCATATGCGCAAACCCGTACAGATTGTTTGTATTGGTGGCGATCAGCGTGCCTGGCTGTACGCCCAGTGCCGCGGCGGCCGCTGCAGCCTGTCCCGTGAAATCCCCCCCAACAATGCTCATCATTGGATTCATATCCTTTTATTGTTGGCCATAATCGTCGTGGTGGTAATGGTGAGTAGTAGTAGTAGTGGAAGTGGATGTGTTCATAATGATGTGTGTAGAGTTCGTGTGGAGTTTGTTTTGAGTTGTTTTTGGCAGTTGGATACAGTTGACAGTTGAATGGATACGGATACGGATACAACGTAACCAATACATAAATCATAGAAAAGAAAGTAGATGAAATAAGTAAACAAATTCCAATTTTCAACTAAAGCAGAAACACATGATACACATACAAAGGGGTATGTTTTTGGGTGTTTATTTTTTATATTAAACGTATATTGTCTCTATATATATTTTACACGCATAAGATATCTGACAAAATTTGTTCAACATTGAGCTACATTTGAATTTTAAGATCATTTTTATAAAATACTTATCCATTAAAGTCAAACACATATTTTGTCAGCTGTCTTATACGTGTCAACATAGCGTCAAGTTAAATCTAGACTTGCCAGATATCTGACCAGATACTTATAGTACAGATTTATTTAGATTTATTGTCATTAAATGTAATTTTTGTATTTTATACGTATTTATAATGTAATAGATTTGCTTGAAAGGCCTGTTTAGGCACGCTTGCAATAGGCCTAACATTCAGTGTTTACACACAGGCGAATATCTGGCAACATTTGCGTTGTGACAGGTCGAACAATATTCGATAGAATTTATTTTTATAAAAAACTTGTAGTAGTTTATATTATGAAATAAATTTAATTGAAAGGAAGGGAAAGAATGTGTTTGCGACCATTGATTGCGAAATGGGTGGAAATTGGATTCTTCAGTACTTTGATACGCGATCTGCTAAGCCAAGTACTGAAGAAACCAATTTCCTTCCATTTCTCCATGTCTTCATGTCTTCGTTAATTTAAAAACAAACTACGCCATTATGAATGCCAATTTTTGCTGTAACATTACGATTCTTGGCTACAGACGATAGCCATTCAAGCTTGCCCATGCTCTTCAAATAATCTCGACTCGCCGTCTACTAACAAACCAATAAGCCCTTCAATATAGTATTTTATTTGTGTTTAAAGGGCGAATAAGTTCTGGCAGCCCCTGTCAAAAAGGTTGCCGGAATGTTCTGCCAGGCTATCTGGCATGTGCTGCTCTGGCAGCAAAAATGATCGAATGTTCCGCCTACTTCCAGTGTCTCTAAACAAGATGTAGATTTGTCAGATAACTGACAAGATACTCATACTACAATAGAATTATTGTCATAAAAAATAATTTTTGTATTTAATACGTACTTCTTAATTTGATAGATTTGCTTGAAAGGCTCAATTTTATAAGTATGACATGTACTATGCTAAATTTCTGACACGTGTAAACTCAGCTTAATTTTTTTTCACCCGAAATAGCTGGCAGATTAAAATATTCCTAACCCTGGATCAATTTGAAAATTGAATCGCTTAATGCAAAACTTGTTACTTGTCCTGAGCTACATTTTGTGGAACTGCATGTATGAGAACCGTGTATAATATAGTTTGTAATTTTACGGAAAAGGGATTTCATTCCTTGAGAATGAACTTTAGGAGACGCTTTAATCTTTAGATTAGATTTAGATACGTTCAAAATAAATATGATTATGAAGACATAAAATTAGCTGTCAGTTTCTTTATAGGCTCAATTCACAACAAAACAAAGGAACACCCTTTACACAATTGAAGTAATACGTATGTATGTACATATGTACATTTTTAACCAATTCCCAAGAAAATACTATAAACATACAGAATTTGGGATTTGTTTAGTCAAAGAGATTGGCAAGCAGGGGACAGGGACGAACGATGTAAATGGTATATGGAATTTAAGTGCTGGTTAACTTACCAAAGTTGGCTGATGTGTAATGTCCTCCATGACGGACAGGCCGACAGTTGAATGGCCAAGCAGAGTTGCCGCATCTTCCAATGAAATGCGCTCAGAGTTATATTGGCTGCTCATCCACATCATGCGTAGCTCGGTTGGATTCATTCTATTGTTGCTGTTATAATTGCTGTTTCAGTTGATCAGTTGTTTATTGTTTATGCAAATTGAAGCTGCTTTTGCTGGGCATTTGTGAAGCGAATGCTGGCTGCAATGGAAACCAACAAATCATACACTTAATACACATACACACACATGGACATATAAACATACTCCTGCACTTGTAGACCATATGGAGCGTCATCGGCGACAGCGGTGCCTGTTTCTGTTTCTGCTTCTGTTTTAGTTCCGCTTTTGTTTGTTTCCTTTTCCCTTTTGCTTTTTGCACGAAATCAGAGGGCAGCAGCTGCTATATTGTTGAAAGACTTTCGATGCGTTCTGATTGAATTTAAATACCACAAAAAATCACTTGTATTTAATTTAAACAATTGTTGTTTGCAAAAACCAAAATACTATGTGCCGTTTTGGTCATTTTTTACGCTTTACACTCGCTTGAAAAGTCAATGAAGCGCACCGTGCGTGCAGACGACGAACGAACACAAAAGAAAACGCACAACTGGTGCTCAAGCACCAGAAAAACCTTTATTTTGCACAACCAATATGTAGTTTTTCATGTAAATTGTTATGCTTACACTTGATGATAGTTGTTTAAACGCGTTTTATTTTTTATTAGAGCATTTTATCCAAGTTTTGGCATTCTTTTACGCGCAAATTAAATGCCAGTGTTGCGATGATTGGTGATGTGTTAAGGCAATTTATACGATATTTGTCGATATATTTATTTGGCATTTTGTCAATCGCGTGGGGCCAGGCAGTGCTGTCTGTGAAACAGTTCTAGTTTAATTATAACTTTAAGGGTATTCCCGGATATTAAGCATAACTTATATATGATTTTCATATTGAAATATTCTATGGTGTAGGCAACGCACGTCACAGCAATAATGTTAACAAATTCATAAAGCGACCAAAATTTTATCTAGACCAAAATATACGGTAAATATGTCGTTGAGGTCCCTCACAGAAAGAAGGCACGAATATTGTTGGTATTGGTCTTAAAAAACGCGGAAAATATTAAGGATTCGATTTCAGGTGGGGGAGGTTGACTTTCTTGCCGAAATAATGAATTAAATTAAATTATTTACCAAATATACTATCCAGGTCTCTAGGTTCATTTGATTTGAAAGAATAAGCCTTCGTCAAATATGTGGTAAGTTTTCGTGTTACGTCCCTAATATATTCTGGTGGTTTTTAGGAAAATAAAGAAATATAGAATCCTTAAGGAAAAAAATTTAAACAATTGTCCACATATTTTCCAAAAAAAAAAAAAAAAAAAAATCGATTATGTTAGTATGTAGCAGTTATCGATGTACATATCGATGAGTATATATTATACACAACAAAAACAAGTGGAAACGATACAATGAAAAAAGGAAAATAAATAAATAGCCAAACAATACATATGTAATTTGGAAAAGATGCCTGAAAGTGCATTGCCAGAGCAAATACGCGCTACTTTAAGTGGCAGCACTTTTGGACAACGGAGGGAGGACATATTCCGTCGGCTGCAGCAAACTGCGCAACAAACAAGCCAAAATTACAGTGGAAAACGCGAGTTGGCCACTGAAAAAGACGATGTTGTGCAGGAGTTGTGCGAGGCGTTTGAAGAAACTTTCGGATACGGACTGCGACAATCGATGAATGTTACCCTTACGGCCGCAAGCCTGTTTCAAAATATGCATGAGATAGTAACAGGTGGTACTGGTGGCGGGGGAAGTGGAGGCAGCAGCGGCAACGAAACAACATTCTGGGATTTTGTACAAACGCAATTGACTCCACACGAGCGGCAACGCTACGAAGGATTGAAGCAAATTTGGACAAAACAAGGGCGGGGACGCGCGTTCATACGCGCCACACTCAACGAGAAGCGCCTGCAAAGTCACATTCTAACCTGGCTGAGTGAAGAGGCGCAAATGCAGCGCTTCTACACACCCTGGTCACTGTTGCTCAACGAGGAGGCAGCTAAGAAACTACCCGAGATTTTGGACAGCCTCAAAGATGTGCTTTTCGCGCTAAACGTTGAGAATCCTGAGCTAAACGCGCCGAGACGCTTCACAGTACCAGCAGTTAGCGTTGTGAAGGATGAGCCTATTATATACGCCCCACACCCCGTGCCTGTGGCTGTGCGCAAGCAAGGTCGCACAGCGACAGCTGTGGAGCGGCCCATTGTGTGTGCCACGTCAACGGAGGATTTGTTGGGCGCGCTTAGTCCGCGGGAAATGCTGGAGGTGCAGCAGCTCATTTCGAAAGATGCAGTTGAACATCAGTTGGAGCATTATGTTGACATGCCAGAAGTGCCAATTGATGCGACGCCATGTGATCCAATAGAACCAGAGCTGGAATTTCTTAAGACGCCGTTGCCCGATGTTTATACAACTAACCAAGAGCAGGAACAAAGCAGTGCCGCAGCTCCATCGACCAATGCCATGGATCAGGAGCTTTTTGAGGATCGCAGCGATACTTCATCGCAATGGAGCAAGTCATCGTCGTCGGCTAATGGCTTAGGCGGCTCCCAGCAAACAGCAGCGTTGGCGGAACAAATCACCTTATTAACCGAAAGATGCGCACTGCTTGAGACACGCGTGGCCGAGCTGAACCTGCAAAATCGACAGCTAATTCGTCGTCTCACCAAGCAGTTCAATGAGACAGGCATCGATCCGACGTCTTCTTTTTGCTCAAACTTTCTGATTACCATTCCACATGTGAAGTTGGTTAAGACGCATTACGTCTACGAGATTCACATAACCATGCGGCAACGTTTGGACCATTGGACACTGTTTCGACGCTATAGTGAATTTAACAAACTTCATAAGTCTTTGCTGCGCACTCATCCCAGCATTAACTCCATTGAATTTCCGCCCAAGAAGCATTTTGGAAATATGAATCTCGTGTTTGTTGAAGAACGTCGACAGCAGCTGCAAATCTATTTGCTGAATATTGTGGAAACATTGCCGCAAGTGGAGGCATGCAAGTCTAAAGCGGAACTACAAAAGGCGTTTCCGTTTTTCCGCGAGCGATAGATAAAGCCATGCATAATAGCCAAAAATTCTGGACCAAACTTGAAAAGAAAGTGAAAGTATTTCCTCTTGTTAAGTGTATTTTGTTATGTTTATAGAAATATTTATTTACATGTATAAAGGGGAGTTGGTTTTGTAAAGAGTAAACAGTCACTAAGTGCTGCAAAACAATGATATTAAATAAAAATATATTGTATATTTCCTAAAATTAACAGTCAACCAATGATAAACACTGTTATCGATATCGATAACATTACCAAAAGCGATAGCTCGATAATATTCCTCTGTCTTGACAACATCAGCTGTGTTTGTTATTATCTTGCAGCCGTGTAATTGCGTGTACTTTCTGCGCTCGCCGTAAGCTCCATTTTCGGCATAATGGTTGCGTGATATATAAACTCACCGCATTCTCAAACAAGCGCATGCTTAACGATTTTGCAACGAAATATAATCTAATTAGTGCAACAACAGTACGTCCAAAATGTCTTTGTCGGTAATTGCAATAAACGCGGGCATATCCGTGGGTGCCTATTTTATGACGGTGCGCATGATTCCGCGCCTCCGTCAAATGTTCATCAAGGCAAATTTATATGGCAAGGATCTGTGCAAAAAGGACAAGCCACAGGTGTAAGTTGTACCAAAATTGTATCAACATATATATTTAGTAAACGTTGCCTTTATTGCAGTCCGGAATCCTATGGCGTGATTATTGGCTGCGTTTTCCTAATCTCAATGTTCCTCTTTATACCCATACCATTTGCATTCGATGAGGCTGCTGCCACGGATTCGGTTACTGGCGGCAAACCCATCACTTTTCCGCACGATAAGGCAATGACTCATTTTTGTGTCGTGGCAGTGGATAATTAATTTTGTTTATTGATATCTTTTGTACAGTTTGTGGAATTAATTGCGGCCTTGCTATCAATATGTTGCATGATATTTCTTGGCTTTGCCGACGACGTGCTTGATCTACGCTGGAGGCATAAGCTATTGTTGCCCACCATAGCGACACTGCCACTGCTGATGGTTTACTACGTCAACTATAATTCCACCACTGTCATGATGCCCAATTTTGCCCGTGGCTTCTTTGGCACCTCCGTTAACATTGGTACACTTATGAATTTAGCTGGAATGAAGCAGGCCTCGTCTAATCACGAATATCATTAACCAGGCATACTCTACTACATATTTATGGGCAAGCTGGCGGTGTTCTGTACCAACGCAATCAATATACTCGCCGGCATTAATGGCTTGGAGGTGGGCCAGTCCCTCATTATTGCTGCATCCATTTTGATTTTCAACATAATCGAGCTGTTTTTGGGTCATCAGGTGGACTCACATTTGTTTTCCCTGCATTTTATGCTGCCATTTCTGGCTACCTCTTTGGCCTTGTGGAAATTCAATAGGTAAGTTATAGACAATGTTCCTAAAGCGATTGCGGGTTATTATTATTATCCATTAATTAGGGATCGATCTACTTTTTGACCTAATATTCACTTACTACCACTCACTACTACAAAAAAATTAGGTATTCTTTTTTATAAAAATATTAAAAGTTATGCGTTATTTGTTATTTCAAAAGAAAAAATGACATATTTCAAAATTTTCGATTTTTATTTTATAAATACTGAATTGCTCTGGCAAGTTAACATTATATATTTTCAAAAACAAACGAAATTGTACATACAATATTTAGACGTATTCTTAAAATAACACTAAATTAAGTTATTTGTTTAAACTTAGTTCACAACAACAAATTCCTTGACATTGAGAGAATCATTTTAAATTATTTTCTAGTTTAGTTTCTTATCACAGATGGCGTGTCTGTCGGCCTGTCTGCCCGCTGAGATACTAAATTTTGAATTCATTTAATTAAATACAGAAACTGAGATGTTGGTAGATAATCTATTAATGATGACGATATGTTTAGCTTTAAGCAAAACGCGATGATTTGAACGCAGGCACATAATAACTAGCAGAGTTGGCTTTTAGATAACCGCATTAGTGCTAGTTCTAGTCTTCATCCTCCTGTACATCGTCCAGCGCATCCACATCATACAAATTCACTAGCAATTGCCCAAACTCATTGCTGTATCTCAGCGCCGTATCCGGTGCATAATACTTTTCACTCTGCTGTCGCAGTCGCAGCAGATGTGTACTGCCATCCAAATGGATTCCAGCACCCATCAATTGTTGCATGTAGGTCGCATCAATGCGTGCACTCCGCGTTTGGTTTGGTATCGTGATGCTGCTGCTGTGACTATCAATTGGTGACGTCTGCAGCATGTGAACAATCTGCTCCGGCGGCATGCAGAGCTCGCAGCTCCAACCGCCGTAATGATTGAGATCGCCCAACGTGTAGATCGCCTGACGCTCCAGTCGTTGGGGATCCATCTGGGCGGCGTGCATATGCACTAAGGAACTTATAACGCCTTGAAGGCGTGTGCGCTTCGGATGTTGCCAGTAAAATCCGTATACATTATGCTTCAACCTAAAGCGCAGAGGTAATACATCAGCCGCATAGTATTTGAGAAATTTCAAGGCTGCCGGCGCATAAACCGTCTCCCTATCGCCATACAACATCAGATCCGTGGCCTCGATTTGAACACCACAAAACGTCCACAGCTGGTGCCGGAAATGGCCATAAGCAGCAGCGCCGCTACAGTTGCCATGGTCATGGCCATTGCATTGATAGAGCACATAACTGGAGCTCAACATGGCGTTCAGTTTATGCTCGAGCATGCGCTGAGTCAGACTATCTTTTCTGTCCCTTACATGGTAATAAATGAGAAAAAAGTCCACAACCTCAATCAAAGTGCGCAGCTGAAGATCCAGCAGCTCCATGTTGATGTGCTCCCATGCGCCCAGGTTCAGCATATAGTAAAGACGCTTCACCGATGTGGCACTGGCTTCGTGTAGCTTCAGAGGAGCTTCATTCCCTCCGCGCCTGCTGGTGCGACTGTGCATCATCAGTGCACGCCATATGATCTCCGGCTGGCCACAGTCACGTCCGTGCCAGCCGTTGGCGCATAAGCACTGTGGCTGTGCCATTAGATAGTCAACGTTGTTGCGCTGATTCTGGGTCTCGTTCAACGTGCCCTCGACGTAGCACCAAAGCGCTGGCGCCAGCTCCAGCTCAACATACGCTGGCATGGCATAGTCCGCTGTGTGATTAAGTGTATCGGTTCTCATTTGGTAGAAATCCAGCTGATAACGGTTAATGTTTTGACGCTGCACACAGTGCGGCATCCGACCTTGGCCTTCTTCCTTGCGCATTGTGTTTCTTGCCTGCCGCACGAAATGTACACGGCCACCGTCCAGCTCCGGGCTACTGCCCGACTGCTGCTGCATCTGGCTGCGATTCATCTGTAGTAGCCAAATGCAGCCAATGAAGCCCACCTGGACCACCAGCACTGACCAGAGCACTAGCTTTTTGGTTATGGCCAGACGGCCACCGCCGCCGCCGGCTCCAGCTATCTGGCTCAGACCTGAACTTCTGGCCATTGTCTTCGATAGTTGGACTACACACAGCACATCTTTCTGTTGCTAGAGATTTGTCTTTCTTTACGGTTTTTCCGTTTTTTCAGCTAACACACCCACTTTTCTCTCATTGCTGCCCACCCGCACAGCTGTCCAATTTCAATATCCTCTCTTTGTGCACGCTCTCAGCTGTTCAAAATCGACAAATGCTTAACCTACAGGTAAATTGTATTCATATTGCGGGACCATCGTGCATGACGTCACAATTTGTATTTTAAGATACATGCGGATGATATTATCTGTTTAATATTATTACTATCTGTTTTAATATCATCCGCTTGTATGTATGATATTATTATTGTAAAATATGATATTAAAAAGATTTGATGTGTTAATCATTAATTAGAGATTCATACTTCTCATAAATAAATATAAACGAAAATTTGCTTATGTACATTTTAAGATCCTCGTTGTTTACAACGCATCGATATTTAAGTGTATTTAAGTTTAAAATTGATATCGAATGCCTACAGAGCTCCCATAAAGAAATTTGATACTATTTATATTATTTGGTTAAAATAATGCTTGGGGGTAAACTGTTATTTTTAGCTTGATATACATATGTTCATCTATTCGACACAATAATACGAAACGGTGACGTCACTCCGCCATTCAATTGTACTCTCGCTTGATTGACAAAGCGTTACCTTCATTTTAACCAAGGCTTGTGAACAATGTTACCCTACTAACAAAATTATTTGTACTTAAAAAAAAAACAGTTGAACGTTACATTTTAAATACATATTTCGTTTTGCTTGCAGATATCCATCGCAGGTGTTTGTGGGCGATACCTATTGCTACTTTGCCGGCATGACCTTTGCCGTAGTTGGTATTCTGGGACACTTTAGCAAAACGTTGTTGCTATTTTTCCTGCCACAGATTATCAACTTTGTGTACTCGACGCCTCAATTGTTTCACTTTGTGCCCTGTCCAAGGCATCGTCTACCCAAATACGATCCCAAATCAGATTTGCTCCACATCAGCACCACGGACTTTCGCATGAGTGATCTGAGCCCCTTGGGTCGCCTAATGGTCACAGTTCTGCGCTCATTGCGACTGATAAGCTGGAAGGAGCAGGCCGATGGACGCGTTATAACCAACAATTTTACACTCATCAACTTTGTGCTGGTCGTCTTCGGTCCGGTGCATGAACGTGTTGCCACCCAAATGTTGATGGGCTTCCAGATGCTGTGCACCTTGTTGGCCCTTTTTATACGCTACCCGCTGGCCAATTTCTTTTACTCTACTGAAACGTAGCCAACGTTTAAATCATAGATGTATTAATTGTAGCAAGCCTTTCATTTACTTGTTTAAATGTATCAAGTAAATATAACACAATTTCCAAAAATAATTTAAGTGCGAAATTAAATACATATTTTCCATATATTTACGCGGAGTAAGTAAAATACATCAATTATGAGCGATTCAGATCTTTCAGAGGAATCGGATGTTACCTTCCCCGATGAGGAGGATGAGGGTCCCAACATTGGCGTAGGTTAACACCATTGGTGCAGTTAGTCCAATACCAGCTTCAATTTTGTTCACACCTACAGAAATATATAGGAGGTCGCAATGCCTTAGGACAACGCCATGGACGCGGTTGGGCCATTTTACCCAATGGCGATCAGTATGATGGGAACTATCGTAAGGGTCGACGTCATGGCATTGGACTGTATGTTTTCAAGGATGGCTCTCGATATTACGGGCAGTATCGTTGCGGCACTCGCTGTGGCCGCGGCATTTTCATATATCCCGATGGCTCAGTATATGAAGGCAACTGGCGTAAGCATCTGAAGCACGGCAAGGGCCGCTACAATTATAGTAATGGGGACACTTACTCGGGCGATTGGTATAAGGGCCAACGTCATGGTGTTGGCATTTACAGCTATAAGACTGAAAAGGATAACTGCTGCATGTCGGTGCGCCTCAAGTCCACTTGGAACAGCAATGTGCGCATGGGGCCTTTCGAACTGTATATTGGCAACGATGATAAGTGCACCATTTTGCATGGCATTTGGGATACTCTCTATCCCACTGGACCGGCCGTGTTCAGCTTTGATAATCGCTACATGTTGCTTGGTTACTTTTTGCCGGGCAATTATGACTTCAAAATTGTACGCTCATCTGGGGACGCTCCCGAGGATGAATACCACCCAGAAGACGAGGAGGAAGATGACGAAATATCTCAGATGAAACCAACATTGTGGTTTGCGCAGGAGATCGCTGTCTACGATTATTCCTTACTACCACAGGAGCCAGTACCATTGCCCATCTCCGATTCGGAGCTATCAGTGTGCTCGTTGACCACGGAGCCAAGTATGTTAAGCCAAGAGAAGATCAGCTTTTATGGCGAGGGCGAAGAAGCCGAAGACGAGGGCGAGGGTGAAATGGAGTGCTTCCCTTGCGAGTGTGATTATGATCTCAGTGAGGTTGAGACTGAAACCGAGCCATGCAAAATTGATGGCAGCCCCTGTGCCATTGAGGTGCTCAAGCAACCTGAGTGCCCCGACGCCTAATCTGTTATACAATATATTGTAATTCAGTTTTAAACAGCTGCGAATTGATGTAATATTGTAATGGGGCTAATTAGTTTTCAATAACACTATTTCGATTAGAGAAATAATCTAGATACACTTGGATATAACACAAAATATATTATATTAAAATATATAGTTTGGCAATTTATACAAGTGATTTTTTTTCCATCATTGCCAAAGACATTGCAGCTTGAATTTTGTATATAATATTTTTTTTTTATTATTTGCATTTTCAGAATTTGAATAAAATTTGTTTTCGTTTTAAAATACGCCTGACTCTATATATGAAGATTTGATGCGTTCTCTATAAATAAATCGCTTCATGTTACAGATGAAATCACAAATGGGGGCTTTTTAAGTATTATTGACATAATTAATGATACCTTTTATACGAGCGCATTGTAATATTTAAATTCTTTACTACCATTTAAATCGTATGACTTTTCTAGTTTTTCATTCTATGTTTCGTACTCCATCTGATATTCAGCATTTGAATTCATTAAGTTTCTCTAGTTAACTCTATACGTAATTATTGTTTGATGCCTTTTCATATTACAGTTAATATTAACTTCAATTTAATGTGTTTAGCGTCATTAGATGTTTCTGTATCTTGAAGTTTAAAATTATTTAAAAATTAATAAAAATCTCTAAGTGTTGTTTGGAGGTGTAGCATTGGCCGACTGGTACGATGATTCACAGCAGTTGCCACTGTCGCTGGAAACGGATGGCGATTTGTCGAAATCCGTCCCTTGTGCACCCTTTATTTGCTGATGAGCTTCACATAGCGGAGCCGTGCCGCAGTCGTCCAGTATGATGTTAAGCTTCTCCTTGGGCAGCTGCACTGTTGTCAGCGATGACTCGTCGACGGGATTAAGCCGCAGCATCTGATGCGGCTCACCGTCTTCATCTGTAGTGAGGAGCTCGTGCAGTGTGCTGCCATCTTGCTGCTTTGATACCTTATAAATAGCAGGACACGATTTCGAGTTTTTTACATCGTTTGAGTCCTTCAGTTCATTCATCTCCAGTGGGCTAGCGCCCCCCGCCAACAGATGTGCAGTCTGATTGTTATCTTCAATGCTGCAAGCAGCTAGATTTGAAGCGGCTGCAAAAGCAGCAGCTGCCTGACTGCTACTTGCGCCTTCCGGGTTAACGTATAAACGCGGGTTGAAGATAAGTAGATGCGGATCTATTTTGAAGTCGTGCAACTCGAGCTTCTGGTGATCCAGATTTTCGTCAATGTAATTAATATGTATTGGCGATGTTTGCAGATGTAGTTGAGATAGATGCAACACATCATCCTCTGGTGGCGTATAGTAGACGGAAACCTTGCTAGCCGAGTTATTGGCCGCCATCAGACGCGATTTAATCTTCTGTATGTGTAGCTCCTTCTCCATTTGGCTCTTGAAATAGCAGTCTATGTCTGCACACATTTGACACAACGATTAATTTGTTGGAGGGCACAACTAAGTTTATGTACTTACCCTCGACAATGTCATCGTCGCAACGTCCGCGACAATTCTCAAAATAGAAACTGGGGAGATTCTCCAAAACCTTGTTTAGTGACTGCTGCTGGTACTTATAGCCTTCGCGAAGGCGCAACACCTGATGGGCACTGAACTTTCGTATCTTGTTGCGCTGGAAGACATAGTTCTCGCGTACCCAGCTCAGTTGGCCAGTGGAGTAATCGCGCACCTTCTTCACCTGATCGTAGTACTGGTCCTTGAGTGCGGTCAAATGATTGGAGCCCATGTCCCGAAACTCCTTAACGTGCTTAGCCTGTGTGGTGTAGCTGCTCTGTATCCACTCTACCTGCTGTGCGCAGTTCTCGCGTATGCGATGTACCTGCTGTGCATAATTCTCCCTCAAACGCTCCAGCTGCTGGCTCTTGTAGCTCTCGATACTGTCAAGCATCGCATAGATCTGACGCGACCTTGGCGACTTCTTGTTTCGACTCGCGCAACAGGACAAACGTTCGCAGACGCCAAATCTCACCAGGCAGCTGCGTATTCCTTGCACAATGAGTGTCAGCAACAAAAAGGCAGTCGCTAGCGCTGTGCCTGCCAACAGGCTCTCGATCTTGACGCGATAAAACACAATTGGATCTATGTAAAGCCTGCGTAGAGTTTTGAAAAGGACGATGTTCAAAAATACTGCTTATTAGTTATCAGCGAATGCGCCATCAACTTACCGGATTCCCGCCGATGCATTGCCCATAACATTAAAGGCATAGCACGTATAAAGGCCACTGTCACCGCGGGATATATTGTGCACAAGTAGTGAACCATTCTCGATGAGCACCACGCGCTGTCCCACAATGCTTTTCTGCCGGCTGATGTTTACATTTAGCGACTGTGCATTGCTATCATCCGTTAGGGCAAACAGCTCAAATTTGCTCGGCTGATGATCATTATCGCTGTTGATAATTATGGGCCGCTTATCAGGATCAGCATGATGTCGGAGAATTTTATTACGCGGTGTTACCTGCAAAGTGCATAAATCAAATTTGAGATTATCTATTGCCATATACCCGCTTTAAACTCACCCAAATAATGTCCGGTGTAGGACTGCCGTAGACAATGCACTCTAGCTTAGCGGTGGCGTGAAGTCTGTACATTTTCGGGTCTGAGGACTGAACGACAAGTGGCACGCTGCAATTAAGGTTACTCAGTACGCGCAACATGTCACCCGGATATCCATATTGACACTTGAGTGCTTCGATTTGGTTCTCGATATGCTCATAGGAATCAAGCGTAAGACTCTCGTCAGTTGTGGGCAAACGGCGCAACGAAGTTGTCGTGTTTGTTAGCCAGCCGGAGAGCCAGTACATGCTGCAATCGCATTGGTACTCATTGCCAAGTATATTCAAGTAGTGTAGTTGGCTCAAATCCTTGAGGCTCTCGGGCAGCGAGCTCAGGCGATTGCCACGCACACTAAGGCGCTGAAGACGCGTCAAGCTGCCAATCTGCGTTGGTAGCTTAACCAAACTATTATCGGCCAACAGCAACTCACGTAGATTTCGTGCATTGGCAAACATCGTTGAAGGCAGCTGTGAAAGTTGCGTATTTTGCTGCATTGATAAATAACGCAAGCGCTGCAGGATTTGCCCATCTACATAGTCTTCGTTGCGTGATATCCAGTTGGGCAGCTGCTCCAGCGGCGTTTCATCGATGCGCAGCAGCACCAATTTGTGCTGCGTTTGAAATAGGCCGCCGGGTAGTTGCTTAAACAGATTCCGGCTAAGATCCAGATGCCGCAGTGCGTGCAGTGGCTGAAAGATGATAGAGGACAGCAGCGTTAGCTTGTTGCTAGATATGTTAAGCGTGACCAGATGCTCCATTGATTCAAAAGCCCTGCGATCAATGCTGCCCAGTTCATTCTGTGACAAATCCAGATGACGCAGCTCGTGTAGATTATACAAGCTGTGCTTGCCAATTGACTGCAATTGGTTGCTCTGTAGCTGAAGTTGTCGCAGCTGGCTGTTTAGCGCAAAAAAGTTATCCGGAAACGAGAGCAGCCTATTGTAGCTGAGGTCCAACAGCCGCAGATCACGAGCTGTTTGAAAAAGCTGAAACGGCAATATGCTAAGGCGATTGCCGGCTAGATGCAGCCACTGTAGCTGCAGTGCACCCTCAAAGATATTCCGTGGAAGCTCTGAAAGCGCATTGCTGCTAAGATTCAGCAAACGAAGCTCACTTAGCTGATGTAAAAAGTGCGCTGGCAGTTCCTGCAGCCTATTGCGATCCAAATGCAGTTCAAGCAAATGATTCATATGTTGCAGCTGGGTTAGGCTGCAGTTGGTCAAGCTATTGCCACTTAGCCTAAGTACTTTGAGGCGGCGGATGGCCTGCGGCTGCGCCCAGTGGATGCAAGTCAGCTGATTCTCGCTTACATCCAGTGTTTCCACAGACTCAAATGACTGCGCATGCTGTGCAAAAAGCCGCTGTAACGTCTCGTCCTGGAGTGAACTTTTTAGCCACTTGAACTGGCGCATGCTCTCGTATTGCTGCAACTGCAGTGATTCACCAGTCGCAGGAACATTTTGCAGTGTTACCTGCTCATAGTTGATATGACGTTTAAGCAGCAGCTCAGCGTTGATCTCTGCTAAGCTAGCATCCTGACACCGCAGCTTTATAATGCTGCTTTCGGGATCCACATGGGTATCGCTAAGCAGTTCGTGTTCCGGCTCCTGTTCCTGGCTGGTATACAGCTGAGCGCTATTATCTTGCAACCAGCCATCGTCAACACTGTCACTATCATCTACATCCGAATCCACTGCATGCCCCACAAACGGCAAATGGAATTTGTAGCCTAGCAGTGAAAATTCATGCTCCTGCCACGTGCGCATCGTAACGGCTCCCGTTCCCTTTGTGGTTAGACTCGGTTGCGTATGCAACGAGGCTCTCCTATCACTGTAGGCGGAGATGCAGCCCAGTTGATTGGCTGAGACGACGTCGACTGCATTGTAAATGAACAACGCAGCCAATATCAGGGAGATCTTGGATATTGTTTCCATTTTTCCGTGTGCAATCTCAAAAACTTATATGGCATTATATGTGTCTCATTGTGTGCTCGCATAGTACACCTGTAAAAGCAAGTAAAGAAATTAATGTCTATGCCAAATATCGATTTACTTATTGTCATTAAGCTACCAATAACTTCGGCCAATAGCCAAAAAAAAAAAAAAATCTCTTTGCAGCAGTTGTGGCACCTGTTTTCAGTCCGCGCACGCATTTCCCATTCCACCAATTATATTAAAATCAATAGTATCTGTGTAAATAACATATGTAAACAGAATTACCAACGCCGACCAAGCCTTGTCATCGTCTCCTGCTGGTTGGGTAATACAGTAAAACAGTAAAAATAAATGGTTTGTTTACAATAAATGTAAATACAAATCTTTATATATATACATATATATAAGCAGAAGTCTTGAGTTTAACTTTTTATGCCCTAGCAGAGGGTATTATGATTTTGTCTGGAAATGTGTAATGGGCGGAAGGAGACATTTCCGACCCAACAAAGTATATATATTTTGAATCGGCATGATTAGCAGAGTCGATATTGCGATGGCCGGATCGGACTACTATAACATATAGCTGCCATAGGAATGATCGGTCAAAGACTATGTTTTTGTATGAAAAACTGCAGTGTTTATAAAGATATCCTCACCAAACTCACCCAAAGCAAGAGTTTATACAATCTGACCAAAATCAGACTACTATATCACATAGCCTGCCATAGGATCGATTTAAAAATGAGTTTTTGTATGAATCAAATAGTTTTCTACCATTTGATCAAAATCGGACCACGAAAATTGATTTTTGTATTAAAACATTGCTGCTAGAGTATATAGCTTCGGTTCTCCGAACATATCTAGTTTTATTGTAATATTTTACATGAATTACGTTGTTTATAAAGAAATATCTTGAATTTATTGTCGATTTATGCCACCTCTAAGTACAAACTGATAAGCCTAGGACAAACAAACAGTGATCAAGATAAATGGTCTATCATTAATAATGAATGCCTTTTAATCACATTTCAATTAAAAAGGCTCAACGCCGTACAATTCAAAGTCAAAATCAATCAACAATTTTAAAATGGATATTGCGAATTTATGTTATTTATTACAATAAGCTCTGATTTTAAAATGGGTTCAAACTGCAAAAACCATTGGAAAAAAGAAAGATAACAATTAAAAAGTCACAAATGCAAAATATAACGGGCAAACGAACGAAAAATGCCACGAATGAAAGACAATAATTAAATTAAGACAAGCAAAAACATAAACAACAGAAATACATATACATATATAAATTTCTATGCATGTATGCAAGAGTAAATCAAACAAGCTTTTGAGTTGAGGTTTAAGGCCATTGGAATTGTATAAATCCATCCATACATCTAATGGAATTGGCAAGTCTTTGGGACTCTTAAGAGTACGCACATATAACGTATGTGCATACATATGTACATTTATATTAAATCAAACACTTACTTTGATTCCCACCGAAAAATAAGTTACATAACCATTACCACAATACGAGAATGTGCACACATATACACATAAGTACGTATGTACATATTATGTATGTACATAGTGTGTATGAATGTAAGACAAGCTCATAGAATGGAGCATTGCAATAAACAACCGTTTAACAGATTATTTACATATGTACATTCACAGGTTACATATGTGTTACACATATGTATGTATGTATATGAATACAAAGCCACACAAACACATTCGGATTGATGTCTGTTTTTGTCTGTATGTATGTACATATGTATGTATATATAAATGACGTCTGAAAAGCCGCTAATGAGCAGAGCGTACAAATGCGAAATGTGTGCGTGTGTGTGTAGCAAGACGGAGACACACGCAGGTGAAAATAGAAAAGTTAATATGTAATCCCTAAAGTATAAGAAACTCATTCAAGCAATTCAATTAAAGATTTATTTGTAACTCACTTGGTACGCTTTTTTTTTTACCTTGATACAAGCTTATGCGGATGCGTAAAATATAAGTATTTTCTACATCTGTTTTAAAATGTTCGCGAAACAATGTATCGACCGAATAGCATCCCCAAAATGCCCACAATATTCAAGCAGCTGGAGCTGAAGAATCTATTTATTATATGTACTTCGTTTTGTTTTTCACCCTTTGTAGCAATGCCAGCCGTTTTTGCAGCAACTCAAACACACACACAACCACGACACGAATGCAAACGGGCATATGTATGTATGTATGTGTCTTCGTAAATGTTTATGTGTCCACACTTCAAAGTTCTTAATTCTAACACCTGGAACGCAACCTTCACAATCGCCTAGAATAGATTCAACTCCACTCACCGTGGCTTATAACATTTTTAAAACATAAAATCAGTAATATTTTCGACGCAGCGACTGGAGCTACTTGAAAAAAATTTATTTGCACCTAAAAAATACTAAAAAAGGTTAACATTTGCAGAAATGTTATTAACAGCGATCACTATTTTTTCCTGAAACCTTGGCGTTCGTCACTTCTAGTTTATTTATTTATTTTTTTTGTTTTTTAAAATACAAAATTGTAGTTAATTTATTTTAAAATTGTGTAAGTGCCAGTTACATAGAAAGTAATTACTGATGGCGGTCAATTAGGAAAAATTACGATGAATGGCGCTCGAATTCAAATTTAGCAGTTGCTAACAACAAATTGAAAACAGAACCATAACAGAGACATAACAGTCATTTAGTCTTTGTGTACTGGAAAATTTACCAGAGAAGTTACGATTCATGGTTGCCACACTTAGTGATGGCTCACTGGCTCTATTTTATTGGAATTGGTTCTTTTTATATGAGTGCCTTGAATAAAACAGATTAAAACTTATTCAACATTTATTGTATTTCGTATTTTTTCTTGCTTTTAAAAGTGGCCGTGCTATGTTATTGCAATTCGTTCATTGTGAGGATTGGTTCCTTTGAACTAGATCTGAACGATCCGGTTTGTTTTGGGGTTTCGAGGCCGACAGCATAAAATTTAAATAATTTCGCTTACTACGTTCAATTTACCATTTTCGGTACTTCATTTTCATCCCCAAATTAACAAAACTTAAATTTTTAATCATTTTTTGTCGATTTGGACCCGTTTTTGTCCACTTTCGTCAATTTTATTTAGTACTAGCTTATACCCGCGGCGTTGCTCGCATTTCCTAACTATATTTATTTAAATTTTGATTCTTATAAATATTTATTATATCGATCGAGGGCACGGTAAAAAAATTGCTATGAAACTTCCTTCCCCACACACACACTTACACACACTAACACTCGTGGATATTATAGTTTTTATTTAATGTAAAATTATACTCATGAATATTATCATTTTTCGATTATGAGTGGGTGGTTGTGTGGGGGTGGTGATGACACAACAAACTATAGCTATAAACATTCCCTGGACTTCAAGGAATATATTATAAAAGATTTCATCAAGATCCTTTAAACGGTTTTCAAGTTTATCGCGAACATACAGACAGACATTCACTTTTATATATATAGATAGAAAATAAAAGTTTTATGCGATGGGGGTTCACCGCCGCCCACCATATTGTCGCTCTAAACACTAAATAATTTGATACCCATCTCACCGATTTTGGAGAATTCACCCCCACGCACGGAAAATTGGTGGAAAACTGTTGCAATCGACATTATTAGTGACTTCAACTCAAACTCTATTCAATAAATAAAAAATAGTGGTATCTGTCGGGAATTGGTGGGTGTCCATGTCAACAACATATGTAAAATTTGGAATGTAGGTTCCTACATATATCGTACGCAGAGTCAGCTTGTTTCAGATTTAAAATATTGCCCACACTCTCCATATTAAAAAGTGTCCTTATAAATCGTTTTTATTGATTTTTTTATTGAAGGACACTTTTAAAGATATAGCATTGGGACTTTCCACATACAATACTTCGGTCCCTCTTAATCTACTGCAATAAGTTCAAGTTGATCGGATTAGAAACATGGAAGGTATTCAACAAACAAGATTCAGTACTGCAGAGCAGGAAAAACAGCAGCGCAGCCGCCACTTGTGTACATATGTACATACATATGTGTAGGTGTACTATGTGATTAACAATTATGTTTACGGGGGGTTCGGAACGGGACGTGAAGAAAACAGTAGTCTGTATTTCAAATTCGGGGACTTTACCTGTACAGGTGTGGAAGATATATAACTAGCTTATTTACAGGGGAAGGGGTAGCAACATTTTTTTTGTTGAATCTATCAGGGGAGGTCAACAATCTGAGGAGCCGTATTGGCTGCCCACAACAATTTCAACACGAGCAAAACCCCCTTTTTGATGCGCCACTGCTTCGTGGCGAATTCACTCTCACGGACGCCACGATTGAGAGACAGTAGGTTACGCCATGCGCATGTCCGTTAGTCGCCGTTATTCGGCGACCAAACCTGTGACGTCACAAGTCATGGAATTCAGCGCGCGCTTTTGAATTTGTTCGAAAATCACTGACTTTTTTTTACTGTATCGGCTCGTGGGGCTGTAATTCCAGTCCGATTTTGAAAATCTTGCCAGCATATTGTAGGGAACTTCATACCGCGTCGATTGATAGGTCTTGGTGCTCTGTAGGTGCCATACATTTTAAATAATAAGTAGTTAAAGTTAGAAAATGTAGCCAGGCCGAATGTTTGCATTCAAACTTATCGCTCAATTTTAAAGCTATGATTATGAAACTTGGCACAAGTCTTTATTTTCGATGCTACCAGTACATATTTGAAAATCAGCAGGATCGAATCACTATATCATATAGCTCCCATACAAATAATAGGTTGACACCTATGTTCTTGTATGAAAAACTTTTTTGTTTTTGTAGATAGCGTAACAAAACTCACCAAATTTAACTGAATTCGATGACTTGTGACGTACATGCGCAGTGAGAGCCAAAAGTTGCAGTCGTCTTGTCATAACCTATGAGCTCTCTCAATCGTGCCAGCAAATGCTACGTGTCGCACAGAGAGCGGTCGCTAGGATAAGCTCCGTTTATGCTGATCGCGCGCCGTTAGAGATGAGTGTAAGCCGTTAGTGCGTAAAGAGTGCAGTCGATGTGCAATACGCAACACTCGTTTGCACTGGCGGCGAGCAATGCGTAGCGTCGGTATTTTACCACCACGGACTGCACGATTGAGAGATCCCATAGAGATGAAAGAAAGAATTAAAGCCTCTAAACATAGTGGTCAAAAAATAACCTCAAGACATATTTAGCCACGAAAAAGTCAAAGAGGCGCTAAAAGTAGCCATCCCCGATGCTGATATACTAGCGGTAGAACCGTTTAAGAAAAACTTCTGGTTGGTTCAAATTGAAAAAACAACCAAAACACATGCAATCTGCCTGAAAACAGTCCTAAACTGAAAAGTAAGGATTGACCCCTTAAGCAAAGGAAACAAATTAGACAATGTCACAACTGACTTTTATTTGAAAATATGCTACTAATGCATTTAAAAACAGAAATCAATGAAAGACAAATGCTTAAACCGTATCAATTCGAATTCCGAAATAATCTATCAAGCAACTACTCATTGGCAGTGGCCAATAACTTTGTATATCAAAATCTATATTGGCATCGCGCAACAATTGCTTGTGCTTTAGACTTTGCGAAAGCATTCGACACGGTATGGATAAACGGGCTGATCCACAAAATGGACAGAATATTCTCCTTAAGCAATAGCATCGTCCGTATCATATATAGATACTTAAAAAACAGATCCTTTTATATAGAAACCCAAAACATCGAAAGATCTATCATCCGAAATGTTTCAGCGGGCGTCCCTCAAGGATCATTATTAGGACCAATACTCTATAATATTTTCCTGGCTGACATGCCCGAATTTGAAAGAAACCCCAACTCCAACTCAACCGCTTGAATCCAACCCTTAGTATACGCAGACGACATACTATTATTATCTTCATGCATATACACAGCTAATGCAGAAAAGGATCTAAACCAATACCTTAAACAACTCTGTAACTACTTTATGAAATGGCAACTTAAATTAAATATTGATAAATGTGAATGCTGTCTAATACAGGGAAGTAAACTTAAAGACATTCGTAAGAATGCCAGAAATTTTATTCCCAAACTTGACATTAATAGAAACCAAAAAAAAAAACAAAAAACCAAATAAAATACCTTGGGGTAATATTCGATAGAAAACTAGACTTTAACCAACATCTAAATAAAATAATGCAACAAGCAAAACTCCAATTAAACCAAATAAGACACATATACCAAAAATTAAACTAAACTCCATATTACTTAAGATCAAAAATAACTAAAACAAAATTCCAAATATACAAAAACTTGATCCATCCAATACTAACGTGTGGGCATGTTGGCTGGTTCAATATTAAATCCCACCAAATGGAAAAATCACGTAAGCTCGAGCGAAGAATCTTGAGAAAATCCTTAGGATCAATCTCAACAGATAATAATATTCATCAATATCATAACATTAGTAATAAGAAACTATATAAGCTTACCAATGTTAATCGACAAACAAATGTATAAGATCACTGAAAAATTCATAAATAATAATAATTCCAATGAAAATGAATTTATAAAAAGTAGCACCAGCCAACTAAGAATTCCAATAGGATTATCATGTAACCAAATCACAATTAGACATATTAAACACTTGGAAAAAAAAGGTATCATATATGATGCAAATAAAAACCTAATTTTCTATCACAGAAAAAGGAACTCAATAGATCCAAACAATGGATTAGTTTATAACATAAACCAGTAATGTTCAAACATATATATCGCTCACCCCTGTAAATACCCTCCCGCATCCACCCTTTGTAAATATCCTATTATTAATATTAACAACTAGCTCTAAGAAACAAAAACAACAAAATATAAATGTTAACGGGGTTTTTTTACAAATCTTTTCCCATGTCATATAAATTTAATGAAAATTATTCTAAAAATACACAAAACAAGAGTTCAATAGACTCAATAAACAAAATACATTATATTCTCAGTCTTTTGAAAAGCCACAGGCGCAAGACAATGTAAAAGAAAAAAATTAATATATAGTAATCATGAATTTGTCGCTTATAGAATTACAATAATTTAAGATGTAAAGAATGGTGTAAAGAATGTAACCATAAAAAACAAACTATTGACCATAAACCAAACTTGAACTTGCATCCGCTAATTGACTTCAACCCTCAACATAATGCTGAAGGCAATTAGTCGGAAGCTGAAAACCTGGGTTTCGTTAACTCAAAAAAACTTTTAGAATGGCTAAAAGTCAAAAACAACAAAAAGACAATAAGTCCAGACCGAAGTAGCAACTTCCTACTAAAACACTTCAATATGCTAATACTCAATGAAATAGCATCATTATTTAATCATTGCTATAATATTGAGTATTTGCCTGATTCTTAGAAGAGAAGCAGCAATTAGTCTGTGATTGTTTACTTTTTTCAGTTGACATTGCCTAATGTGATTTTTTCTGACTCTACCTGTACAGGTGTGGGAGATATATAACTAGCTTATTTACAGGGGAAGGGGTAGCAACATTTTTTTTGTTGAATCTATCAGGGGAGGTCAACAATGTGAGGAGCCGTATTGGCTGCCCACAACAATTTCAACACGAGCAAAACCCCCTTTTCGATGCGCCACTGCTTCGTGGCGAATTCACTCTCACGGACGCCACGATTGAGAGACAGTAGGTTACGCCATGCGCATGTCCGTTAGTCGCCGTTATTCGGCGACCAAACCTGTGACGTCACAAGTCATGGAATTCAGCGCGCGCTTTTGAATTTGTTCGAAAATCACTGACTTTTTTTACTGTATCGGCTCGTGGGGCTATAATTCCAGTCCGATTTTGAAAATCTTGCCAGCATATTGTAGGGAACTTCATACCGCGTCGATTGATAGGTCTTGGTGCTCTGTAGGTGCCATACATTTTAAATAATAAGTAGTTAAAGTTAGAAAATGTAGCCAGGCCGAATGTTTGCATTCAAACTTATCGCTCAATTTTAAAGCTATGATTATGAAACTTGGCACAAGTCTTTTTTTTCGATGCTACCAGTACATATTTGAAAATCAGCAGGATCGAATCACTATATCATATAGCTCCCATACAAATAATAGGTTGACACCTATGTTCTTGTATGAAAAACTTTTTTGTTTTTGTAGATAGCGTAACAAAACCACGGTTGAGAGACAGTAGGTTACGCCATGCGCATGTCCGTTAGGCGCCGTTATT
Organism: Hirtodrosophila histrioides; assembly: GCA_037075165.1. NCBI lineage: Eukaryota > Metazoa > Arthropoda > Insecta > Diptera > Drosophilidae > Hirtodrosophila > Hirtodrosophila histrioides. Next base: position 322,508 of record JBAMCL010000071.1, read on the forward strand.
CGGCGAGCGAGCGAGTGACGTCACATGACCCAACGCGCTTAAAAAATGTATGAAATTTAGGGACTTTGTTTACAAGACCTTAGTCTGTGCCTGTAAATTAAGTCAGATGTCAAATCCACTTCAGAATCTGATAGAGAACTATATTGCGCATCGATTGAGTGGTCTTGGTGCTCTGTAGGCTCAATACTTTTTAAATAATACGCATTTAAAGTTAGAAAATGTTGCCAGCCCGAATGTTTACATTCTAACTAATCGCTCAATTTTAAAGCTATGATTATGAAACTTGGCACAAGTCTTTATTTTCGGTGCAGGCAGTACATATTTGAAAACCAGCCGGATCAGATCACTATATCATATAGCTCCCATAGGAATAATAGGTTGACAACTATGTTTTTGTATGAAAAACTTTTTGTTTTTGTGATAGCGTACCAAATACAAAATTTAAGTTTATCATGTTTACATATGTCACCAAATTTAATCAAATCGGACTAATATATCTTATACCTGCCCTAGGAGCGATCTAATGTATCTTACCGGACCGGAGTTGTTGTATGCAAACGCTGCAAAATGTACTGGAATGCCTGAAGAACGAAATGAAACTACAATAAATGAATTAAATACTACCCATTTGACTTGTTAAATAGCATTGCCATCAAAAGTGGTAAATTTGCATACATTTTTCATACAACAAGTCAAGTTGCAACCGATCGCTCCCACGGCAGGTATAAGATATATTAGTCCGATTTTGATTAAATTTGGTGAGCATATGTAGAACATGATTAAACTTAAATTTTGTGAGTTTGGTTACGCTATCTACAAAAACAAAAAAGTTTTTCATACAAAAACATAGTTGTCAACCTATTATTCCTATGGGAGCTATATGATATAGTGATCTGATCCGGCTGGTTTTCAAATATGTACTGCCTGCACCGAAAATAAAGACTTGTGCCAAGTTTCATAATCATAGCTTTAAAATTGAGCGATTAGTTAGAATGTAAACATTCGGGCTGGCAACATTTTCTAACTTTAAATGCGTATTATTTAAAAAGTATTGAGCCTACAGAGCACCAAGACCACTCAATCGATGCGCAATATAGTTCTCTATCAGATTCTGAAGTGGATTTGACATCTGACTTAATTTACAGGCACAGACTAAGGTCTTGTAAACAAAGTCCCTAAATTTCATACATTTTTTAGGCGCGTTGGGTCATGTGACGTACATGCGCAGTGAGAGCCAAAAGTTGCAGTCGTCTTGTCGTAACCTATGGCTCTCTCAATCGTGTAACAAAACTCACCAAATTTAACTGAATTCGATGACTTGTGACGTACATGCGCAGTAAGAGCCAAAAGTTGCAGTCGTCTTGTCATAACCTATGAGCTCTCTCAATCGTGCCAGCAAATGCTACGTGTCGCACAGAGAGCGGTCGCTAGGATAAGCTCCGTTTATGCTGATCGCGCGCCGTTAGAGATGAGTGTAAGCCGTTAGTGCGTAAAGAGTGCAGTCGATGTGCAATACACAACACTCGTTTGCACTGGCGGCGAGCAATGCGTAGCGTCGGTATTTTACCGCTGTTGCCAAACGCGCCAAACTCGAGTCCACCACGGACTGCACGATTGAGAGATCCCATAGGTTATAACAAAAAGTTTGCAACTTTTGTCTCTCACTGCGAATGTACATACATATGTATGTACATACATACGTCAGATGTTATGAAATTCAGCGCGCGATTTTGCAAGTGTATAAAATCACTGACTTTTTTCAGTAAATAGGCTCGTGTGTCTGTCATTCCAGTCCGATTTTGAAAATCTTGCCAGCATATTGTAGAGATATTCTAAATGCGTCGATTGATATGTATTGGTACCCTATATGTGCCAAATATATTAAATAATACGCAGTCAAAGTGGGAAAATGTTAATGTACCGGAGAAAGATCTCTAAAGAATGATTAAGTTCCAAAGCCAGCTGAATAAAATTGCAAAGAAAACAACGTTGATGACAATAACAGGCAACAAATTCGAAACTTTATATTCCCGAAGACGGCGTGACTTGTAATAAGGAATTCACTCCCTTGGCTGTCACGAAAAAAGCGACGCAAAAGATAAAGGGAAACAAAGACAATCAAAAATCTACCGCACTACCAGAAGTCGACGGTATGGAAATCGACCAGGAGTTATCCCCGAACATCCCGAGAACAAATCAGCTAGCACTGCAAGGCGGTGCTGATTGCCCACCGCCAAGACCAGCTCAACAAGCCCAGCGAACTTCGAGGAAAATCCCTATCATCGCAACATACAACGTCCATCTAAAGGAATTGACAGGTATTTGGCCCCATTTTATTAAAAATGTTGCTCAGCCTAAATATAATTTACAATAATAGAACACATATAAATGGCTTTACAAAGAGACTGATTGACCTAGGTAATAAGAACTACTACTTGTTTACACCAAAAGAATTAAAGCCTCTAAACATAGTGGTCAAAAAATAACCTCAAGACATATTTAGCCACGAAAAAGTCAAAGAGGCGCTAAAAGTAGCCATCCCCGATGATCAGCGTCGTATATACTAGCGGTAGAACCGTTTAAGAAAAACTTCTGGTTGGTTCAAATTGAAAAAACAACCAAAACACATGCAATCTGCCTGAAAACAGTCCTAAACTGAAAAGTAAGGATTGACCCCTTAAGCAAAGGAAACAAATTAGACAATGTCACAACTGACTTTTATTTGAAAATATGCTACTAATGCATTTAAAAACAGAAATCAATGAAAGACAAATGCTTAAACCGTATCAATTCGAATTCCGAAATAATCTATCAAGCAACTACTCATTGGCAGTGGCCAATAACTTTGTATATCAAAATCTATATTGGCATCGCGCAACAATTGCTTGTGCTTTAGACTTTGCGAAAGCATTCGACACGGTATGGATAAACGGGCTGATCCACAAAATGGACAGAATATTCTCCTTAAGCAATAGCATCGTCCGTATCATATATAGATACTTAAAAAACAGATCCTTTTATATAGAAACCCAAAACATCGAAAGATCTATCATCCGAAATGTTTCAGCGGGCGTCCCTCAAGGATCATTATTAGGACCAATACTCTATAATATTTTCCTGGCTGACATGCCCGAATTTGAAAGAAACCCCAACTCCAACTCAACCGCTTGAATCCAACCCTTAGTATACGCAGACGACATACTATTATTATCTTCATGCATATACACAGCTAATGCAGAAAAGGATCTAAACCAATACCTTAAACAACTCTGTAACTACTTTATGAAATGGCAACTTAAATTAAATATTGATAAATGTGAATGCTGTCTAATACAGGGAAGTAAACTTAAAGACATTCGTAAGAATGCCAGAAATTTTATTCCCAAACTTGACATTAATAGAAACCAAAAAAAAAAACAAAAAACCAAATAAAATACCTTGGGGTAATATTCGATAGAAAACTAGACTTTAACCAACATCTAAATAAAATAATGCAACAAGCAAAACTCCAATTAAACCAAATAAGACACATATACCAAAAATTAAACTAAACTCCATATTACTTAAGATCAAAAATAACTAAAACAAAATTCCAAATATACAAAAACTTGATCCAGCCAATACTAACGTATGGGCATGTTGGCTGGTTCAATATTAAATCCCACCAAATGGAAAAATCACGTAAGCTCGAGCGAAGAATCTTGAGAAAATCCTTAGGATCAATCTCAACAGATAATAATATTCATCAATATCATAACATTAGTAATAAGAAACTATATAAGCTTACCAATGTTAATCGACAAACAAATGTATAAGATCACTGAAAAATTCATAAATAATAATAATTCCAATGAAAATGAATTTATAAAAAGTAGCACCAGCCAACTAAGAATTCCAATAGGATTATCATGTAACCAAATCACAATTAGACATATTAAACACTTGGAAAAAAAAGGTATCATATATGATGCAAATAAAAACCTAATTTTCTATCACAGAAAAAGGAACTCAATAGATCCAAACAATGGATTAGTTTATAACATAAACCAGTAATGTTCAAACATATATATCGCTCACCCCTGTAAATACCCTCCCGCATCCACCCTTTGTAAATATCCTATTATTAATATTAACAACTAGCTCTAAGAAACAAAAACAACAAAATATAAATGTTAACGGGGTTTTTTTACAAATCTTTTCCCATGTCATATAAATTTAATGAAAATTATTCTAAAAATACACAAAACAAGAGTTCAATAGACTCAATAAACAAAATACATTATATTCTCAGTCTTTTGAAAAGCCACAGGCGCAAGACAATGTAAAAGAAAAAAATTAATATATAGTAATCATGAATTTGTCGCTTATAGAATTACAATAATTTAAGATGTAAAGAATGGTGTAAAGAATGTAACCATAAAAAACAAACTATTGACCATAAACCAAACTTGAACTTGCATCCGCTAATTGACTTCAACCCTCAACATAATGCTGAAGGCAATTAGTCGGAAGCTGAAAACCTGGGTTTCGTTAACTCAAAAAAACTTTTAGAATGGCTAAAAGTCAAAAACAACAAAAAGACAATAAGTCCAGACCGAAGTAGCAACTTCCTACTAAAACACTTCAATATGCTAATACTCAATGAAATAGCATCATTATTTAATCATTGCTATAATATTGAGTATTTGCCTGATTCTTAGAAGAGAAGCAGCAATTAGTCTGTGATTGTTTACTTTTTTCAGTTGACATTGCCTAATGTGATTTTTTCTGACTCTACCTGTACAGGTGTGGGAGATATATAACTAGCTTATTTACAGGGGAAGGGGTAGCAACATTTTTTTTGTTGAATCTATCAGGGGAGGTCAACAATGTGAGGAGCCGTATTGGCTGCCCACAACAATTTCAACACGAGCAAAACCCCCTTTTCGATGCGCCACTGCTTCGTGGCGAATTCACTCTCACGGCCGCGCTCTCGCGTTCGTGCTCGCTCTAACACACGTAGCCAGCAAATGCTACGTGTCGCACAGAGAGCGGTCGTTAGGATAAGCTCCGTTTATGTTGATCGCGCGCCGTTAGAGATGAGTGTAAGCCGTTAGTGCGTAAAGAGTGCAGTCGATGTGCAATACACAACACTCGTTTGCACTGGCGGCGAGCAATGCGTATCGTCGGTATTTTACCGCTGTTGCCAAACGCGCCAAACTCGAGTCCACCACGGAAGCACGATTGAGAGATCCCATAGGTTATAACAAAAAGTTTGCAACTTTTGTCTCTCACTGCGCATGTACATACATATGTACATACATACGTCAGATGTTATGAAATTCAGCGCGCGATTTTGCAAGTGTATAAAATCACTGACTTTTTTTTAGTAAATAGGCTCGTGTGTCTGTCATTCCAGTCCGATTTTGAAAATCTTGCCAGCATATTGTAGAGATATTCTAAATGCGTCGATTGATATGTATTGGTACCCTATATGTGCCAAATATATTAAATAATACGCAGTCAAAGTGGGAAAATGTTAATGTACCGGAGAAAGATCTCTAAAGATTGATTAAGTTCCAAAGCCAGCTGAATAAAATTGCAAAGAAAACAACGTTGATGACAATAACAGGCAACAAATTCGAAACTTTATATTCCCGAAGACGGCGTGACTTGTAATAAGGAATTCACTCCCTTGGCTGTCACGAAAAAAGCGACGCAAAAGATAAAGGGAAACAAAGACAATCAAAAATCTACCGCACTACCAGAAGTCGACGGTATGGAAATCGACCAGGAGTTATCCCCGAACATCCCGAGAACAAATCAGCTAGCACTGCAAGGCGGTGCTGATTGCCCACCGCCAAGACCAGCTCAACAAGCCCAGCGAACTTCGAGGAAAATCCCTATCATCGCAACATACAACGTCCATCTAAAGGAATTGACAGGTATTTGGCCCCATTTTATTAAAAATGTTGCTCAGCCTAAATATAATTTACAATAATAGAACACATATAAATGTCTTCACAAAGAGACTGATTGACCTAGGTAATAAGAACTACTACTCGTTTACACCAAAAGAGTTAAAGCCTCTAAACATAGTGGTCAAAAAATAATCTCAAGACATATTTAGCCACGAAAAAGTCAAAGAGGCGCTAAAAGTAGCCATCCCCGATGATCAGCGTCGTCATCATACTAGCGGTAGAACCGTTTAAGAAAAACTTCTGGTTGGTTCAAATTGAAAAAACAACCAAAACACATGCAATCTGCCTGAAAACAGTCCTAAACTGAAAAGTAAGGATTGAACCCCTTAAGCAAAATAAACAAATTAGACAATGTCACAACTGACTTTTATTTGAAAAAATGCTACTAATGCATTTAAAAACAGAAATCAATGAAAGACAAATTCTTAAACCGTATCAATTCGGATTCCGAAATAATCTATCAAGCAACTACTCATTGGCAATGGCCAATAACTTTGTATATCAAAATCTATATAGGCATCGCGCAACAATTGCTTGTGCTTTAGACTTTGCGAAAGCATTCGACACGGTATGGATAAACGGGCTGATCCACAAAATGGACAGAATATTCTCCTTAAGCAATAGCATCGTCCGTATCATATATAGATACTTAAAAAACAGATCCTTTTATATAGAAACCCAAAACATCGAAAGATCTATCATCCGAAATGTTTCAGCGGGCGTCCCTCAAGGATCATTATTAGGACCAATACTCTATAATATTTTCCTGGCTGACATGCCCGAATTTGAAAGAAACCCCAACTCCAACTCAACCGCTTGAATCCAACCCTTAGTAAACGCAGACGACATACTATTATTATCTTCATGCATATACACAGCTAATGCAGAAAAGGATCTAAACCAATACCTTAAACAACTCTGTAACTACTTTATGAAATGGCAACTTAAATTAAATATTGATAAATGTGAATGCTGTCTAATACAGGGAAGTAAACTTAAAGACATTCGTAAGAATGCCAGAAATTTTATTCCCAAACTTGACATTAATAGAAACCAAAAAAAAAAACAAAAAACCAAATAAAATACCTTGGGGTAATATTCGATAGAAAACTAGACTTTAACCAACATCTAAATAAAATAATGCAACAAGCAAAACTCCAATTAAACCAAATAAGACACATATACCAAAAATTAAACTAAACTCCATATTACTTAAGATCAAAAATAACTAAAACAAAATTCCAAATATACAAAAACTTGATCCAGCCAATACTAACGTATGGGCATGTTGGCTGGTTCAATATTAAATCCCACCAAATGGAAAAATCACGTAAGCTCGAGCGAAGAATCTTGAGAAAATCCTTAGGATCAATCTCAACAGATAATAATATTCATCAATATCATAACATTAGTAATAAGAAACTATATAAGCTTACAAATGTTAATCGAATTGACAAACAAATGTATAAGATCACTGAAAAATTCATAAATAATAATAATTCCAATGAAAATGAATTTATAAAAAGTAGCACCAGTCAACTAAGAATTCCAATAGGATTATCATGTAACCAAATCACAATTAGACATATTCAACACTTGGAAAAAGGTATCATATATGATGCAAATAAAAACCTTATTTTCTATCACAGAAAAAGGAACTCAATAGATCCAAACAATGGATTAGTTTATAACATAAACCAGTAATGTTCAAACATATATATCGCTCACCCCTGTAAATAACCTCCCGCATCCACCCTTTGTAAATATCCTATTATTAATAATAACAACTAGCTCTAAGAAACAAAAACAACAAAATATAAATGTTAACGGGGTTTTTTATACAAATCTTTTCCCATGTCATATAAATTTAATGAAAATTATTCTAAAAATACACAAAACAAGAGTTCAATAGACTCAATAAACAAAATACATTATATTCACAGTCTTTTGAAAAGCCACAGGCGCAAGACAATGTAAAACAAAAAAATGAATATATAGTAATCATGAATTTGTCGCTTATAGAATTACAATAATTTAAGATGTAAAGAATGTAACCATCAAAAACAAACTATTGACCATAAACCAAACTTGAACTTGCATCCGCTAATTGACTTCAACCCTCAACATAATGCTGAAGGCAATTAGTCGGAAGCTGAAAACCTGGGTTTCGTTAACTCAAAAAAACTTTTAGAATGGCTAAAAGTCAAAAACAACAAAAAGACAATAAGTCCAGACCGAAGTAGCAACTTCCTACTAAAACACTTCAATATGCTTATACTCAATGAAATAGCATCATTATTTAGTCATTGTTACAATATTGGGTATTTTCCTGAGTTCTGGAAACGAAGCAGGATTAAACCGATTCCTAAAACTAATGGCAAATCTCTTCAAGACTACAGACCAATATCAATTATTTCCGCAATCAGTCTATTGTTTGAAAAAATGCTATTAATGCATTTAAAACGACAAATTGATGAAAAACAAATTCTCAAACCATATCAATTTGGTTTTCAACTAACCACTCATTGGCGGTGGCCAACAACTTCATATATCAAAATTTATACTGGCATCGTGCAACAATTGCTTGTACATTAGATTTCGCAAAAGCATTTGATACCGTATGGATAAATGGGCTAATTCACAAAATGGATAACATATTCGCACTAAACAATAGCATTGTCCGTATCATATATAAATACCTAAAAAACCGATCATTCTACATTGAAACCGAAAACAATGAAAGATCCATTATCCGAAATATTTCAGCTGGCGTCCCTCAGGGATCATTACTGGGACCAATATTGTACAATATTTTCCTGGCCGACTTGCCAGAATTTGAACGTAACCCCAATTCCAACTCAACAGCTCGAATAGAACCGTTAATATATGCAGATGACATATTATTACTATCATCATGTATATATGCAGCTAATGCTGAAAAAGACCTTAACCAATACCTTAAACAACTATACAATTACTTTATGAAATGGCAACTGAAACTAAATATCAATAAATGCGAATGTTGTCTTCTGCAGGGAAATAAACTAAAAGAAATTCGTAAGAATGCTAGAAACTTTATACCCAAACTTTATATAAATACAAACCAAATAATAACAAAAAACCAAATAAAATACCTTGGTATAATATTTGACAGGAAATTAGACTTTAATCAACACTTGAATAAAATAATGCAACAAGCAAAAATCCAATTAAATCAAATCAAACATATATATCAAAAATTAAACCAAGCCCCATACTATTTAAGAACAAAAGTAACCAAAACCAAATTTCAAGTATATAAAAAATTGATCCAGCCAACATTAACATATGGACATGTTGGCTGGTTCAATATCAAATCTCATCAAATGGAGAAATTAAGAAAGCTTGAGAGAAGAATTTTGAGAAAAACCCTTGGTTCAATCTCAACAGACAATAACAATAATAATAATTATAGCATTAGTAATAAGAAATTATATAAACTAACAAATGTCAATCGAATTGATAAACAAATGTTTAAAATAACTGACAAATTCATTAATAACAATAATAATAATAATAATAATAATAATGATAATGAATTAATAAAAAGTAGCACTAATCAAATAAGAATACCAATTGGATCATATAACCAACTGTCAATTAGGCATATAAAACATTTAAAAGAAAAAGGCATAATATATGATGCAAACAAAAACTTTATCTTTTATCATAGAAAACGAAACTCAATTGATCCAAATAATGGATTAGTCTATAACATCAATCAATAATATTCAAACATATATATATATATATATATATATATATATATATATATATATCCCTCACCCCTGTAAATAGCCTCCCGCATCCACCCCTTGTAAATATCCTATTAATACTAAAAACTAGCTCTAAGTAACAAAACAACAAAATATTAATGATTAACTGGGTTTTTTATATATACAAATCTTTTCCCATGTCATACATAAATTGAATGCAAATTATCCTAAAAAATACACAAAATAAGAGTTTAACAGACTCAATAAACAAAACATATTATATACTAAGTCTTTTGATAAGCCACAGGCGCAAGACAATGTTAAACAAATTGTAATTATATAGTAATCGTGAATTTGTCACTCATTGCATTACCATAATTTAAGATGTAAAAATATATATAACCATCAAACAAAAAACTATTGACAATAAACCAAACCAAACCAAAATACACAAAACAAGAGTTCAATAGACTCAATAAACAAAATACATTATATTCTCAGTCTTTTGAAAAGCCACAGGCGCAAGACAATGTAAAACACAAAAATTAATATGTAGTAATCATGAATTTGTCGCTTATAGAATTACAATAATTTAAGATGTAAAGAATGTAACCATCAAAAACAAACTATTGACCATAAACCAAACTTGAACTTGAATCCGCTAATTGACTTCAACCCTCAACATAATGCTGAAGGCAATTAGTCGGAAGCTGAAAACCTGGGTTTCGTTAACTCAAAAAAACTTTTAGAATGGCTAAAAGTCAAAAACAACAAAAAGACAATAAGTCCAGACGGAAGTAGCAGCTTCCTACTAAAACACTTCAATATGCTAATACTCAATGAAATAGCATCATTATTTAATCATTGCTATAATATTGAGTATTTCCCTGATTCTTAGAAGAGAAGCAGCAATTAGTCTGTGATTGTTTACTTTTTTCAGTTGACATTGCCTAATGTGATTTTTTCTGACAATTTCATCAGGTGTATAGGGGAGCACCATTTTCCTGGCCACAGCTTTGGTCAATATGGCGTTGATAAAGCGGCATGGCATCGCGCAACAATTGCTTGTGCTTTAGACTTTGCGAAAGCAGTCGACACGGTAGGGATAAACGGGCTGATCCACAAAATGGACAGAATATTCTCCTTAAGCAATAGCATCGTCCGTATCATATATACAACAGCCTCCACAAGAAATCACTTCTAACAAATGGTTCGATACAATTCAAGCAGACTTCAATAATATATTTGGGAAGGACCTATATACATGCATCAAACTAATGACAGAACTTAAACAAAAATATCAGATGATACCAAACAATAGCGAGGCCGAAAACCTACAAATAAAACAAAAAATATTACTTGAGTTTCTGTTCCAAATGACAATACAATGATTTTTTTAAAATGTTCATTCCAAAACGGCAACTCGCTCATTTCAGTCAGAAAACGAAATGAACTTAATCTTCATCTTTTCAAACACTGCCCTGATCTATGTAAGTGTACTCTTTAATTCACTCAGGCAGGCAAACGTAGACGGAAAAATTATTGGATGTGATTTAAAGTCGAAGCACCCCACACAGAACTCGAAGGCAACACACTGCATAAATGGAAACCAGAACTTACTTTGATTCCCACCAGAGAACCAAATCGGACGGGTAACCACAACAATCCATCCTCTATAAATTATTTCATTATCTCAACAATATTGATTAAAATTGAAGATATGCAGTGCGACACCACTCACGAGTTTCCTTCAGACCACTTTGGTGTCAAACTTATGCCAACCATACACGGGCCGATTTTAGCACAATCGGTTGCGGCAACCAGTTGTCACTCAAATTGGGTCTTTGCCTCGCACGCCGCAATCAGATCAGCCAACTTCGTAGCAATGGCGTCGGCAAGTGCCGAATTTATAAATAATTGATAAAGTAATTATTGTAACTAACTGGTTTATTTAAATATATAAATTAAACAAAAAACCGAAATTTCAGAAAAATATTTTAAAATTTTGAATTTTGTTAATAATAACAACAAAAAGAAAATCTGAATATCCAATAATGCTATTATTTTCTGGTAAACAATGCCGCTTATCAACGGCAGCAAAAGATCTTCAAATGTTTCGCACAAAACAACAGACAAGTACCAGGCGAACAAAAAAAACAGTAGCGGGAAAAACCAAAACGAAAAGGGAGACGCCCACAAAGATGTACACAACTATGCACAACTATAGCCCAACTATAGCAAACCCACCCCCGAACCTGAAGCAGAGCTCTGCAAGTGTTTTGCATACAACGAACAGCATTTGAACCAGGCGATCAGCGAAAACAGTAGCAAGAAAGTACAAAACCAAAGGGAAACGCCCACGAATTGTACCAATCGAGTTGTGCGTTGTTCAACTACAACACAACCAGTTGGGGCAACTCGCTGCTCGTATCAAAAGGTTTTGATACAGAATTCAGTTGGCCCAACATTGTATCAACCGTTCCAATTACATTGCAATCGGTTGCCGCAACCCGAAAAACTCACTCAAGTTGGGCAACTGAATTGGCGCGTGTATGGTCCGGGTTAGTATCAGATTAGGACACTACCGCATGATTTGCGCAGACCCCAAAATATTGCACAGGAATCTCAGGCGGCAGCGCTGCTAATTCCCACCGATCCTCAGCACTGAATCTTGTTTCATGGATAACTTCCCCGTTGATTATGTCATTTTCAGGAACAAACATTCCAAATTTTGTGTTTCTAGCTCTTATATTAGTTGTTGAGACCGACGCGTTTATACAGACGGACAGACGAACAGGGCTAAATGGACTCAGCTGTTGATGCTGATCAAGAATATACATACATATATATATACCTTATGGGATCGGAGCTGTCTGCCTGTTATATATATTTGCACAGACAGAGATTTGTTTCATACAACTTAATTTTCAACCGATCTTTCCTATGGTAGCTAACCGTTATAGTGGTCAGATCTTGAACAAATTTGGTCAGATTGACTGAAGCAATATGTTAGATTGATTTGGTATGGTTCGTTAGTATATCTTCTTTAACAAAGAAGGTTTTATTATAATTCAATATTCAATCAATCGTGCGTATAATAACAGTGGACTGATATTTATCAAGTTTGATCAGCGTGTACCGTTATTGCGATTTGGCGAGTTTGTTCGACGTACATATAAAAACATAATTGTCGACCGATCGTCCTATTTCAGCTACATATATGTATGTTATTGCAATGCCTACTGCATGCAGAAAAAGAAGCATCCTTGCCAAGTTTACCCCAAGATACCCCTTAACTGAGGGACTAGGTTGCATTGAAACAGACGGACATCATTATATCGACTCGGCTTGCGATGCTAATCAAGAATATACATATGTATACACTTTGTGTGTTTCCCTTAATGGGTAACACATATCGTGGCAAGGGGTGCATTACGAAATGTTTAATTTCAAAGGGCAAATCAAAGAAGCGCGCCGCAAGATCAATTTGTAAAAGAAATCCACTTTTTACAAATAGAAATATCAACGCATAGCGTCCGCGCACGCAACTCCCCATTTTGACAGCAGCTTAGCGACTAACCCTTGGAACGAAAAATTGTTTTTTTCCAGCATGACTCATTTGCTGGATTGTATGGTTAAAGTGAGAGCAAACACTAGAGCGCCTATGAGTGTGAATTCGCCTCAGCGCAGTGGCGTATTTAAAAAGGAGATTTATTAAATTTTTTTATTAATGTGTAGTATTATTTAAATAATATTCATAAAATTATTCTTTAAGTAATATCTGCTTTCAATAATAACATTAAACAAGAAAGAACGGCTATCTTCGGCGTGCCGAAACTATATACTCGAGCAACAAAATTTTGTATATCAATTTTTTATTTTTTATCAGACGATTGAGTCTGATTATTCCTGTTGTAGCTATGTGGTCCGATTTATATAAAATTATACTATATAAATTATAATAAGACTCTCTCGTAGTTTGGTTGGATATAACGCAAAGTTTTTCATACAACAACTAATTTTTCACCCGATCCTATCGCAGCTATGTGATATAGTGGCCCGATTTTGACTAAATTTTGTCAGATTGTAAAAACTCTTCAGAGACTCGGTTTGGGTGAGCTTGGAGAGAATATTTTATTTTTATAAAATTGTTTTTCATACAAAAACATAGACTTTGACAGATCATTCCTATAGCAGCTATATGCTATGGACCTATCTGGCCGGTACTGACATATGTACTGCCTGTAGCAAGATAAAGGATATGTGCCAAGTTTCATCACAATAGCTTGAAAAGTGAGAGACTAGTTTATATAGAAACAGACGGGCATCGCTATATCCACTCGGCTATCCATGCTAATTCAGAATATACACACATACATATATACTTTATTGGGTCGGAAATGTCTTTTTCAGTCCATTACACATTTCTAGACAAAATCATAATAGAGGGTATTATGGGTATTAGGGTATAAAAATAATATGTACATAAATATTTTATTTATATTTTGATTTTACCCCTCAATTATTCATACCAGTTCGGTCCACCCCGTTTCTGACGCGCCTATGTTTATTGTTGACGGGTACCGTAATTTCCCTTGCAATTTGCCGGTGTGCACTGTGGAGCACATTTGATAAACTGGTAGTAAATTTTTTAGTTCTCACGTTGCTCATATGCATTTGCTACAAATTTCAACTTCCGAGCTAATTACCTTGCTGCCTATGCAAATGTATCAGTGTATGTTAGTGGTGTGTGTTTATTAAATGTTTATACTATTTTGTTATAATTTTTGCTACCTCAGCCCACTGTGTATACAGTGTACATGCTGCGCCCACGATTGAGAGACAGTAGGTTACGCCATGCGCATGTCCGTTAGTCGCCGTTATTCGGCGACCAAACCTGTGACGCCACAAGTCATGGAATTCACCGCGCGGTTTTGAATTTGCTCAAAAAAAACTGTTTTTTTTTATTGCGGCGCGCGGGGGGGGATGTACCCCCCGTCTGATGAAAAAATAGCCGCCATATAGTGGGGGCCTCCCACCGCCGGGGGTTGGTAGGGGTGGGGGGCCGGTGGGGCCAAAAAATAAAAAAAAAAAAAAATAGGAGAAAAAAAATATGGCCGGGGGGTATTTTTTCACTCAAACAAAACTCTCAATTTTATGTGTATGTATAAAAACACGGCGCAATTTTTTTTTTTCGCGGCCACCCCAAAAAAATAAAAAACCCCCCGGGACAAAATAAAATACTAATATACCCCCCACACAAAAAAAAGGTAGATACATATTTGTTTGTATAAAAAACTTTTTTTTTTTAAGATAGCGTGACCAAACTTACCAAATTTAAGTTTAATCATGTTCTACATATGCTCACCAAATTTCATTGAAATCGGACATATATATCTTATACCTCCCGTGGGAGCGATCTAATGTATCTTGTACCTGCCGTGGGAGCAATCGGTTGCAACTTGACTTGTTGTATGAAAAATGTATGCAAATTTACCACTTTTAATGGCAATGCTATTTAACAAGTAAAACGGGTAGTATTTAATTCATTTATTGTAGTTTTATTTCGTTCTTCAGGCATTTCAGTACATTTTGCAGCATTTTCATACAACAACTCCGGTTGCTCCTAGGGCAGGTACAAGATGCATTAGTCTGATTTTGATGAAATTTGGTGAGCATATGTAGAACATGATTAAACTTAAATTTGGTAAGTTTGGTCACGCTATCTTCAAAAACAAAAAAGTTTTTCATACAAGAACTAGTTGTCAACCTATTATTCGTATGGGAGCTATATGATATAGTGATTTGATCCGGCTGGTTTTTAAATATGTACTGGTAGCATCGAAAATAAAGACTTGTGCCAAGTTTCATAATCATAGCCTTAAAATTGAGCGATTAGTTTGAATGCAAACATTCGGCCTGGCAACATTTTCTAACTTCAATTACTTATTATTTAAAATCTATGGCACCTACAGAGCACCAAGACCTATCAATCGACGCGGTATGAAGTTCCCTACAATATGCTGGCAATATTTTCAAAATCGGACTGGAATTACAGCCTCACGGTCCGATACAGTAAAAAAAGTCAGTGATTTTGGAACAAATTCAAAAGCGCGCGCTGAATTCCATGACTTGTGACGTACATGCGCAGTGAGAGCCAAAAGTTGCAGTCGTCTTGTCATAACCTATGAGCTCTCTCAATCGTGTGCTGCGCCATTTTAGTTTCACGCAAGCACTCTCTTTCCTTCTCATTTACTCACGCGGCGCGGTTGAGAACAAGGTGGATTTACTATAATCCACCACGATTGAGAGACAGTGGTTCTCAATCGTGCTCACGTGGTTTAACACACTTCGCCGTTAGTGCGAGGGTTGCTTCAACGGTTTCGTGCGTTAAAAATTATATTTATTCTGTTAAATTTATTTTAATTGTTATACCCTTGCAGAGGGTAGTTTAAACAAATATACATTCTTGATCAGCATCAACAGCCGAGTCGATATATCGATGCCCGTTTGTTTCTTGCAGTCCAGTCACTCACTTTTAGAGCTCTAGTGATTAAACTTGTCAGAGATGCTTCCCCTTGCTGCAGACAGTACATATGTACATATGTATATCGGAACCGGGCGGTGAACCACTATACATACACACAGCTGCCATAGGAACGATTAGCTGATAAGTTTTTGTTATCAAAACCTTTTTGTTTATAAAGGTACCCTCACCAGACTCACGAAATATGAGTTTCTGTCTAGTCTATACAATCTGAGCAAAAATGGTGGAAATTGGGGCACTATATTATATAGCTGAAATGGGAGCTATCGGCCGGAATTAAATTGTATAAAAAACCAATTCAAGATTTATTATGTTTTCTACATATTAACCAAATTAGATGCAAAACGAACTATTATATCTTATAGCCGTCATAAGAATGATCATCCGAAAGCTTTTCCATGTGTTTTGGTGAAGAATAAAGCCTATTTATTTATTTATATATTCATAGATTTATGTGTTATTTGATTTTGTATTAAATGTTTCATAACATAAAAAGCGAAATTGCTGAAAACAGTGATCAGCTGATATTGTAAATTTCTAGTCGCGAAGACATTCCTATAGAAAATTAAATAGGCCTGTTTCCGGAAAAGGATAAGTGCGAATTCAGATATTTGGTAGTACCAATTAATGTCACAAACTTATAAAGCAAACTAAACAGAACCACACAAACAGACAAACTATGAAAAATAATAAAATTGTTAATTATTAAAAAGACGCAAATAAGAAAGCGAAGCATAAACAAAAAGTTAGATACTTAAAAAATATGACTATTTCAGTCGGCCTCACAAAATTTAAGGCCGAGAGCCATTCAAGAGTTAGATTCTTATCCCTTTTGAAATTTTACGTTGTTACGCAGCAGCTGGCGTATACCGAGATTTTCAAATGTATTTTTCACCCAATTCATGGAAATGTTATTTAAAACAAAAATTATTTCATTATCTGTTATTTTTATGGGGATTTTTAATTGGAAGATGTTCGTTGTTTAAATACTGTATTAAAAATCAATATAATCAAAAACTTGAATATTAATAAACAATTACTGTTCTATTATAAAGTGAAATCATGAAAACCAAAATCTGTGTAGGATTCATCACGGCCCCGGGAAGTAGAAAAATTCGCTCCTGGAATTGAGTATTCAAGTTCAATTGTTTGACTTATTTATTCAAATTGATAACGAGTTCTTGATTATAAGCAATCAGGGTGCTGGGAACAATCAACTGGACAGCCAGAATTAGTTTGTTTGTGTCTGTCTCAACAAGCGGTTGCAAAATGTTTTTAACATTGCTGCTGCTGGCTGTGGGGGTTGCCCTAATCTACATATTTTTAATTTGGAACTTTTCCTATTGGAATAAACGTGGCATTAAAACCGCCAAGTCCTGGCCTTTTGTCGGTAGTTTTCCAAGCGTGTTCACTCAAAAGCGTAATGTGGTTTACGACATTGATGATATATATTGGTAATGATGCCTAACTAATTTTAATGCAATAGTTTACTACTTAAATTGCCGTAACTTTTAGTAAGTATAAGGGAACCGAAAATGTTGTGGGCGTCATAAATACACGGATGCCGCAGCTGCTGATTACAAGTCCTGAATATGCACATAAAGTTTTTGTCACCGAGTTTCGTAGTTTCCGTGACAATGAAATGTCCAGATTTGTAAGTAAAAAAAAAATTACATTAGCCTTGTTGAAGAAAATAATATCGTCTGTATCATCATGGCAGACCAATGACAAAGTTGATAAAATACTGGCAAACAATCCATTCACTTTGACAGGCGACATCTGGAAGGAACGGCGTGCTGAGATTACGCCCGGACTATCGCCCAATCGTGTATATACTTTTGCTGACAGTGTCATATGCAGCTTATATTTTGAATATTCTATCATATCCTGTAGGTTAACGCCGTTTACGCCGTCACCCAAAGCGTTTGCCAGCAATTTGTCAACTACATAAAACGTCAGCAAATCATGTCATCTGATGGCCTAGATACCAAACAACTTTGTCTATGCTATACAACAGAAGTGGTGGCTGACTGCGTATTGGGCATCTCGGCCCAAAGTTTCAGCGACAATCCCACACCACTGGTGACAATGATCAAACGTGTGTTTGAGCAATCTTTTGGTTTCATTTTCTACTCTACTCTGGCTACTCTATGGCCCCCAATACGCAATTTCTATAGTGTATCATTATTTTCAAAAGACACAGAACGCTTCTTTTTTGACCTTATGCAAAAGTCTATCGATTTACGTCGCCAAAACGACAATCAAGGTAAGCGTATGGATTTCCTCAACTATATGCTGCAGTTACAGGATAAAAAGGGACTAAACACGATGGAGTTGACCTCACATACGATGACCTTCTTAACCGATGGTTTTGAGACAACGGCCAATGTGCTGTCGCATACATTGCTGCTACTAGCACGTAATACCGAAGCACAGCAACAGTTACGCGAAGAGTTGGGCACGGGACCGTTAAGCTTTGAGCAGCTCAGTGAACTGCCCTATTTAGATGCCTGTATAAACGGTTTGTGTGTGATATATTTGAAACTAGACAAAACAATTAACTAAGTTTAACCCATAGAAAGCCTTCGCATTTTTCCACCGCTACTCGCTGCGCGCAAAATTGTCACAGAACATTTTGAATTTGTTAACAAAAATGGAGTAAGCGTGCGTGTCGTGCCTGGAGATGTGGTTATTGTTCCTGTATTTTCGCTTCACCACGATCCAAACTTCTATGAACAGCCGGACAAGTTCAAGCCGGATCGTTACCTGGAGGAGAATGGAGATATGCGCAAGTATCGGGATCATGGGCTGTTCTTTGGTTGGGGTGACGGACCCCGCGTTTGTCCGGGTGCGTATAACTGACATATAGACCATTTGTAACAATATATATACTCTATCTACAATATTTCTTATAAATTTTGTTATTCTTAGGAATGCGCTTTGCTCTTACCCAACTGAAGGCGGCAATAGCAGAAGTTGTACGTAGTTTTAATATTAAAGTTACTCCGAAAACTCGCATGGATAATACCTTGGATGATACGTTTTTCATGGCTACTCTGAAAGGCGGCATTTGGTTGGATTTTGAAGCGCGTGATTGAAAGTCTCTTTACATACTTATATTGAGAACTTTGTAATACATGTTATTTTTAATGTAATGTGGCATGCTCACTAAAGTTCATTTAATTCCATTAATTATTTCTGTTGTAAGTTGTAAGCCCTTTTTAAAGCAGCTATATAACATTAAGATCCGATGACACATTTACTGCCATGTGCAATTCAAGCTAGATAATTCTTATATTTAGTTATATAGTTCATTGGCCTGCACACTCCGAGATAAAGTTTTGAATACCCTTTGCAAAGGCTTAACACAGTTTTACTGTTTGTGTAGTAATAGATTATAAACCTCTCTTCTATTAAGGCATATGTATGTAGATGGAACAAAAATGTAAGACATCAAACTGATCACTATTTTGTTTTTGATAAACAATTTATTACCCATATAATACTTTGAATTTGGAACGGTAATAATTTAGACTAGAGATAAATACTTAGTCGCGACTTAGAGCCAATTGCACCAATGGCCGCACCTTAATTGAAGATAAATCAGCCAAAATGGCTTCAATGCTTTCCAGTGACACTACCTGCATAATGCTCTCCTTCCTAAAACTTAATATTATAATTGCGAAAAGTGGCAAGATCTCCAAAGTATCAAATCCGAGTATCTGCAATAAAGAAAACCATAATTAATAAGGGTCAAAAAATATAACAAAGCTTTTACCAAGTCCCACAACACCAGCAACTGATCCGGTGGCAAATGACCTGAGAAGCCGCGCATGAGCCATTTGAAAACTACCCGCAAACTAAGAGATAATGCAAGTGTTACTATTAAATAATATTTAGAAAAACGATTCCGATGAGGACTTACGGCTGTATCTGCAACTCACGAAAGTGCGACCACAGCTGCGGCTCGTAAGTTTGAAGCAGCTTCTCAAACAGCAGGCACAGGCTAACGATTCCCTGCGGATGTGTATTGATGGTGGTTAGTCGGTGGCAGTACCGAATGTAAAATGCCCGAAAAGTATAGTAGAGACACACGGGAGAGTCGTATAGATAGCAAAAGGGCGCCGCAAACATACAGATGCCGTGAAAAGGCACCACGCCCGAAGGCGGACCCTCATATGTCTTGCCCTTGACTGGAAATGTTTCGTACTCCACACATTTGGCAATGTCCGTATCGCGAGAGAAGCACAACATGACCTGGTAAAGTACATCCTCGAATACAAAGTATTGGTCGTCGTTGGAAGCCGTCAGCTGTATATCTTTGAAGACGAGCTTGTCGACAATATGATCGGTGGTCCAGACGCTGTTGCGTAGCTTCTGCCAATGCTCAATGTCCTGTAAAAAGTAAGATATGTTTTCAGAAAGACTACAAAAACTTGATACGCGTATTTTGTATTTCGAATATAGGAATACATGCCCTGACCGTAAGTCACGTTATTATTATTATGAACTTATAAATAATAATACATTATTATCGACACACATATACATACATACATAAGTACATACTCCTGCAGGCAAATATTGTTTTGTTTGATAAATAAATTGCAGACTCCCTACGCTATAGCTATATAAAAATGCAAATTAATTCAAAAAAATTTAACAAGACACTAAACTATTGAGAAGGGCTTTGGTGCAACATAATTCGCGCAAAAAAACAAATATCAGCTGAGGATAAATAGGATTTAAAGCTATAGCTGCCTTATTATGTACATATGTATGTATTATAAGCCAGAAAATCTGAGAAATTGTGATATTCAGTTGTATAGCTATTTTCTTTAAAAGCAAACCACAAAATTGTGTACATTGAGTTTACCTTTTGAAGATAACTTCCATTGTACGATATATAACAATTGGATACCAAAACATGATAGGTGTTTTCAATTCAAAAATTTGGTAATTTATCAAAAAAATTCGTTTGTAACTTATAATTTATATTCTTTACATTATCAATGATTCATTTTTAAATAGACCAACATGAGATAAATTACAAACGATAGTTTTCTGCTGTTAAATATTCTGCGGTAATAATTTAAAAAAGTTAAACTTACATAGTCATGCAGCTTGCTGTCTAGCACTGAGGCCCAAAGGGCTCCGCGATAAGGTGCCGGCGTAAAGCCTTTCTTTAAGTACTGCTGGCACATTGGTGCATGTCGGCTTTCCAGGATACGCTGACACTGCACCGTCAAGTCTGGCACGCTATAGTTATCGCTGCCCAACAGCTCCGCATAATGTGTTCTCAGTTCAAAAAGATTTTTCACTGGTAGTGCAATATGCGAGAACTCCCATTGTGGTATTTGACTGTATTTATAAAGGAGTTTATCTTAGAAAATTGTTTAGAAATCGTTGCCTACATACTCTGCATTTTCAGTGGTACTGGTAGGCCCCTTTAGCGAAAGTAAGACTTCCAGCAGATCCTTAGGAGCGTAAACCGGACGATAATTGGCAAGATCTGTAAGATGCTTTGATTATGGTTTCCAACATAAAAGCGTGATGACCTATTCTGCACTTTTGTTGTTCGCTTTCACGAATGTTTGTACGGGTTGTTTATATGTATATGCAAAACTCGTTACTTTACCCATATTGTAATTGCTAAGCTCATTCCACTTGGCTACAAAGTCCTCACGATTAGCGCTAATGCGCGGCTGCCCGTGCAATGGCACTTTCAGCTCCCCGCACATCGCATTAAGGCTCTTCCGCACACGTCGGTCCCACAAAACGCCGGCTCGCTTCAGATAACCAAGTGGATCAATCTGTGCTGTTTTCTGGGTGATAAGATAGACAGTTAAACAATTTTACTTAATTCTGTGGGTCAACACTTACCGACGTTTGCCTGACTTGTCCTACTTCAAGTTTTTCCAAGCGACTGCGCACCAGATTGTAAATCATATTACGTATTTCTGTCTCCAGGCCTGCTGCCTTGATTGCTTCCTCTAGCGTGTTGCGCATATCGTTCTTATCCACATTGGGACTGGCCACTAGACGCTGCAGTTCCTTGTTGATAGGTTCATAGCATTTTGCATTCTTAATAGCTGCTACAACTTTGGCAGTCATCTGGTGTATGCTAGCATTCTGCAGCTCCTCCATACCTGGCACTTCTCAGGTCAACTCTCAGCCTCTCTATAAGGTTGTGCGGAAGTTGCTTTTCCTTTTAAACTGGAAAGTTGGACGCTTCTAACAGCCGCTTTGTTTATATCGATCAAACAGTGTCGCTTGCTTTGATTTGCATTGTTATTTCCATTTGGACAGCATTTGAGTTACAACTGTCGAGCGCTTAGTTACGGGAGGCAACCACTTGTTTGGCAGGTGCGTCCCCCGCAACGCGCATATCGTCCGTTGATTCTGTCGCCCGACCACTGTGATGACGTCTTAACAAACTCGCCAGGTCTCAGAAGATGACAATGGATTTCGTGAGTACAAAAGATAGCTGTACAAATTAAGAAGAGCCCGTTCATCCAAAAGATATTTCAATCAATGATATTAACAAAACTTTTGCATTATTTTTTATTATTATTACCGCCAATAATATGTATTTTTAAGTGAGACCAAATTGTGAAAGCCATTACAACGACAAAATAATAATTCAAAGCTGCATTCACAATGCAAAAATACTACAAAATACCACTGACACTAAAACCAGTGAGTAGATGAACTTATAGAGTAGCCATAAAGCATGATGCACGATTGAGATGAACTGTATAGGTTATGAACAAGACGACTGCAAGTTTTGGCTCTCACTGCGTATGTACATCACAAGTCATCGAATTCAGCGCGCGCTGTTGAATTTGTTCGAAAATCGGTGAGCTTTTTTACTGTATCGGCTCGTGGGGCTGTAATTCCAGTCCGGTTTTGGTAATCTTGCCAGCATATTGTAGGGAACTGCGTACCGCATCGATTGATAGATCTTGGTGCTCTGTAGGTGCCATACGTTTTACATAATCAGTAGTTAAAGTTAGAAAATTTGCCAGGCCGAATAGTTTGCATTCAAACTTATCGGTCAATTTTAAAGCTACGATTATGAAACTTGGCACTAGTTTTTATTTAAGATGCAACCAGTACATATATGAAAACCAGCCGGATTAAATCACTATATCATATAGCTCCCATACGAATAATAGGTCCTGACAACTATGTTCTTGTATGAAAAACTTTTTTGTTTTTGAAGATAGCGTAACAAAACTCACAAAATTTAAGTTTAATCATGTTTTACGTATGCTCACCAAATTTCATCAAAATCGGACTAATGTATCTTATACCTGCCCTAAAATCGGACTGGAAATACAGCCCCACGAGCCGATATAGTAAAAAAAAGTCAGTGATTTTCGAACAAATTCAAAAGCGCGCGCTGAATTCCATGACTTGTGACGTACATGCGCAGTGAGAGCCAAAAGTTGCAGTCGTCTTGTCATAACCTATGAGCTCTCTCAATCGTGACCAGCATATATCTCGCTCTCTTTCTAACTTACCGGCGATTTTCTATATAAACAAGGGACTAGGGCGCTCGAACGCTTATTGTGTTTTCAACTGTTTAAAGTAAAAAATTGTGAGAGAAATGGCGCGTACCAAGCAGACTGCTCGTAAATCGACCGGAGGCAAGGCGCCTCGCAAGCAACTGGCTACTAAGGCAGCCCGTAAAAGTGCACCAGCAACCGGTGGTGTTAAGAAGCCTCATCGTTATCGCCCTGGTACAGTTGCCCTGCGTGAAATTCGTCGCTACCAGAAGAGCACGGAGTTGCTTATCCGCAAGCTGCCCTTCCAGCGTCTAGTGCGTGAAATTGCTCAGGACTTCAAAACTGATTTGCGTTTCCAGAGCTCGGCTGTTATGGCTCTGCAGGAAGCTAGCGAAGCCTACCTGGTTGGCCTTTTCGAAGATACCAACTTGTGTGCTATCCATGCCAAGCGTGTCACAATCATGCCCAAGGACATCCAATTGGCCAGACGTATTCGTGGCGAGCGCGCTTAGATATCGCAAGTGCTGTGCTTTGTCCATAAAGCATCAAATATAAACAAATCGGTCCTTTTCAGGACCACAATATGTTTCTTCACAAGGAGGTTAATATTTTCATATCAAGCATACATATAAATATAAATATATAAATAAATGTTCGGCTTTACTTGAAATTAGTACCTGACTGTACTTTGACATATGTATGTATTACATACATAATACGAAACTTTTTAATTTGACTGACGATTGCGATGCTTTTGGTTATGGGACATTTTTTATTTTGATTTAAGCAAAATATAGATATAATTAAAGGGAATGTTCAAACTAAAATCAACACAATTGTGATATTGGCCTTTAAACTTTTGACTTTTATTGGATATTATATTATAGGAACGTAATGTCTATTCAAAATATATTCCTATTGTATTTAAGTACTAGACTAAATAATATTAAAATGAATATAAAGAAAAACTGAGCTTTTAGAGAAAAAAACATATATTTTGAATGGAAATTTAACTTGGGTTACATGCTTCTGATATTGCTTCAATGGAAATATTGATTTTCTGACGTGGGCATATTTAAATCATATTTTATCGATTATTTCGCGGTTAAATTATTTCTAAATTAATTGAACTGAATTGGAAGGCAGATTCTGTTCATAATATTACTTAAAGTTTATAACTTTTATAAAATTAGTATTTTTTCGCGGCACCTAACCGATGTTGCTTACACACCAAATTTGATTTTAAATGGCCGTGAGGCATATATAAAATGTATTTTATTGAACATTTTCCTGTAAAATTATTCGAAAAATGTATTGAAGTGTAGGGAAAGCTAGATATCTTTCATAATACTAACAGTTTAATATTTAATAATAATTAATATATTTCCGAGGCATTCATTCGTTGTTGCTTACACTCCAATCTTGCGATTGAATGTACGTAGGTCATATTTAAAATGTATTTTAGCGATTATTTTGGTGAACAATTATTGACGAATTAATTGAATTGAAGGATAAGGTAGATTTCTTTTATAATATTAACCCAAATTTAATGTTTAATAATAGTTTATATTTTTCCGAGGCATTTATCCAATGTTGCTTACACTCTAAACATGTCCGTTTTTAACAGCTAATGGTTACGTTTGAAACATGTTTAAAAATCGATAATATGACTTATGCAAATATAAATGCTTTTGTTTGTGTACATAATTGTTCAAATATTATTATGAATAACAAAACTCTCCAACTTTTACTATATTTCTATTTTTAAATTACGTTTTTCGAAAGAGTTTATTTTCTACTAACACAAGGTAAGACTTTGGGGGACTATTTAGAGGCAGTTAATCATGATAGCAAAATGAAATAAATTTTAACGTATTGCTTGAATATTTAAGAATATATTTTG
Organism: Hirtodrosophila histrioides; assembly: GCA_037075165.1. Classification (NCBI taxonomy): domain Eukaryota; kingdom Metazoa; phylum Arthropoda; class Insecta; order Diptera; family Drosophilidae; genus Hirtodrosophila; species Hirtodrosophila histrioides. The sequence goes on from JBAMCL010000071.1 coordinate 348,184, forward strand.
ATAAACATTTATTTAAATTTCCAGATAGGATCTATAAAAAATAGACATATTAATAACATGCTAATGGTGAACTTGTGAATCGCAAACGTTCACTGCATGAAACATTGTCGTACAACTCGTTCAGGTTGGCAAAATGAACGGTATTTTTTTCGCAGTTGCTCAACCTGTCAATCAAATGCTAATCTGGGCAGAATAACGGGATGTGGGCCTCCCTCCTCGATTTTCAAAAATCCAAGTAAGGTGGACAAATATCTGCGTAAATTGAGTAATATGAAACTTGTGTAAATTGAATAAATATGAAACTTGTGTAAATTGAATGTGAATTTAAATAGATGGTGACAAAGTATACGAATTTAATTAGATAGTGACCAAGTATATGAATGAAAAGTGATGGTGGTGACCAAGAACATGAATTTAAAAGTGATGGTGGTGACCAAGAACATAAACATAAATTTAAATTGATGGTTACCTAGAACACGAATTCAAATTGATTGGTGACCAAGAACACGAATTCAAATTAATAGTGATCAAGAACTGAATGTGATAGTGAGATCAATAAGTAAAGCTGAGTGATTGTGATCGTGATCGTGATTGTGATCGTGATCAAGAACTTGAAGATACACTGAAAGAAAAAAAACAAAAACTAAGTAGTGACACTGAGAGAAAAACTAATAGTGACAGAAAAACTGAAAATAAGCTGAAAACATTTGTAAATTGAATGCAAAAGCAGTGTAAAAAATTTTTTGAATGATGGAGTCATCAAGCGCTCCTGAATTCGAAAATAACATGGATTTTGAAAGTGAGAGTGAAGATGACGGTGTTACTTTATCCGGAGACGAACTTAAAGGCATCTTGGAAGAGCTGGCGCGGAGCCGCTCTTCGCCAGCAAAGCAATCTGAATCTCGGATATCAAAAGTGCTCAAAAGACCAAGTGAAAATTCAAACGACGAAAGCAGCAACCCCCAATCTCCTGTATTGAGGGAAAATGCACCTAAAGAAAAACAATGTAAAAATAAAAAAAATAAAAAATCAAAAATAAAAATAAACCCAATTTATCCAATGAGTGCACTGAAATACAGCAGATCAACATGGTCAAGTGCCATCAACAATAACAACACCGACGCTGGCAGCGATAATGTCATCAGCTATGACAACGGCAACAACTGTGCCCGAAACTCGAGCTGCTGCACGAACAGCAGCAACCATCATAAACAAACAATTAAAGTCGGCACAGCAAGGCGGGCAATCAGCACCGCCAAGACCGACTCATCGAGATGAGCCCTCAACAACATCAGCAGCAACAGCAGCATTATTGGCAGCGGCAGCAGCAACAACTGAAGTAAAGTCGGCACAGCAAGGCGGGCAATCAGCACCGCCAAGACCGACTCATCGAGATGAGCCCTCAACTACAGCAGCAGCAACAGCAGCATTATTGGCAGCAGCAGCAGCAACAACAACAAGTGAAGTAAAGTCGGCACAGCAAGGCGGGCAATCAGCACCGCCAAGACCGATTCATCAAGATGAGCCCACATCAACTAATAAAAAATTGCCAATTTTGGCAACATATAATGCCGATCCAAAAGATCTGAATGGTATGTTATCCCAAACAATTAAAAATAAATACTTAATGAATATTATCAATAAAAATAGGATAAATGTAAAAGTATATACCCTGGAGGACTTTATGAACACTAAAGCACTATTGCAAGAAAAAAATATTCTGTTTTTCACATTTACCCCTAATGAATTAAAACCTTTATCGGTTGTTATTAAAAAACTACCAATCAAAACATACACTTCCAACGAAGTCATATTAGCCATTGAACAGGCAAATCCAAACATTAATATATTAAATATTAAATCATTTAAAGAAAAATTTTGGCTTATCCAAATAAAGAAAAATACCAATTCAAATGAGATTTTCAAAATAAATTCATTGCTTAACTGCAAAATTAGTATTGAAACATTAAAAAAAGGGAATAAAATTATACAATGCCACAATTGCCAAAGGTACTGCCATACTGCTAGCAATTGCAGAATGGGGTACCGTTGTGTAAAGTGCATAAATGAGCATGCCCCTGGGCAATGCCCCATAATTAAATCAAACATACCAACAGAAAATAATCAAGTCAAGTGTGTTAATTGCAAAGGACAACACACGGCAAATGCTAAAATATGTCCAATATTTATCGATATATTTAAAAAAATAAATACAAAGCGTCAATCAGGAAAAAATAATCAAAATCAGATAAGAACAAATAATCTAACTAGAACAAGCGAAAAAACATTTGCCTCATTGTTCAACCAAGCACCAAAAATATCTGAACTACCAGAAAATATTACAATTAATAATCCAGAACTTCGCCAGCACATGGCAAAAACATTACAAACTAAAACCAAAAATCCAATCATAACAATCGAAAGTCTTTCAAATGATTGTAATACCATTTTCAACAAAAGCATAACTGATTGTCTATCAATTATGAAAGAGTTAAATAACAAATATTCAAATATTACCCCAAATAAAGATCAGGAAAAAATAAAACAAATTATACTTATAGACTTCTTTTTCAAAATTATTCAATGAATACATTAACATGCATTTTCCAAAATGTTAACTCACTCATATCACTAAATAAAAGATGTGAACTTGATCTACTACTCAAAAAAGAAAAACCTGATATTCTATTCATTGCGGAACATCGCTTAGGTCCTAGAAATAAAGCACACCTTAATCATTATAATATTATAAAACAAGAAGTTAATCCAATTTTATCAAAACTAAGAAAAAATCAAGGCACATCAGTTGCAATTTGCATTCCCAATGATGTAGCATACAGAGAAATTAGTATACCACCACTTGATTACATAGAAGCTGTAGCCATTGAAACAGTATATAGAGACTCGTGCAATAAAATGCACAAATATGTAGCAATAACCCTATACAAAAAGCCAGGAGACCCATTATTAATGAAAGACCTCAGCAACATAATTAAATCAATACCTTCCGAAAGTAAAATTATAATCGGCTGCGACCTCAATGCCAAGCATCCCAACTGGCACGTTCCAATTCATAGCCCCAAACATCTGAACAAAGATGGCAGCACCTTATTCAATTGGCTGTTGAAACAACCAGATCTTGCTGTGATCCCCAGTGCGGGACCCACTAGGCTGGGACATATCAACAGGCCAACGTCAATAGATCTATTTATCTGCACAACAGATCTCCATACAAATAATGACACTCGATGTGAAATAATTAATAAATTCCCATCAGACCACTTTGGCATTAAGCTCCAAATGCAAATTGGTAATCAACAACCAATTAAGGTACAATCAAAAATTATACCAAACTTATGCAAAATGGATACAATGGCATTTAATGCAATACTTTTACACAACATGGGTGCAATTCCAAAAAGTTACAACGTTGACAAAATTGGCATTGATGAATACATAACAAAATTTAATAATGCTTTAAAATGTGCAATGGAGTCTCCTATTGCTATTCCAAAAATTACAATCTCAAGCAAAACTAATAAAGCTTTGATACCCAATAGATGCTGTTTGCAACTAATCAATATTAGACACCGTTTAAGAAGATGCATCCATAGAAACAGATATACTGCCCCTATTAGCTCTATCCAAACACTAAAACAAAAAGTCAAAGAACTTACAAAAAAAATACAAACAATGCTAACAATGGCACATATAAAAGACATAGATAAATCATTATTCAAAATGAAAACAAACAATATAAGCCTTAAAACAATAAAACTCTCTAATCCCAATCATATTGAAGAAAATATGCTTCATAATAATATCCAATTAACAGCTGAAGAGCTACAAAAAATAGATTTTAATGTTCAACCTATACTTAAAACCGACTTTGACAAAATAAATGCACTTGCATGGTCCTTCGAATCCATACATAAGCAAAACAAAGACATAGCAGCCAGTAATGTTACTATAAGACAATATACTGAGCACATCAACGATGCAATAGAAAACAAATTCGACCCGCAACAAGAGTCACTAATTGACTTTAACCCTGAACAAAATGCTGAAGGAAATTGGCCGGATGCTGAAAACTTTGGTTTTGTCAATTCTAAAAAACTTTTAGAATGGTTGAAAGCCAAAAATAACAAAAAAACAACAGGGCCAGATGGAAGTAGTAACTTTCTACTCAGGCAATTCAATATGCTAATTCTAAATGAAATAGCATCATTGTTTAACCACTGTTATAATATTGGGTATTTTCCTGACTTCTGGAAAAGAAGCAGGATTAAACCAATATCAAAAACTAATGGCAAATGTCTCCAAGATTATAGACCGATCTCAATACTTTCTGCTATTAGCCTTTTATTTGAAAAAATGCTACTAATGCATTTAAAAAAAGAAATTAATGAAAGACAAATTCTTAAACCGTACCAATTCGGATTTCGCAATAATTTATCAACCAACCACTCATTGGCGGTGGCCAATAATTTTATATACCAAAATCTATATTGGCATCGTGCAACAATTGCTTGTGCTTTAGACTTTGCAAAAGCATTTGATACAGTATGGATAAATGGGCTGATCCATAAAATGGATAGCACATTTTCCTTGAGCAATAGCATCGTCCGTATCATATATAGATACTTAAAAAACAGATCCTTCTATATAGAAACCCAAAATAACGAAAGATCTATCATTCGAAATGTCTCAGCGGGCGTCCCCCAAGGATCATTATTAGGACCAATACTATATAATATTTTCCTAGCTGACTTGCCTGAATTTCAAAGAAACCCCAACTCCAACTCAACCGCTCAAATCCAACCCTTAGTATACGCAGACGACATACTATTATTATCCTCATGCGTATATGCAGCTAATGCAGAAAAGGATCTAAACCAATACCTTAAACAACTCTGTAACTACTTTATAAAATGGCAACTCAAATTAAATATTGAGAAATGTGAATGCTGTCTACTACAGGGAAGTAAACTTAAAGATATTCGTAAAAATGCCAGAAATTTTATTCCCAAACTGTATATAAATAGAAACCAAATAAAAACAAAAAACCAAATAAAATACCTTGGGGTAATATTTGACAGAAAACTAGACTTTAACCAACATATAAACAAAATAATACAACAAGCTAAAGTCCAATTAAACCAAATAAGACACATATACCAAAACTTAAACCAAACTCCATATTACTTAAGAACAAAAGTAACTAAAACAAAATTTCAAATATACAAAAAGTTAATCCAGCCAACACTAATGTATGGACATGTTGGCTGGTTCAATATTAAATCCCACCAAATGGAAAAATTACGAAAGCTTGAGCGAAGAATCTTGAGAAAATCCTTAGGATCAATCTCAACAGAAAATAACAATAATAATAATCATAGCATTAGTAATAAGAAACTATATAAGCTAACCAATGTCAATCGAATTGACAAACAAATGTTTAAAATAACTGAAAAATTCATTAATAATAATAATAATAATTCCAATGAAAATCAAAATGAATTAACAAAAAGTAGCACTAGCCAAGTAAGAATACCAATTGGATTATCATCCAACCAACTTACAATTAGACATATTAAACATTTAAAAGAACAAGTAAGAATGCTCTAGTCGAGTATACCCGACTACGAAACTCCCCGTACCCAGGTCTAAACTTCCAATCATATGTTCGTCTCTTACGCATACACGTACACATACACAAAGCCGCACACACAAGCGACAGCAAGGCGACAGCGCTGCAGCGCAAGCAAGGCATTTTAAAATGGAGCAGCTGTGCTGCTCCTTCCCCCCTCGCTCCAGTACTGAATCTTGATCGTTGAATAACTTCCGTGTTTATTATCCGATCGACTTGAAATTTGGACAGTATATTAAGACTGACTAAAGTAATGTACATGCCAAATACCAAAGCTATATCTTTAAAACTGTGGCTGTAAAACGTTTAGATCGATTTGCGGGGGAACGGGGTAAGATATCAGAGATTGGAAACAAACTTGATCTGCGTATGGTATACAGGAACCTACATTCCAAATTTGGTGTCGCTAGCTCTTGTAGTTGCTGAGATCGACGCGTTCATACAGACGGACAGACGGACAGACAGACGGACATGGCCAAATCGAAATCTCTTTTGATACTGATCAAGAATATATATACTTTATAGGGTCGGAGATGTCTCCTTCTGCCTGTTACATACTTTTGCACAAATCCAATACCCCCTTTTTACCCATTTTATGGGTACAGGGAGTAAAAAGGCATAATATATGATGCAAACAAAAACTTTATCTTTTATCATAGAAAACGAAACTCAATTGATCCAAATAATGGATTAGTCTATAACATCAATCAATAATATTCAAACATATATATATATATATATATCCCTCACCCCTTGTAAATAGCCTCCCGCATCCACCCCTTGTAAATATCTTATTAATACTAATTAAGCTAGCTCTAAGTAACCAAAAACAACAAAATATTAATGATTAACTGGGTTTTTTATATATACAAATCTTTTCCCATGTCATACATAAATTTAATGCAAATTATCCTAAAAAATACACAAAATAAGAGTTTAACAGACTCAATAAACAAAACATATTATATACTAAGTCTTTTGATAAGCCACAGGCGCAAGACAATGTTAAACAAATTGTAATTATATAGTAATCGTGAATTTGTCACTCATTGCATTACCATAATTTAAGATGTAAAAATATATATAACCATCAAACAAAAAACTATTGACAATAAACCAAACAAACTGTGCTTATTCCAGTGTATTTATTGTGAAAATATAGTGAAAAATGTCTGATTCAGCAGTTGCAACAACCGCGTCTCCTGTGGCTGCCCCGCGAATGTAAATTGACGTGAAAGTTCGCTAATACACAAATACACATAAATAGTTATAAACAAAAACAGTTACAAAATCGAATACACAAAAAGGAACGGCTTTTTGACTATTCCTTATAGTGAAAGTGAGATGGACACGAATGAGAGTGTACTGTGAAATGCCCACAAGTGAAAGAGTACACAGAAGCAAGTCGGGCTTGCACTTAAGAAATAGGCGAAGTGCCCAAAAATCGCCTTATAAAAAGATAAACATGGATGGCGAAAGGGTATCGCAATCCAATTCACTATGCCAAGATGACGACAACAACTACATGATGCAGAGCATCGACAACATCAACGATGACGAAAGCGTGTCTAGCAAGCGCAGTCGCCCCTTAAGCTTTAACGAATACTCGAGTGAATCTGAATCCACAGCCCAGAACGACGAGTTCGACCTCGAGGAGGAAACCACAAAAGGTGTGTGGATACCTTATGAAGAGTATCATGCACAAATGAACGAACTCAACCGTCTGCGAATACTAGCAGCAGGATCTGTTAATGTACCGGAGAAGGACTTAACAAAAGACTTAGCCAGTTCCAAGGTCAGCTTAAAAAAATTGGAAAGCAAGCCACTTTTAAGGTTCTAACAGGCAACAAATATGAAACCCTATACATACCCGAAGACGAAACCTGTGATAAGGAATTCCCACCATTGTCTGCACCGAAAAAAGTTCTACAAAAGAAAAACAAAGGCAAGCAAAAAACACCAGTGCAAGACACCACCAGCAGTCGACGATATGGAACTCGATCAGGAGTCAGCGCAGAATATCCCGAGGACGAATCAACTGGCACTGCAAGGCCGGCAAGGCGATGCTGATTGCCCACCAAGACCAGTTCAGCAAGCCCAGCGAACTTCGAGGAAAATCCCTATTATCGCAACATACAATGTCCATCTAAAGGAGTTGACAGGTATGTTGCCCCAATTTACTAAAAATGAGCAATTCAGCCTAAATATAGTAAACAATAATAGAACACATATAAATGTCTTTACTTTAGAGCATTTTATAGAGACAAAAAGACTGCTAGACGTAGGTAATAAAAACTACTACTCTTTTACGCCAAAACAACTAAAGCCTCTGTATATAGTTATAAAAAAATTACCTCAAGAAATATTTAGTCAGGAAGAAGTAAAAGAGGCGCTAAAAGTAGCCATCCCCGACACCAATATATTAGCGGTAAAACCGTTTAAGAAAAACTTCTGGTTGGTCCTAGTACGAAAAACAACTAAAACACACGCAATATTCAGCCTGAAAACACTCCTAAACTGTAAAATAAGGATTGAACCCCTTAAACAAAGTAAAGAAATTAGACAGTGTCACAACTGCCAAAGGTTTTGCCATGTGGCAAGCAACTGCAAAATGCAGTACCGGTGCGTAAAATGCATTGCAGACCATAAACCTGGAAAATGCACCATTAGTAAAACCGAAATGCCGTCGGAAAATAAAAATAAAGTACAATGCGTAAATTGTAAGGGGCAGCATGCCGCTAATGCAAAAATATGCCCTGTCAGAAAATCACTATCTGAAAAAATTGAGAACAAGCGCAATGCCAGCGTCTCCAAAACAAATATGCTCACTCAACCCAAGGGCCCAATACAAAATAAAATTAAAGGCAACACATCGTTCGCTTCTCTATTTTCCAAAAAACCACAGCCTAAGCCACTAGCCCCTTCCGTGCCACTTCCAAATAATATTATTATCAGTAACCCTTTGCCTTATGGCAAAAAATCTTATGACCAAACCCCAACCTACGCAACAACCCCTATCACTAGATGACCTTAATAATGATAGCATCCAAGTATTTGGAAAAGACCTCTTCGCTTGCATGGAAATCATGCAGAGCATAGTTAAAAAAATACCCTAAGAGCACATCTCAAAGCGACACAGACAGCAGGAGAATAAAACAATCCCTAATATTAGATTTCTTAATCCAAATAGCCCAACATTAAAAATGACCTCCTTGAAATGCATTTTCCAAAACGTAAATTCCATAGTCCAGCTCAATAAAAGACACGAACTAGACCACTATTCAAATAAACAAAGACCAGATATAATGCTTATTGCAGAGAACCGTCTAAGCCCTAAACATATATACAGTCAACCCATTATCAGCATATACGGCAAAACACACCAGCCACAAATACTAGGTTTGCGCAACGCCAAGGTACGTCCGTCGCCATCTGCGTTAAGAACGGCATTACTTTCGATCGCATTAATATTGCCCCACTCCGCCTAATCGAAGCAGTGGCCATCAAACTTTCATATGTAGACTCGCATGGAAACACTAAAAGTTGCATAGCAGTCTCATTATATAAACGCCCAAAAGATCCGCTTCTGATCTCCGACCTTAATGACCTAATCAATTCACTGAGCCATCCCACAATGGACGTCAGATTATCATAGGCTGTGACCTTAATGCCAAACACCCCAGTTGGCACATGCCTACCCATAATCCAGGCCACATAAACTCCGATGGTAAAACTCTTCATATATGGCTTTTGGGTCAGCCTAGTCTTGTATTGTTTCCTACAAGTGAACCTAGTCACCCAAATAATAATAACAATCCCTCCTCCATCGACTACTTCATCTGCTCAGCAGATCTACCAATCAATATAAACACACGTTGTGACACTACTCACGAGTTTCCCTCAGACCACTTCGGTGTTAAACTCAGTATCAGGGTAGGACACTACCGCATGATATGCGCAGATCCCAAAATATTTCATAACTTTAATAAAATAAACACAACAGTTTGGAACACAGTTCTACTTAGGAATCTAAGTCCGATAGCAAAGTCCGCTAACCAAAGTCTGTCCGAAATCGATGAGCACGTCGAGTCATTAAATATTGCTTTTAACAGAGCACTAGATTCAGGTGCAATACCAAAAATAACCATATCCTCATGCAAGCCTAATAATACAGTTAAGCTGAGCGCACATTGTATTGAGCTCATCCAATACAAGCGCAGAATCAGGCGATACTTTTTCAGGCACCGGTTCACTATGTCCGCAGCAGAAAGAGAAGAACTACGTGCCCGCACTTCCTTTCTCAATAGCTTAATCAATAGAAAAATTCAAATTAGTAGCCTACACCAAATAAAAAACCAATTGCGGCAAATAAATCCTAGCAGGATAAGCTAAAAATCGCTACAACGTAGCAACCCAAACCACTCAACTAATGATCCGCTCAAGCACGATATACAGCTCTCTGTTATAGAACAAAATGATATTGATATTGACACCGAACCAATTCTGAAAACCAATTCAGAAAACCAATTCTGAAAACCAATTTTCAAAAGATAAATGCACTTGCCTGGTCGTTAGAGCGAAATCACAAACAAAATGACAATATGTCATGTGATAGCTCCGAGCTTAGATTGCACGCCGACCATGTAAATAGAAAAGTTAGGGTAGTGTGACTGAGGCTTTTGCCCGGCTACCAGTAGGCAGTGCGCGTCTGAGACATTTGCCCAGCCGCTAGTGGGTGTAGTGCGACTGAGGCTTTCCCCGGTTTTTAGTAGGTAGTGCGTGCCCGCGGCTTTAACCCGGCCATTATTACCGTCAGTTGCCCAACTTGAGTGAGTTTTTCGGGTTGCGGCAACCGATTGCAATGTAATTGGGACGGTTGGTACAATGTTGTGCCAACTGAATTCTGTATCAAAACCTTTTGATACGAGCAGCGAGTTGCCACAACTGGTTGTGATGTAGTTGGACAACGCACAACTCGATTGGCACAACTCGTGGGCGTTTCCCTTTGGTTTTGTACTTTCTTGCTACTGTTTTCGCTGATCGCCTGGTTCAAATGCTGTTCGTTGTATGCAAAACACTTGCAGAGCTCTGCTTCAGGTTCGGGGGTGGATTTGCTATAGTTGTGCTATAGTTGTGCATAGTTGTGTACATCTTTGTGGGCGTCTCCCTATCCGTTTTGGGTTTTCTCGCTATTGTTTTTTTTGTTCGCCTGGTACTTGTCTGTCGTTTTGTGCGAAACATTTGAAGATCTTTTGCTGCCGTTCATAAGCGGCATTGTTTAGCAGAAAAAATGTCATTATTGGATATTCAGATTTTCTTTTTGTTGTTATTATTAACAAAATTCAAAATTTTAAATTTTTTTGTATATTTTTGGTTTATTGTTTACTTAATATATTTAAATAAACCAGTTAGTTACAATAATTAGTTTATCAATTATATATAAATTCGGCACTTGCCGACGCCATTTCTCGAGTTTAGCTACGAAGTTGGCTGATCTGATTGCAGCGTGCGAGGCGAAGACCCAATTTGAGTGAGAACTGGTTGCCGCAACCGATTGTGCTAAAATCGGCCCGTGTATGGTCTGCATTAGGCGGAGTGCGACTGAGGTTTCGACCCGGTCATCAGGCGTAGATTGTGTAGATTAGTATAACCGATGGAATTAGGGTATTCGGCTTATCTACGAACCCCGTTTCTCAGTGCCCCAGCTATTTACAAATATTCTTGTAAACAGAACCTTGGCTAGACTGAGATTTGTACCAAGAAACTTCTTTACAAGTGGCGCCCGAGCAGGGACACTGGGGGCGTAGCGGGGCGTGGCATATTGGTGACATAAAGCCCCACCAAAGTGCCACAAAGAGTAGAAATCCACTTAGGAATCGTTTGGACAACGTGGTAGTCGTCGGATCGAAAATTTTGTTGCGCAGTGTAGTTGGGTTTTTGTCGCGCAGTGCAATTCGTTTTCGTTGTGCATAGACAAAACGCACAGCCAAAACGAATAAGCAAAACACACAACAACAACACACTAGTAGGCAACGGCGCCCGAATAACGGCGCGCGCATACAGTTGTTGGTTTTGTTGCGCAGGGCAATTCGGTTTTCGTTGTGCACACATCTAGCGCGCAACGAAAACGAACAACAACAACGCGCAAGGGATAACGGGCCGAAATAACGGCGCGCATGCAGTGTTAGCGCAGGCGAAAAATTCGGTGCGCGAAAATAACTGAGACAGTGAGTGAGACTGTACCCGCCGCGACAGCGCTGCCGACATAAGCGACAGTAGAAAAGGCAACGGGATCAACGCAGACAAGCAAAGAATATACGCGCTGATCGAGTGAGTAGGGGTAATCAGGTCACAGAGTTTTTTTTGTGTGTGTGCCCGACTATTAGTTATTAGGAGTATAAGGAGTGACGAGACTTAGTGGTTTAAATGGGTTCGCTTAAGTGTAAGAACCCTGGTGTAGGAGTGCGATGGGTATATCATCGCCGTAAAGAGGAGCTAGAGGGGATCGCCACAGAATTTGTCCTTGATAAAGAAGGCAAGGTAGAAGACCTGCGCCGACGGTTGGCGACATTCATAAAGGATGCGGAACATAGTGCCGAAACTTGGGCACGCCTTGCCGAGTTAGAGACACAGTTTGCCAAAGTGCTAGATGCTCTCGCCGTCGGTGACTTGGGTTCGAGCGGGCGCTACAAATCGGAAGGGGATTTGAGTGGCCTAGTCGGTCAGCCGCGTTTCGTGACCGTAATGCAGGCTTGCAGAGCAGAAGCGATTAGCAGACCTGGGGAATTAGGAACCGGAGGCAGGTGCAGTGGCGTGGAGGAGAGTACATCTGGTACTCGTCCCATCGTCGTTGCCGAGACCCCAGCGCCGCGGTTACAATGGGAGCCGAGGGAGCGGATCGTCGTGCCAGACCAAGTTAGGAAATGGGGCCTGCGTTTCGACGGGCAAGGTGACCCTCTGGCGTTTCTGGAGGCACTTGAGGAGCGCGCGATATCCTATGGCAAAGACCTAGATAGGCTGCCTCGCGTCATGGATGAAGTGCTGACAGACAAAGCCGCACGCTGGTTCGTAAGCAGCCGCCTTCGAGATGTAGCGTGGGCAACGTTCAAGTCGGGCTTCTTAGAGCTTTTCTTGCCACCCAGGTATTTCGAGAATCTGGAGGATCAGATTAAGGGCCGTTTGCAGCGAAGGGGAGAAAATTTCAAAAACTTTCTAATCGATTTGCGGGTACTCATGCATCATGCTGGGTATAATGCCGCCAGAGAGCTGCACCGGGTGTACGAGAACGTCGCGCCTGAGTATCGGCTGTATAACTGGCCGAACGACTTCTCCAACCTCCAACCCTCCAAACACAACTCACCCAGATGGCAGTCGAGTATAAGAGAGTGTGCAGACAGAATTTAGAGTATACGCGTAGCACCCAGTCCGGGCGGACTGGTACCACTAGGTCGCCAATTGAACATAGTAAATAGAGTGGTGGCCCAGGCGCGTCATACAATCCGTTTCGCACAATCCCGCAACCAACTCCGACGGCACTGGGTGGAGGAGCAATCCCCAATCCGGCCTCAGAATGACGCGAGGAGGCAACCCACCGGATGATCGGACAGCAGCAGGCTGCGACATTCGATAGTCAGCGAGTCTGCTACAGGTGTGCGGGCGAAGGGCATTTTGCGCGTACTTGTGGTGCGAAGGGCATCGACACGAGGAATTGTTGCCAGAGACTCAACCAGGGAAACTCGCTGAGGCGCCACCAGGACCGGGATCCGGTAGGCGCCGGCGACCATACAACCCGGAATTAGATGGACCGTTGGGCGTCGAGGACGGCCGGATAGTGGCCGTAGTGAAGGTGGGGGCTAAGAAGGTATCGGCCACAGTTGATACGGGCGCTACGAGGAGTTTTGTTAGCGAGACTAGGGGGATAAGAGAGTACGGGGAGTTGCAGGCGGCGCAAACGCGTATAGTTTTGGCCAACGGAACGACCCGCGAGGTTCAGCAGGTGCTAAAGGTGAGAGTTGGTCTGGCGGGACGAGAGGTAGATATGACGTTGCTGATAATAGTGTCCATGCTGGATGAACTAATCCTAGGGATGGACTTTTTTTGCGCAATCGGCACGACGTTACGGTGCGGTTACGCGGAGTTGGAGTTGACGAGAGAAAGGGCACCAGTTGAGGACAACGCTAGACCCGTCGCCGTAGAGGAGCTAACGGGTGGTGTCCCGCAGCAAAAGGAGGGAACGTTTGCTGGGCAAGCGAACCATAGCGACGGACAGGGAGCAACCGCGGAAACGGAACCCGAGAGCAGAGCGCCAGCAAAAGGCAGGAGACGGGCCCGACGGCGCGCCAAGCCTCAGAGCGGAGAGGCGAGATTAGTCCAGAAAAGTAGTGACCGCCCGCGTGTGGAGAACGCGAGGCCTGGCGACATGGACGAGCTGAGTGCGTCAGCGCACCTATCGTGCTGGTGAAGAAGAAGACGGCGAATGGCGCATGTGCATCGATTACAGACAATTGAATGCACATTCTGTACCCGATGCATACCCAGTCCCCAGAATCAATCACATTCTGGAGCGACTGAGGCACGCACGCTTCATATCGACGCTGGATCTGAAACAAGGGTATTGGCAGATCCCGATGAGCGATCCCGAGGAGAGCAAGCAGTTTACATCATTTACGGTGCCCGGTCGAGGCTTGTATCAATGGAGAGTGATGCCGTTTGGCCTACACAGCGTGCGCTATGTTCCAGAGGGCCCTAGATACAGTCATCGGGCCAGAGATGGAGCCGCATGCGACATAATTGTCATCGGCACGACGAAACAGCAGCATATGGCTAGTCTCCAGGAGGTATTCCAGAGACTGGAAGCGGCCCCTAAAGAGGCGACAGAGGAGCAATCCCGGCCACTAGGTCCGATCCCGCCACAGGCGAGTGCGAGGCCGACATCGGCGACTTGGAGTGACCCGCGCCCAGGGTCGTCCACCCATCGACGCCAGAAGGCTACCTCGCAAAGCCGCACGGAGGGGACGCGGACGGCACGGGAATACTTCCGGCAGGGCAACAGGTGCCGTTAGCGGCCGCAAGGAGCGATTCTGCGACAAGCATCCAGCCCCACAATCCCCACCCCAGCGATCACCGCAGCGTAAGCGGGGGAGACCAAGCCTCCCAGTCGATAAGCAGGCCCCATCCTCGGGTGCAGTCAAACCGATTCCCGCGAAGCGCCAGCAGACGGTGCCCAAGATAGCTTGTAAGGACTCGCTACCGCCACTAGCGCTCGCCACACCGACGCCCACCAGCGAGGCATCAGCAGGGCCGTCGCCGCCGGTAGGCTCACCACCAGATACCACCAGATCGTGGAAGGTCGCCAGTAGGAGTTGCGCGCGTCCGCGAGCGAGTACCGGGGATCACCGCCTCCCTTGGTACCTATTGTGTCGACCCCAACCACCACGTTGACGTACCTGCCGCCGTGGTCGAAGGCCCACCTGGAAGACGTCATTGACTTGTTCGACCAGTTGGCAGAGATAGAGGCCAAGTAAGACAGCGACGAGGAACAACCGCCAGCGCTGCCATCAATACGCCCGGTCGAACAGGAGGAGGAGCAACCACCGCCGCCACCAGCGATGCGCTTGGGAGGACCATCACGGCGGTCGCAGGACGAGTGGCCGTCAACGTCGGAGCAAGCGGCGGGACGGAGTCAGCAGTGGGCGTCGCCGTCAGAAGCGCGCGGGTTCCTGGCAGCATGCCGCGCCCGCGTAAGGGCGACGGCGCGCCCACCACCAGTAAGCCAGCCGAGGACGCAAGGGCAGTCAACCCTGCCATCTGGATGTTTCGACCCACGGGTCCGTCCACTGGAGAGCATCATAGCCGGAGTGCGCCACCGCGTCGATTGATAGGCTATAGTGCTCTGTAGGTGCCATACATTTTAAATAAGAAGTAGTTAAAGTTAGAAATCGTGACCGACCGAGGCTAGCGCGCGACTCGGTCGCGAGGAGCTCGGGACTGTGAGTTTGACTGCGAAAGTGGATAGAAGTGAAAAGTGCAAGTGGAGCAAAAAGTAACAAAGTCGGAAGTGATAGTCAAAACGAAGAGGATAACGAGAATTGCAAGAAGGAGTGATAGCCAAGTAAGCGCCCTTTGTCCTAACGTTAATTAGTAATAACTAATAGTTCGGAGTTTATGTAATAAATGCTTATTAAACTTACTCACTTCAGCCTAATAAATAATCTGACCCCCTACCCCCGCATAGTGGCAAGTAAAGTAGTGTGTATCTACGGCAAAGGTGCAAGTCGGTGAGTGTACGTCGTTCGTTAGCTTAAGGAAAGTAAGGGTAGTGTGACTGAGGCTTTTGCCCGGCTACCAGTAGGCAGTGCGCGTCTGAGGCCTTTGCCCAGCCACTGTTAGGTGTAGTGCGACTGAGGCTTTCCCTGGTTGTTAGTAGGTAGTGCGTGCCCGCGGCTTTAGCCCGGCCATTATTAGGCGGAGTGCGTCTGAGGTTTCGACCCGGTCATCAGGCGTAGATTGTGTAGAATAGTATAGCCGATGTAATTAGGGTATTCGGCTTATCTACGAACCCCGTTTTTCAGTGCCCCAGCGATTTACAAATATTCTTGTAAACAGAACCTTGGGTAGACTGATATTTGAACCCCGGCCAAGAAACTTCTTTACACTGTGTCAAATGCTTTTTCAAAGTCTAGGGCACAGGCTATTGTTGCACGCTTCCAGGACAAATTGGTGTATACGAAATTATTTGTAACTGCGAGTGCGTGGTTGGTTGATATGCCTCCTCTAAACCCAAATTGGCACGTTTTGAGGATTTGGTAATGCTCAATGTGTTTTTTGATTTGACTTATTATCATTTTCCCGAACAGGAGGCTTATCGCTGATAATATCGGTATAGGCCTATACCCTTGTAGGCTATTAAGATTTGCTCTAGACTTTGGGATAGCTTTGATTCTGCTCTTCTTCCAGGAGTCTGGAAAGTAACCAATGTTCAAACATTGGTTGAAGAGTATTGCTATATATTTAAGCACAACTATATTGCAACGTTTTAGCAAAAAGTTACTACTCCCATCTGGCCCATAGTTTTTTTTTTTGTTATTTTAATCTGTTAGCGAGTTTAACAATTGTTTTTGCGTTTGTGAATCCTATGCTCTCAGCGCCTTGCCATTTGCCAAGGGGACACCGAAGTTCACAATTGCATTGGGAGGCGTGTTAAAACTGGCTGCTACTACGTTATTTACATGGGTAACATGTCGCCTGAGATAACGTCGTCATGTGCCGTGCTGTCAGTGAGCTTATGTATTTGCTTAAATGACCAAGCGAGCCCGTTTATTTTATCGAAGTTTGATTTAAGTAGTGGGTCTAGGTCTATATCCATATGTAATGTGGTTTCTGTATGTTTTGGTTGACTAGATGTGTAGGTCAATTTGTTGTGTGATTAATCGGATATGATATTGAATTTGTTGGATGTTAACTGGAGCAGACGTGTATCTGTGCCTGTAGACGTATCTTCTGAGATTTCGACTATGTTCTATAAGTCAAAGGCAATGTATATTAAATTTTATGGAGTTGTTGGGTCTTCGTGGGTCAAGTTTGATTTTGGGTATTGCGACTGGAGGGTCCAATGCGATTTTCAGTGCAGTGTTTAGTTGCTCAATGTGTCTATTTATGCTAGTCGGATCAAGGTTTGAATGTATTGGGATTGAAGGTAAGTTACGAATAAGTATTCTGTTCCATGCTATTGTGTTTATTTTATTAAAGTTGTGGGCAAATTTTGTCTCATGGATTATTATTTGTTGGTTGTCGATATTAAGCTTGAGGGTGGTACCAAGGTGGTCAGACGAAAACTCGGGGTGACTCCACACTGCATATTTTCACCGTTTAACAATACTGTTGAGACAATAAAATAGTCAATAGACGATGGATTGTTGTTGTGGCCAGGCCGACTTGGTTCTCTGGTGGGAACCAAAGTCAGTTCTGGCTGTCGCATCAGCCATTTGTACAGTGTTTTGCCTCAAATGTTTGTGTAGGTTGGGCTATGTAGGGGAACGTGCCATCTGGAGTGCTTCGCGTTTAGATCGCATCCAATAATGACGTTGCCATCTACGTTTGCATGTCTGAGTGAGGTAAAGAGTGCATTCAGATCATGCAAATGTAGTGGGTCACCTGGTCTCTTATATAGGGCTGGCACTGTGTATTTATCTATTCTGTTAC
This sequence comes from Hirtodrosophila histrioides, assembly GCA_037075165.1. Classification (NCBI taxonomy): domain Eukaryota; kingdom Metazoa; phylum Arthropoda; class Insecta; order Diptera; family Drosophilidae; genus Hirtodrosophila; species Hirtodrosophila histrioides. The sequence continues at coordinate 366,035 of JBAMCL010000071.1, forward strand.
CGCTTTTAAGCCACAGATTAATAGCAACAGACTCAATATATTTAAGCGTTGGCAAGCAGATTCGCTCGAATTTTACGCCATTTTTAATGCATATCGCTGCTGACGTGCCAAGGTTTCTTACGCCTTGGCGTTGCGCGCGTCGTGTCTGTGTTGCAGATACCTCTTGTCTTATCAATTTGTATTTTGTCAGATTGATTTTATGTCTGCTGCTCAGACGGTGTTCGGCAATGAGCATAAGGTCAGGGCTGGGTTTTATAAGGTGGAGGTTAAGTTCATTTCTTTTTCTGTTCGAAATGAGCGAGTTGACATTTTGAAATGACGGTTGGCCATAAATTTAGCACTGCAGCTAAGGGGCTGCCGATTACAACTCTGGGTACAGGGAGTTTCGTAGTCGAGTGTACTCGACTAAAACATTCTTACTTGTTTTCTTTAAATTCTGCCATTAGTTTGATGCATGTATATAGGTCCTTCCCAAATATATTATTGAAGTCTGCTTGAATTGTATCGAACCATTTGTTAGGAGTGATTTGTTGTGGAGGCTGTTGTAGTTTGGCCGTCATATGTTGGCGAAGGGGCGGGTTTGATATTTTAAGGTTTTCTGGTAATTTGGGTGATTTATCAAAAAGTGCTGCAAAAGTTGTGTTGCTGTCTACTTTTTTCCGTGCTTATCATTAGTGTTTTTATAATCACTTTGTTGGATTCCGTTCGATTTTTTTCTATTTTCTCTGCCATTGCAATCCGTATGGGGCATATTTTTGCATTTGCTGTATGCTGCCCGTTGCAGTTTACAAACTGCACTTTTAAGTTGTCAGGGTTGTTCTCTTTTTTTGATTTTGCATTACCCTGGGTTATGTTTGTCGGTGCATTTGACACATCGATATTGCATCTTGCAATTACCAGCCGAGTGGCAGAATCGCTGACAATTATGGCATTGTTTAATTTGTTTGTCCGGTTTCAGGGGCTTAATTTTAATTTGGCAAATTTAATAGTGCATTCAGCTTATAAATTTGGTATAAGTTTTCTGTTTTTTGAATTTGTACGATCCAGAATTTTGTTTTAAATGGCTTAACTGATATAAAAAGTGACTAATGTCATCGGTTTCAATTCTTGCGGGGTAAATGTGTAATAATTGTGCTTTCCTGAGTCAAGCATTGTTTTTATATAGTCTTGTATATTATACAGTTTTACATGTACTCTATTCTTGTTTATAATGTTAAGAAGAAAATGCTCATTTTTAATATTTTTCTGCAACATACCTGTTAATATCTTAGGATCGACGTTGTAGGTTACGATTATAGGTAGTTGGTCTTCTTTGTTGATGGTCCATCCTGTGTATGTTGCACTTGCGGGTCAGAATCCCCGACTTGTTGTGGTGAATTTGTTATTGTTGCTGCTGCTTTCGCTGCTGCTTCTGCTTTTGTTGCTGGTGCTGCTTTCGCTGCTCAATGTGTCTATTTATGCTAGTCGGATCAAGGTTTGAATGTATTGGGATTGAAGGTAAGTTACGAATAAGTATTCTGTTCCATGCTATTGTGTTTATTTTATTAAAGTTGTGGGCAAATTTTGTCTCATGGATTATTATTTGTTGGTTGTCGATATTAAGCTTGAGGGTGGTACCAAGGTGGTCAGACGAAAACTCGGGGTGACTCCACACTGCATATTTTCACCGTTTAACAATACTGTTGAGACAATAAAATAGTCAATAGACGATGGATTGTTGTTGTGGCCAGGCCGACTTGGTTCTCTGGTGGGAACCAAAGTCAGTTCTGGCTGTCGCATCAGCCATTTGTACAGTGTTTTGCCTCAAATGTTTGTGTAGGTTGGGCTATGTAGGGGAACGTGCCATCTGGAGTGCTTCGCGTTTAGATCGCATCCAATAATGACGTTGCCATCTACGTTTGCATGTCTGAGTGAGGTAAAGAGTGCATTCAGATCATGCAAAGGTAGTGGGTCACCTGGTCTCTTATATAGGGCTGGCACTGTGTATTTATCTATTCTGTTACCGCTTTTAAGCCACAGATTAATAGCAACAGACTCAATATATTTAAGCGTTGGCAAGCAGATTCGCTCGAATTTTACGCCATTTTTAATGCATATCGCTGCTGACGTGCCAAGGTTTCTTACGCCTTGGCGTTGCGCGCGTCGTGTCTGTGTTGCAGATACCTCTTGTCTTATCAATTTGTATTTTGTCAGATTGATTTTATGTCTGCTGCTCAGACGGTGTTCGGCAATGAGCATAAGGTCAGGGCTGGGTTTTATAAGGTGGAGGTTAAGTTCATTTCTTTTTCTGTTCGAAATGAGCGAGTTGACATTTTGAAATGACGGTTGGCCATAAATTTAGCACTGCAGCTAAGGGGCTGCCGATTACAACTCTGGGTACAGGGAGTTTCGTAGTCGAGTGTACTCGACTAAAACATTCTTACTTGTTTTCTTTAAATTCTGCCATTAGTTTGATGCATGTATATAGGTCCTTCCCAAATATATTATTGAAGTCTGCTTGAATTGTATCGAACCATTTGTTAGGAGTGATTTGTTGTGGAGGCTGTTGTAGTTTGGCCGTCATATGTTGGCGAAGGGGCGGGTTTGATATTTTAAGGTTTTCTGGTAATTTGGGTGATTTATCAAAAAGTGCTGCAAAAGTTGTGTTGCTGTCTACTTTTTTCCGTGCTTATCATTAGTGTTTTTATAATCACTTTGTTGGATTCCGTTCGATTTTTTTCTATTTTCTCTGCCATTGCAATCCGTATGGGGCATATTTTTGCATTTGCTGTATGCTGCCCGTTGCAGTTTACAAACTGCACTTTTAAGTTGTCAGGGTTGTTCTCTTTTTTGATTTTGCATTACCCTGGGTTATGTTTGTCGGTGCATTTGACACATCGATATTGCATCTTGCAATTACCAGCCGAGTGGCAGAATCGCTGACAATTATGGCATTGTTTAATTTGTTTGTCCGGTTTCAGGGGCTTAATTTTAATTTGGCAATTTAATAGTGCATTCAGCTTATAAATTTGGTATAAGTTTTCTGTTTTTTGAATTTGTACTATCCAGAATTTTGTTTTAAATGGCTTAACTGATATAAAATATAATTGTATTTTTTGAGTGACTAATGTCATCGGTTTCAATTCTTGCGGGGTAAATGTGTAATAATTGTGCTTTCCTGAGTCAAGCATTGTTTTTATATAGTCTTGTATATTATACAGTTTTACATGTACTCTATTCTTGTTTATAATGTTAAGAAGAAAATGCTCATTTTTAATATTTTTCTGCAACATACCTGTTAATATCTTAGGATCGACGTTGTAGGTTACGATTATAGGTAGTTGGTCTTCTTTGTTGATGGTCCATCCTGTGTATGTTGCACTTGCGGGTCAGAATCCCCGACTTGTTGTGGTGAATTTGTTATTGTTGCTGCTGCTTTCGCTGCTGCTTCTGCTTTTGTTGCTGGTGCTGCTTTCGCTGCAGTTGCTGCTTTTGCTTTTACTGCTGCCGTTGAGGTTGATGGGCTATGATTGATGCTTGGTGCTGCTACCGCAACTTTTGCTGCCGCCTTTTGAACCGCTGCTTCTGATGCGGCTGGTGTCGTTGCTTATGCTATTTCATCTGTATCTGGTGCCGCTATTAACGATGATTCTTCATCACTTTGGTCGATATCCATACTGTTGGTTTCTTTTAATGTGATTGTTGGTGAGTTTTTCCCACTTGAATTTTTCTTTTTCTTTTTGGTCTTTTTAGCCTTTTCCGATCGGCTTAAGGTTGGGTACTCGCTATTGTCGTCAATGTCACTCAACGAGCGAAGCGCTTCACATTTATTGCTGTTTGAAATAATGGACTAGCATCGTTTTGTCTTTTTAGATTATTTTGTCCTTGGGACATGTGTTGCACCTGCTTGCGGAGGTCTTCTATTTCCTCCACCATGAGATTGAAGTCAGGTCGAGGAATCTGGACGTTTTCGTTCTCATCTTCGGTGTATTCGTCGAAGCTCAGTGGACTGCTTCGTCTTTGTACTTCACTGCGTTGATTTTTATAAGCCATCTTTGACTTTTCCTTCGGGTCCCGCCCGTTACTTAAGTGCAAGGCAGAGTTGCCTTTATTTTTGTACACAGTTGCACTTCTGACCATATCACAGTCTATTATTTTCGCTTAATCCACTCTTCGTGTCCATCTCACAATTAATTTTTCGCGTCTCCTTTTAAGGATATTCACTGTTCACCATACAAGTGTTTTTCAATGAAAAGTGCCACTGTCGTTCATTTGCCACCTTTACCATGACCAGTCATTTTTCACTTTTAATATAAAAGCGATTAATGCTGGTTCGCATTTTTTTGCATTTTATTTATTGTCAGTTTCTTTGAGTATCCATTTTTTAACATTGGTAGCTTAATCTATGGTATAGTAATAATTGACAACATTATGTTTAGTCTAAGTTTTAATTATTTTACCTTGCGCCTTTGGCTTTTCAAGGAACTAAAGTTTGATTTTATTTTTATTAAGATTATTAGTCTTACACGTTTCATTTTCTTAGTGTGTTATTAATGTAGGTTATATGTACTAGGTAAAAAATATTTGGAAAAACCTTGTAAGCATTGTTTTGGTTTGATCTTTTTATGCCTAAAAACTAATTTAACTAACTATTTAAGAACTAGATAACTATTTATTGGATAGATGTAGGTGAGGTGGTTATTTACATGGGTTAGGAAAGGTGGGGAAAGGTATGTTGCAGTTAAGAAAAAATGAGCATTTAGTTATTGGTTAATGTTATATGATAACCCATCCAGTGGGCACATTGATTTTCTTTTTCTATGATAGAAAATTAAGTTTTTATTATTATCGTATATTATGCCCTTTTCTTTGAGGGGATTTACGTGGTTGATTGTTAGGTGACTACTTGAGTATCTGTCTCTGATTCTGTTTTGTTGTACACTTTTGCTAATGAGATCATTTTGGTTGTTTAAGTTATTTTGGATAAATTTTTCTACAATTTTGAACGAGTGAGTATCTGCTCGTCTGGTTTTGCTGAGTTTGTATACTTTGCTGTTATTGATGTGGATGCGTCTTTCGAACATTCGGATTCGCTCCATTTGATGAGATTTCACGTTGAACCACCCGATATTGCCGTATGTTTTTATTATGTACGGGTGTAATTGATATTGTAATTGGTCAAATGGTTTGTAGATATTGTGAGGAGCCGTATTGGCTCCCCACAACAATTTCAACAAACACAAGCAAAACCCCCTTTTTGATGCGCCACTGCTTCGCGGCGAATTCACGCTCACAGCCGCTCGCATACCCGCCCTCGCTCTAACACACGTAGCCAGCAAGTGCTACGTGTCGCACAGAGAGCGGCCACCAGGATAAGCACCGTTAGTGCTGATCGGGCGCCGTTGGAGATGAGCTTACGCCGTTAGTGCGTAAAGAGTGCATTCGATGTGCAATATGTAGCACTTGTTTGCACTAGCGGCGAGCAATGCGCAGCGTCAGTAATTCACCGCTGTTGCTAGGCGAGCATCAGACGATTTCGCCGTTATTTGGCAGCTGGCGTCGGCGCCAAACTCAAGCCTAGCAACAACGCTGCTGGCATGCACCGCTAGGCGAGAGTTTGCCGCCGCCACGGCCCCCAATTCAGTCACCAAGCGGGGCCTGCCGGCAGCGGCAATAAAAAGCGGATTCTGCGTGGGAGCTGGAGAAAAGACAGTCAGCGAGAAATTCAAAAGTGAGCAAGTCAAGTGAAAAAAAAAAAACTGGGGTACCCTTGGTAATCTCTAGGATAACGATAGGGCATTTTTGGAAGAGCATCAACGGCTAAACCTGGTATAAACCGGTGTATCCTTGGTCTTTTCTAAAATAGAGGCAGAACAATCTCTCATACGGATCCTGACGGCCAAACCTGGTATAAACTGTGGTAACCTTGGGTCATCCAGAGAGAAAAAGGCAGAAAATCCTGAAAGACACCGACGGCTAAACCTGGTCTAAACTGAGGTAACCTCGGCGAGTCCTAGGGACTAGACAACACAATACAGCCGCGTTAAAGGATTCCGGGGACCAACCTGGGCCAAACTAGGAATCCTCGAGATTCGGCGGAACAAATACGGACGGAGACAGACGAGTATCGGTGGACCAAATGTGGTCTAAGCTGGAGTATCGTACGAGCAGGACATAGGGAGCAGGAGAACAGCCACGGCGAAAACCTGGTTTAAACTGGGGTGCCAAGGCAAAGCAGGAGAAATAGGAGAATTTGCGGTTAAAGCGAGCAGGTGAATCCAGGTTTAAGCCGGACTTGTACCACACGCATACCTAGGGCCAGATATAGGCACACCACACTTGCACAGCGGCACCGAGGCTAACCGATAGTATCGAAGTTGCTGAGTCTCAAAGCGCTTAGCGAACGGGACAAGCCTAAGAGAACATCGGGCAACTGGTACTACGGGAACTTGGCCAGAGCAACACCCAGCATCACAACGGCGAAGCCAATAGGTTCGTTACAATATGTTGTATTTGTCTGAATTGGCTTTTTGCCCGCTTGTGAATTAAATCGATATGCTGTTTAAAACTCAGTTTACTGTCATATATAATGCCAAGGTATTGAATATGGGGTTTCATATTTATTGTTGTATTGTTATTAAAATATATTTTGGGTTTAAAATTTCGGGCATTTTTACGGATATCAGTCATTTTAGGCCCTTGAATGAAGCAGCCTTCACATTTGTCAGCGTTTAGTCTGAGCTTTCATTTTTTAAAGTACCTGCAGAGTTGCTCTAGGTATTTATTAAATTCCTTTTCTGCGATAGCTATGTAACTGCCTGAGGCTAGTATTAATATGTAATCTGCATATATAAGTGGTTGTATTCTTACTATCAGTGCCATATTTGGGATAAAATCTGGTAGGTCGGCAAGGTAGATATTGTACAGGATTGGTGCTAACAGGGAACCCTGGGGGACGCCCGCTGTAACTTCTCGAATCATTGAATGCTCGGATTGGTCTGGGCTCTCGACATAGAAGGTTCTTGAAGTGAGGTAGTTTCGTACAATTCGAGTGATATTGCTATTAAATTGGAATGTGGTATTCATTTTGTATTTGAGTCCATTTGTCCACACTGTGTCAAATGCTTTTTCAAAGTCTAGGGCACAGGCTATTGTTGCACGCTTCCAGGACAAATTGGTGTATACGAAATTATTTGTAACTGCGAGTGCGTGGTTGGTTGATATGCCTCCTCTAACCCAAATTGGCACGTTTTGAGGATTTGGTAATGCTCAATGTGTTTTTTGATTTGACTTATTATCATTTTCCCAAACAGGAGGCTTATCGCTGATAATATTGGTATAGGCCTATACCCTTGTAGGCTATTAAGATTTGCTCTAGACTTTGGGATAGCTTTGATTCTGCTCTTCTTCCAGGAGTCTGGAAAGTAACCAATGTTGAAACATTGGTTGAAGAGTATTGCTATATATTTAAGCACAACTATATTGCAACGTTTTAGCAAAAAGTTACTACTCCCATCTAGTCCATAGTTTTTTTTTGTTATTTTAATCTGTTAGACAGTTTAACAATTGTTTTGCGTTTGTGAATCCTATGCTCTCAGCGCCTTGCCATTTGCCATCGGCACTATGCTGGGTACCGAAGTTCATAATTGCATTCAGAGGCGTGCTAAAACTGGCTGCTACTACGTTATTTACATGGGTAACATATCGCCTGAGATTAACGTCGTCATGTGCCGTGCTGTCAGTGAGCTTATGTATTTGCTCAAATGACCAAGCGAGCCCATTTACTTTATCGAAGTTTGATTTAAGTATTGGGTCTAGGTCTATATCTATATCATCTTGTTCGAGGGTTGGTATATGTAAATATATGTTTGCTGCCGCCTTTTGAACCGCTGCTTCTGATGCGGCTGGTGTCGTTGCTTATGCTATTTCATCTGTATCTGGTGCCGCTATTAACGATGATTCTTCATCACTTTGGTCGATATCCATACTGTTGGTTTCTTTTAATGTGATTGTTGGTGAGTTTTTCCCACTTGAATTTTTCTTTTTCTTTTTGGTCTTTTTAGCCTTTTCCGATCGGCTTAAGGTTGGGTACTCGCTATTGTCGTCAATGTCACTCAACGAGCGAAGCGCTTCACATTTATTGCTGTTTGAAATAATGGACTAGCATCGTTTTGTCTTTTTAGATTATTTTGTCCTTGGGACATGTGTTGCACCTGCTTGCGGAGGTCTTCTATTTCCTCCACCATGAGATTGAAGTCAGGTCGAGGAATCTGGACGTTTTCGTTCTCATCTTCGGTGTATTCGTCGAAGCTCAGTGGACTGCTTCGTCTTTGTACTTCACTCTTTGATTTTTATAAGCCATCTTTGACTTTTCCTTCGGGTCCCGCCCGTTACTTAAGTGCAAGGCAGAGTTGTCTTTATTTATGTACACAATTGCACTTCTGACCATATCACAGTTTTTTATTTTCGCTTAATCCACTCTTCGTGTCCATCTCACAATTAATTTTTCGCGTCTCCTTTTAAGGATATTCACTGTTCACCATACAAGTGTTTTTCAATGAAAAGTGCCACTGTCGTTCATTTGCCACCTTTACCATGACCAGTCATTTTTCACTTTAGCGATTAATGCTGGTTCGCATTTTTTTGCATTTTATTTATTGTCAGTTTCTTTGAGTATCCATTTTTTTGGTAGCTTAATCTATGGTATAGTAATAATTGACAACATTATGTTTAGTCTAAGTTTTAATTATTTTACCTTGCGCCTTTGGCTTTTCAAGGAACTAAAGTTTGATTTTATTTTTATTAAGATTATTAGTCTTACACGTTTCATTTTCTTAGTGTGTTATTAATGTAGGTTATATGTACTAGGTAAAAAATATTTGGAAAAACCTTGTAAGCATTGTTTTGGTTTGATCTTTTTATGCCTAAAAACTAATTTAACTAACTATTTAAGAACTAGATAACTATTTATTGGATAGATGTAGGTGAGGTGGTTATTTACATGGGTTAGGAAAGGTGGGGAAAGGTATGTTGCAGTTAAGAAAAAATGAGCATTTAGTTATTGGTTAATGTTATATGATAACCCATCCAGTGGGCACATTGATTTTCTTTTTCTATGATAGAAAATTAAGTTTTTATTATTATCGTATATTATGCCCTTTTCTTTGAGGGGATTTACGTGGTTGATTGTTAGGTGACTACTTGAGTATCTGTCTCTGATTCTGTTTTGTTGTACACTTTTGCTAATGAGATCATTTTGGTTGTTTAAGTTATTTTGGATAAATTTTTCTACAATTTTGAACGAGTGAGTATCTGCTCGTCTGGTTTTGCTGAGTTTGTATACTTTGCTGTTATTGATGTGGATGCGTCTTTCGAACATTCGGATTCGCTCCATTTGATGAGATTTCACGTTGAACCACCCGATATTGCCGTATGTTTTTATTATGTACGGGTGTAATTGATATTGTAATTGGTCAAATGGTTTGTAGATATTGTGAGGAGCCGTATTGGCTCCCCACAACAATTTCAACAAACACAAGCAAAACCCCCTTTTTGATGCGCCACTGCTTCGCGGCGAATTCACGCTCACAGCCGCTCGCATACCCGCCCTCGCTCTAACACACGTAGCCAGCAAGTGCTACGTGTCGCACAGAAAGCGGCCACGAGGATAAGCGCCGTTAGTGCTGATCGGGCGCCGTTGGAGATGAGCTTACGCCGTTAGTGCGTAAAGAGTACATTCGATGTGCAATATGTAGCACTCGTTTGCACTAACGGCGAGCAATGCGCAGCGTCAGTAATTCACCGCTGTTGCTAGGCGAGCATCAGACGATTTCGCCGTTATTTGGCAGCTGGCGTCGGCGCCAAACTCAAGCCTAGCAACAACGCTGCTGGCATGCACCGCTAGGCGAGAGTTTGCCGCCGCCACGGCCCCCAATTCAGTCACCAAGCGGGGCCTGCCGGCAGCGGCAATAAAAAGCGGATTCTGCGTGGACAGTCAGCGAGAAATTCAAAAGTGAGCAAGTCAAGTGAAAAACTGGGGTACCCTTGGTAATCTCTAGGATAACGATAGGGCATTTTTGGAAGAGCATCAACGGCTAAACCTGGTATAAACCGGTGTATCCTTGGTCTTTTCTAAAATAGAGGCAGAACAATCTCTCATACGGATCCTGACGGCCAAACCTGGTATAAACTGTGGTAACCTTGGGTCATCCAGAGAGAAAAAGGCAGAAAATCCTGAAAGACACCGACGGCTAAACCTGGTCTAAACTGAGGTAACCTCGGCGAGTCCTAGGGACTAGACAACACAATACAGCCGCGTTAAAGGATTCCGGGGACCAACCTGGGCCAAACTAGGAATCCTCGAGATTCGGCGGAACAAATACGGACGGAGACAGACGAGTATCGGTGGACCAAATGTGGTCTAAGCTGGAGTATCGTACGAGCAGGACATAGGGAGCAGGAGAACAGCCACGGCGAAAACCTGGTTTAAACTGGGGTGCCAAGGCAAAGCAGGAGAAATAGGAGAATTTGCGGTTAAAGCGAGCAGGTGAATCCAGGTTTAAGCCGGACTTGTACCACACGCATACCTAGGGCCAGATATAGGCACACCACACTTGCACAGCGGCACCGAGGCTAACCGATAGTATCGAAGTTGCTGAGTCTCAAAGCGCTTAGCGAACGGGACAAGCCTAAGAGAACATCGGGCAACTGGTACTACGGGAACTTGGCCAGAGCAACACCCAGCATCACAACGGCGAAGCCAATAGGTTCGTTACAATATGTTGTATTTGTCTGAATTGGCTTTTTGCCCGCTTGTGAATTAAATCGATATGCTGTTTAAAACTCAGTTTACTGTCATATATAATGCCAAGGTATTGAATATGGGGTTTCATATTTATTGTTGTATTGTTATTAAAATATATTTTGGGTTTAAAATTTCGGGCATTTTTACGGATATCAGTCATTTTAGGCCCTTGAATGAAGCAGCCTTCACATTTGTCAGCGTTTAGTCTGAGCTTTCATTTTTTAAAGTACCTGCAGAGTTGCTCTAGGTATTTATTAAATTCCTTTTCTGCGATAGCTATGTAACTGCCTGAGGCTAGTATTAATATGTAATCTGCATATATAAGTGGTTGTATTCTTACTATCAGTGCCATATTTGGGATAAAATCTGGTAGGTCGGCAAGGTAGATATTGTACAGGATTGGTGCTAACAGGGAACCCTGGGGGACGCCCGCTGTAACTTCTCGAATCATTGAATGCTCGGATTGGTCTGGGCTCTCGACATAGAAGGTTCTTGAAGTGAGGTAGTTTCGTACAATTCGAGTGATATTGCTATTAAATTGGAATGTGGTATTCATTTTGTATTTGAGTCCATTTGTCCACACTGTGTCAAATGCTTTTTCAAAGTCTAGGGCACAGGCTATTGTTGCACGCTTCCAGGACAAATTGGTGTATACGAAATTATTTGTAACTGCGAGTGCGTGGTTGGTTGATATGCCTCCTCTAACCCAAATTGGCACGTTTTGAGGATTTGGTAATGCTCAATGTGTTTTTTGATTTGACTTATTATCATTTTCCCAAACAGGAGGCTTATCGCTGATAATATTGGTATAGGCCTATACCCTTGTAGGCTATTAAGATTTGCTCTAGACTTTGGGATAGCTTTGATTCTGCTCTTCTTCCAGGAGTCTGGAAAGTAACCAATGTTGAAACATTGGTTGAAGAGTATTGCTATATATTTAAGCACAACTATATTGCAACGTTTTAGCAAAAAGTTACTACTCCCATCTAGTCCATAGTTTTTTTTTGTTATTTTAATCTGTTAGACAGTTTAACAATTGTTTTGCGTTTGTGAATCCTATGCTCTCAGCGCCTTGCCATTTGCCATCGGCACTATGCTGGGTACCGAAGTTCATAATTGCATTCAGAGGCGTGCTAAAACTGGCTGCTACTACGTTATTTACATGGGTAACATATCGCCTGAGATTAACGTCGTCATGTGCCGTGCTGTCAGTGAGCTTATGTATTTGCTCAAAAGACCAAGCGAGCCCATTTACTTTATCGAAGTTTGATTTAAGTATTGGGTCTAGGTCTATATCTATATCATCTTGTTCGAGGGTTGATAAATATATGTCTCTTGAGCGTATTTTCAGGGATATATGTTTGAGGTTGATTTTCTGTAGTGAATTGAGACTAATTTTGCTTGGGTGTATGTGCTGTAATGTGGTTTCTGTATGTTTAAGTTGACTAGATTTTATGTGTAGCTCAATTTGTTGTGTGATTAATCGGATATGATATTGAATTTGTTGAATGTTAGCTTGAGCAGACGTGTATCTATGCCTGTATACGTATCTTCTGAGATTTCGCCTATGTTCTATAAGTCAAAGGCAATGTATATTAAATTTTATGGAGTTGTTGGGTCTTCGTGGGTCAAGTTTGATTTTGGGTATTGCGACAGGAGTGTCCAATGCGATTTTCAGTGCAGTGTTTACTTGCTCAATGTGTCTATTTATGCTAGTCGGATCAAGGTTTGAATGTATTGGGATTGAAGGTAAGTTACGAATAAGTATTCTGTTCCATGCTATTGTGTTTATTTTATTAAAGTTGTGGGCAAATTTTGTCTCATGGATTATTATTTGTTGGTTGTCGATATTAAGCTTGAGGGTGGTACCAAGGTGGTCAGACGAAAACTCGGGGTGACTCCACACTGCATATTTTCACCGTTTAACAATACTGTTGAGACAATAAAATAGTCAATAGACGATGGATTGTTGTTGTGGCCAGGCCGACTTGGTTCTCTGGTGGGAACCAAAGTCAGTTCTGGCTGTCGCATCAGCCATTTATACAGTGTTTTGCCTCAAATGTTTGTGTAGGTTGGGCTATGTAGGGGTACGTGCCATCTGGAGTGCTTCGCGTTTAGATCGCATCCAATAATGACGTTGCCATCTACGTTTGCATGTCTGAGTGAGGTAAAGAGTGCATTCAGATCATGCAAAGGTAGTGGGTCACCTGGTCTCTTATATAGGGCTGGCACTGTGTATTTATCTATTCTGTTACCGCTTTTAAGCCACAGATTAATAGCAACAGACTCAATATATTTAAGCGTTGGCAAGCAGATTCGCTCGAATTTTACACCATTTTTAATGCATATCGCTGCTGATGTGCCAAGGTTTCTTACGCCTTGGCGTTGCGCGCGTCGTGTCTGTGTTGCAGATACCTCTTGTCTTATCAATTTGTATTTTGTCAGATTGATTTTATGTCTACTGCTCAGACGGTGTTCGGCAATGAGCATAAGGTCAGGGCTGGGTTTTATAAGGTGGAGGTTAAGTTCATTTCTTTTTCTGTTCGAAATGAGCGAGTTGACGTTTTGAAATGAGCATTTTAAAGAAGTCATTGTATTGTCATTTGGCACAGAAATTCAAGTAATATTTTTTGTTTTATTTGTAGGTTTTCAGCCTCGCTATTGTTTGGTATCATCTGATATTTTTCTTTAAGTTCTGCCATTAGTTTGATGCATGTATATAGGTCCTTTCCGAATAAAGTATTGAAGTCTGATTGTATTGTATCGAACCATTTGTTAGGAGTGATTTGTTGTGGAGGCTGTTGTAGCTTGGCCGTCATATGTTGGCGAAGGGCCGGGTTTGATATTTTAAGGTTTTCTGGTAATTTGGGTGATTTATCAAAAAGTGCTGCAAAAGTTGTTTTGCTGTCTACTTTTTTTTCCGTGCTTATCTTCATTAGTGTTTTTATAATCACTTTGTTGGATTCCGTTCGATTTTTTTCTATTTTCTCTGCCATTGCAATCCGTATGGGGCATATTTTTGCATTTGCTGTATGCCCGTTGCAGTTTACAAACTGCACTTTTAAGTTGTCAGGGTTGTTCTCTTTTTTGATTTTGCATTACCCTGGGTTATGTTTGTCGGTGCATTTGACACATCGATATTGCATCTTGCAATTACCAGTCGTGTGGCAGAATCGCTGACAATTATGGCATTGTTTAATTTGTTTGTCCGGTTTCAGGGGCTTAATTTTAATTTGGCAATTTAATAGTGCATTCAGCTTATAAATTTGGTATAAGTTTTCTGTTTTTTGAATTTGTACGATCCAGAATTTTGTTTTAAATGGCTTAACTGATATAAAAGTTATATCTTGTAGCGCTTTTTTTAATGCGGCGTCAACTTCTTCAGCTGCGTAATTTTCTTGAGGTAGCTTTTTAATGACTACTGTCATCGGTTTCAATTCTTGCGGGGTAAATGTGTAATAATTGTGCTTTCCTGACTCAAGCATTGTTTTTATATAGTCTTGTATATTATACAGTTTTACATGTACTCTATTCTTGTTTATAATGTTAAGAAGAAAATGCTCATTTTTAATGTTCTTCTGCAACATACCTGTTAATATCCTAGGATCGATTGTAGGTTACGATTATAGGTAGTTTGGTCTTCTTTATTGATGGTCCATCCTGTGTATGTTGCACTTGCGGATCAGAATCCCCGGCTTGTTGTGGTGAATTTGTTATTGTTGCCGATGCTTTCGCTGCTGCTTCTGCTTTTGTTGCTGGTGCTGCTTTTGCTGCAGTTGCTGCTTTTTCTACTGCCGCTGCTTTCGCTGCACCTGCTGCTTTCGCTCCACCTGCTGCTTTCGTCGCTGCTGCTGCTTTTACTGCTGCCATTGAAGTTGATGGGCTATGATTGATGCTGGCTGCTACTGCAAATTTTTCTGCCGCCTTTTGAACCGCTGCTTCTGATGCGGCTGGTGTCGTTGCTAATGCTATTTTATCTGTATCTGGCGCCGCTGATAACGATGATTCTTTATCACTATAGTCGATATCCATACTGGTTGGTTTCTTTTAATGTGATTGTTGGTGAGTTTTTCCCACTTGAATTTTTCTTTTTCTTTTTGGTCTTTTTAGCCTTTTTCGATCAGCGCTTCATATTTATTGCTGTTTGATCGTAATGGACTAGCATCGTTTTGGGTAGCCTATCAAGTAAGAGAATGGAGCTTCCGTTTTGACGGCACGACAAAGCCGCTAGGATTTTTGGAGCAGGTGGAATGGTCAGCGGAAACATATGGGCTCGACATTGATTTAGTCCCCAGACCTATGCCAGAACTACTTAAGGACATACATAGCTTTTAAGTGGTATGTGGCAAACAATGAGCACTGGACCACTTGGACGGCATTTGTTACAAGTTTCAATGAATATTTTCTGCCAAGGGACTACTTGCCAAGGCTGCAGGAAAATAAGGCGGCAAGGACTCGGTGAAAAGTTCAAGGTGTACATGGTGGAGATGCAGACTCTAATGCGACCACTACGCCGTACACCTCAACAACAACTAAGACAAATACACGAAAATAGTCTACCCGATCTGCGAGCATACGCTAGGCCAAATCAGTTCGCTAGTCTGGCCAGCAGCTTTATCAGCGAAAGGCTGGCAACAACATTGGATGGTGTTGGGCAAAGGAGTGCAATCCGCAGGCACGTACGGCTGGCAGACGGCCGAGACAGTATGGTGACGGAACAGCTGGACACAGAACTATCAATGTGCACGAGCAAAATCACTCTGGCTTTACTTATTTTGCCAGGATTGATGGATAACTTGATGCTAGGATGGCATTTCCTCGCGCGCACGGGCATCGAACTCGAATGTGCCGGCTTGCGCAGAGGAATGGCGGATGGTTGGAAGAGCGACTGTCGGTGGCAGTGGCCACGACCGAGGAAGCAGGAGCAAATCAAGCAGGAGCACGAGAACAAGCACAGGCGGAGAAAAAAAAGTAGAATCACGAGAGCAAGCACAGGCAGAGGCAAAGCAAGTAAAATCACGAGAGCAAGCACAGACGGAGGTAAAAGAAGCAGAATCACGAGAACAAGCAAAAGCAGAGGCAACACGAGCAACGAAGGAGATACAAACAACCGAGAAACCACCAGTAAATCCAAATGCAGAGGTTAATACCATCCTGCAGGGGGAAATTGGTGGCATTCACATCTAGGACAGGCACGTCGGCAATCACAGAGCATCGGATGGTGATGGGCGAGGATCAGACCATCAAGCAAGGGTACTCCCAAATTCAGAGGCCCTTACTAAATCGTACTTTTCAGTTCACGAGTCATACACAAGTTACGAGAACAGGCATACAAAAGGAAATAACACGGCATTAAATACAAACCATGTAGGCAAAGAAGAGCACCGCGAGAAAATTATTTTTTATTCCATCTATTAAAAAAAAAAAAGGGTGAATAATGATTAATTAAATTAATAATTAATATACTGCAACACACACATTTTTTTTAATTTTGTAATTCACCAAAACAAAATTTACCAAACGTCTTGAGCAACCCTCGCGCGCAATAGAAAACAAAGAGAACGCACCCGCCAAAACTAACACGGCGCAATAGAAGTATACAGTGGGCGAAATCAGCAAAAACCAGCAACAAACCAAGAATAAACACACAACAAAAACATCCCACAAGTAATGTACGGCCGTATATAGCCATCGTCGAAGAAGTGCCGAGTGTGACCATACACCAGATTATCTTACATATGGATACATTTGCACTTCTGGAAATTAAAAGTTTGACCAAAAAATAAGCAAATGTACCCCACAGTGCACATCTGCATGTCATAAAAGCAGTAACGGTAACCACCAACAGTGATCAAAGGCGCGACAAAAGGGGATCGACAACTACAGCGGTCAACATGATAAATAATAATAATTGGTGGATATAACACATAATAGTAACACATAATAACACTAAAACTAACCTTACTAATACTAATATCATACCACCATAAGCGTAAGAATTCGTAATAATAATAATAACAATAGTAATAATAACAATAATTATAAAACAAAATTAACTAAAACAAACAAGCAATGAAACAGACAGAGAAACAAGAAGGACAACGACAAGGGACAAGCCTAATGCCAACCATACACGGGCCGATTTTAGCACAATCGGTTGCGGCAACCAGTTGTCACTCAAATTGGGTCTTTGCCTCGCACGCCGCAATCAGATCAGCCAACTTCGTAGCACAACTCGAGAAATGGCGTCGGCAAGTGCCGAATTGATAAGCAATTGATAAACTAAATAATGCAATTAACTGGTTTATTTAAATATATAAATTAAACAAAAAACCGAAATATCAGAAAAATATTTTAAAATTTTGAATTTTGTTAATAATAACAACAAAAAGAAAATCTGAATATCCAATAATGTCATTATTTTCTGCTAAACAATGCCGCTTATCAACGGCAGCAAAAGATCTTCAAATGTTTCGCACAAAACAACAGACAAATACCAGGCGAACAAAAAAAACAGTAGCGGGAAAAACCAAAACGAAAAGGGAGACGCCCACAAAGATGTACACAACTATGCACAACTATAGCCCAACTATAGCAAACCCACCCCCGAAACTGAAGCAGAGCTCTGCAAGTGTTTTGCATACAACGAACAGCATTTGAACCAGGCGATCAGCGAAAACAGTAGCAAGAAAGTACAAAACCAAAGGGAAACGCCCACGAATTGTACCAATCGAGTTGTGCGTAGCCCAACTACAACACAATCAGTTGTGGCAACTCGCTGCTCGTATCAAAAGGTTTTGATACAGAATTCAGTTGGCTCAACTTTGTGCCAACCGTTCCAATTACATTGCAATCGGTTGCCGCAACCCGAAAAACTCACTCAAGTTGGGCAACTGAATTGGCGCGTGTATGGTCCGGGTAAGAGAACATCGGGCAACTGGTACTACGGGCACTTGGCCCAACGACAACGAGGGATATAATTAAGCAAAGTAATTCTATTGTAAAACTTGAAGTATCCGGGTGAACCGGCAGAATATATATTGAAAACTAAACAATTGATTTCTTATTTGTCGCAAGTGCTGCAAATTATAAATTTGTTGGCACGAACTCCTGGTCGACCGAGCTAGACCCGGCGAAGCCAATAGGTTCGTTACAATATGTTGTATTTGTCTGAATTGGCTTTTTGCCCGCTTGTGAATTAAATCGATATGCTGTTTAAAACTCAGTTTACTGTCATATATAATGCCAAGGTATTGAATATGGGGTTTCATATTTATTGTTGTATTGTTATTAAAATATATTATGGGTTTTCACATTTGTCAGCGTTTAGTCTGAGCTTCCATTTTTTAAAGTACCTGCAGAGTTGCTCTAGGTATTTATTTAATTCCTTTTCTGCGCTAGCTATGTAACTGCCTGAGGCTAGTATTAATATATAATCTGCATATATAAGTGGTTGTATTCTTACTGTCAGTGCCATGTTTTATTGTACAGGATTGGTGCTAACAGGGAACCCTGGGGGACGCCCGCTGTAACTTCTCGAATCATTGAATGCTCGGATTGGTCTGGGCTCTCAAAATAGAAGGTTCTTGAAGTGAGGTGGTTTCGTACAATTCGAGTGATATGCTATTAAATTGGAATGTGGTATTCATTTTGTATTTGAGTCCATTTGTCCACACTGTGTCAAATGCTTTTTCAAAGTCTAGGGCACAGGCTATTGTTGCACGCTTCCAGGACAAATTGGTGTATACGAAATTATTTGTAACTGCGAGTGCGTGGTTGGTTGATATGCCTCCTCTAAACCCAAATTGGCACGTTTTGAGGATTTGGTAATGCTCAATGTGTTTTTTGATTTGACTTATTATCATTTTCCCGAACAGGAGGCTTATCGCTGATAATATTGGTATAGGCCTATACCCTTGTTGGCTATTAAGATTTGCTCTAGACTTTGGGATAGCTTTGATTCTGCTCTTCTTCCAGGAGTCTGGAAAGTAACCAATGTTGAA
Organism: Hirtodrosophila histrioides; assembly: GCA_037075165.1. NCBI lineage: Eukaryota > Metazoa > Arthropoda > Insecta > Diptera > Drosophilidae > Hirtodrosophila > Hirtodrosophila histrioides. The sequence continues at coordinate 384,821 of JBAMCL010000071.1, forward strand.
ACATTGGTTGAAGAGTATTGCTATATATTTAAGCACAACTATATTGCAACGTTTTAGTAAAAAGTTACTACTCCCATCTGGCCCATAGTTTTTTTTTTGTTATTTTTATCTGTTAGACAGTTTAACAATTGTTTTGCGTTTGTGAATTCTATGCTCTCAGCGCCTTGCCATTTGCCATCGGCACTATGCTGGGTACCGAAGTTCATAATTGCATTCAGAGGCGTGCTAAAACTGGCTGCTACTACGTTATTTACATGGGTAACATGTCGCCTGAGATTAACGTCGTCATGTGCCGTGCTGTCAGTGAGCTTATGTATTTGCTCAAATGACCAAGCGAGCCCGTTTATTTTATCGAAGTTTGATTTAAGTATTGGGTCTAGGTCTATATCTATATCATCTTGTTCGAGGGTTGATAAATGTATGTCTCTTTTGAGCGTATTTTCAGGGATATGTTTGAGGTTGGTTTTCTGTAGTGAATTGAGACTAATTTTGCTTGGGTGTATGTGCTGTAATGTGGTTTCTGTATGTTTAAGTTGACTAGATTTTATGTGTAGCTCAATTTGTTGTGTGATTAATCGGATATGATATTGAATTTGTTGAATGTTAGCTTGAGCAGACGTGTATCTATGCCTGTAGACGTATCTTCTGAGATTTCGCCTATGTTCTATAAGTCTAAGGCAATGTATATTTAATTTTATGGAGTTGTTGGGTCTTCGTGGGTCAAGTTTGATTTTGGGTATTGCGACTGGAGGGTCCAATGCGATTTTCAGTGCAGTGTTTAGTTGCTCAATGTGTCTATTTATGTTAGTCGGATCAAGGTTTGAATGTATTGGGATTGAAGGTAAGTTACGAATAAGTATTCTGTTCCATGCTATTGTGTTTATTTTATTAAAGTTGTGGGCAAATTTTGTCTCATGGATTATTATTTGTTGGTTGTCGATATTAAGCTTGAGGGTGGTACCAAGGTGGTCAGACGAAAACTCGGGAGTGACTCCACACTGCATATTTTCATCGTTTAACAATACTGTTGAGACAATAAAATAGTCAATAGACGATGGATTGTTGTTGTGGCCAGGCCGACTTGGTTCACTGGTGGGAACCAAAGTCAGTTCTGGCTGTCGCACAAGCCATTTATAGTGTTTTGCCACAAATGTTTGTGTGGGTTAGATTATGTAGGGAACGTGCCATCTGGGGTACTCGCATTTAGTTTGCATCCAATAATGATTTTGCCATCTACGTTTGCATGTCTGAGTGAGGTAAAGAGTGCATTCAGATCAGGCAAAGGCAGTGGGTCACCTGGTCTCTTATATAGGGCTGCCACTGTGTATTTATCTATTCTGTTACCGCTTTTAAGCCACAGATTTATAGCAACAGCCTTAATATTTACGCCATTTTTAACGCATATCGCTGCTGATGTGCCAAGGTTTCTTACGCCTTGGCGTTGCGCACGTCGTGTCTGTGTTGCAGATACCTCTTGTCTTATAAATTGGTATTTTGTCAGATTGATTTTATGTCTACTGCCCAGACGGTGTTCGGCAATGAGCATCAGGTCAGGGCTGTGTTTTGTAAGGTGGAGGTTAAGTCCATTTCGTTTTCTGTTCGAAATGAGCGAGTTGACATTTTGAAATGAGCATTTATAAAGAAGTCATTGTATTGTCATTTGGAACAGAAACTCAAGTAATATTTAGTAATATTAGGTTTTCGGCCTCGCTTTTGTTTGGTATCATCTGATATTTTTCTTTAAGTTCTGCCATTAGTTTGATGCATGTATATAGGTCCTTCCCAAATATATTATTGAAGTCTGCTTGAATTGTATCGAACCATTTGTTAGAAGTGATTTGTTGTGGAGGCTGTTTTAGTTTGGCCGTCATATGTTGGCGAAGGGCCGGGTTTGATATTTTAAGGTTTTCTGGTAATTTGGGTGATTTATCAAAAAGTGATGCAAACGTTGTGTTGCTGTCTACTTTTTTTCCGTGCTTATCTTCCTTATTGTTTTTATAATCACTTTGTTGGATTCCGTTCGCTTCTTTTCTATTTTCTCCGCCATTGCAATCCGTATGGGGCATATTTTTGCATTTGCTGTATGCTGCCCGTTGCAGTTTACACACTGCACTTTTAAGTTGTCGGGGTTGTTCTCTTTTTGGATTTTGCATTTCCCTGAGATATGTTTATCGGTGCATTAACAAATGTTGACACATCGATACTGCATCTTGCAGTTATCAGCCGCGTGGCAGAATCGCTGACAATTATGGCATTGTTTAATATGTTTGTCCGGTTTCAGGGGCTCAATTTTAATTTGGCAATTTAATAGTGCATTCAGCTTATAAATTTGGTATAAGTTTTCTGTTTTTTGAATTTGTACGATCCCGAATTTCGTTTTAAATGGCTTAACTGATATAAAAGTTATAACTTGTAGCGCTTTTTTTAATGCGGCGTCAACGTCTTCTGTTGCGTAATTTTCATGAGGTAGTTTTTTAATGACTACTGTTATCGGTTTCAATTCTTGCGGGGTAAATGTGTAATAATTGTGATTTCCTGACTCAAGCATTGTTTTTATATAGTCTTGTATATTATACAGTTTTACATGTACTCTATTCTTGTTTATAATGTTAAGAAGAAAATGCTCATTTTTAATGTTCTTCTGCAACATACCTGTTAATATCTTAGGATCGACGTTGTAGGTTACGATTATAGGTAGTTTGGTCTTCTTTGTTGATGGTCCATCCTGTGTATGTTGCACTTGCGGGTCAGAATCCCCGGCTTGTTGTGGTGAATTTGTTATTGTTGCCGATGCTTTCGCTGCTGCTTCTGCTTTTGTTGCTGGTGCTGCTTTTGCTGCAGTTGCTGCTTTTGCTACTGCTGCTGCTTTCGCTGCACCTGCTGCTTTCGCTGCACCTGCTGCTTTCGCTGCACCTGCTGCTTTCGCTGCACCTGCTGCTTTCGTCGCTGCTGCTGCTTTTACTGCTGCCATTGAAGTTGATGGGCTATGATTGATGCTGGGTGCTGCTACTGCAACTTTTGCTGCCGCCTTTTGAACCGCTGCTTCTGATGCGGCTGGTGTCGTTGCTAATGCTATTTGATCTGTATCTGGTGCCGCTGATAACGATGATTCTTTATCACTATAGTCGATATCCATACTGTTGGTTTCTTTTAATGTGATTGTTGGTGAGTTTTTCCCACTTGAATTTTTCTTTTTCTTTTTGGTCTTTTTAGCCTTTTTCGATCGGCTTGTCGTCAATGTAACTCGACGAGCGAAGCGCTTCATATTTATTGCTGTTTGATCGTAATGGACTAGCATCGTTTTGTCTTTTTAGATTATTTTGTCCTTGGGACGTGTGTTGCACCTGCTTGCGGAGGTCTTCTATTTCCTCCACCATGAGATTGAAGTCAGGTCGAGGAACCTGGTCTTTGTACTTCACTGCGTTGATTTTTATAAGCCATATTTAACTTTTCCTTCGGGTCCCGCCCGTTACGCAGAGTTGCTTTTATTTTTGTACACAGTTGCACTTCTGACCATATCACAGTTTTTTATTTTCGCTTTTTAATCCACTCTTCGTGTCCATCTCACAATTAATTTTTCGCGTCTCCTTTTAAGGATATTCACTGTTCACCATACAAGTGTTTTTCAATGAAAAGTGCCACTGTCGTTCATTTGCCACCTTTACCATGACCAGTCATTTTTCACTTTTTAATTTACTTTCCACTGCACGAGCGCCACAAAGCGATTAATGCTGGTTCGCATTTTTTTGCATTTTATTTATTGTCAGTTTCTTTGAGTATCCATTTTTTGGTAACTTAATCTATGGTATAGTAATAATTGACAACATTATGTTTAGTCTAAGTTTTAATTATTTTACCTTGCGCCTTTGGCTTTTCAAGGAACTAAAGTTTGATTTTATTTTTATTAAGATTATTAGTCTTACACGTTTCATTTTCTTAGTGTGTTATTAATGTAGGTTATATGTACTAGGTAAAAAATATTTGGAAAAACCTTGTAAGCATTGTTTTGGTTTGATCTTTTTATGCCTTAAAACTAATTTAACTAACTATTTAAGAACTAGATAACTATTTATTGGATAGATGTAGGTGAGGTGGTTATTTACATGGGTTAGGAAAGGTGGGGAAAGGTATGTTGCAGTTAAGAAAAAATGAGCATTTAGTTATTGGTTAATGTTATATGATAACCCATCCAGTGGGCACATTGATTTTCTTTTTCTATGATAGAAAATTAAGTTTTTATTATTATCGTATATTATGCCCTTTTCTTTGAGGTGATTTACGTGGTATCTGTCTCTGATTCTGTTTTGTTGTACACTTTTGCTAATGAGATCATTTTGGTTGTTTAAGTTATTTTGGATGAATTTTTCTATAATTTTGAACGAGTGAGTATCTGCTCGTCTGGTTTTGCTGAGTTTGTATAGTTTGCTGTTATTGATGTGATGTAGTGTGTGAAGGTTACGTGCAATTTTTCCAGTGCTCGTCGTAGGATGCGTCTTTCGAACATTCGGATTCGCTCCATTTGATGAGATTTCACGTTGAACCACCCGATATTGCCGTATGTTTTTATTATGTACGGGTGTAATTGATATTGTAATTGGTCAAATAGTTTGTAGATATTGTAAGGAGCCGTATTGGCTCCCCACAACAATTTCAACAAACACAAGCAAAACCCCCTTTTTGATGCGCCACTGCTTCGCGGCGAATTCACGCTCACAGCCGCTCGCATACCCGCCCTCGCTCTAACACACGTAGCCAGCAAGTGCTACGTGTCCCACAGAGAGCGGCCGCCATGATAAGCGCCGTTAGTGCTGATCGGGCGCCGTTGGAGATGAGCTTACGCCGTTAATGCGTAAAGAGTGCATTCGATGTGCAACATAATACAGCCGCGTTAAAGGACTCCGGGGACAAGCCTGGACCAAACTGGGAATCCTCAAGATTCGGCAGAACAAATACGGGCGGAGACAGACGAGTACCGGTGGACCAAATCTGGTCTAAACTGGAGTATCGTACGAGCAGGAGAACAGCCACGCCGAAAACCTGGTCTAAACTGGGGTGCCAGGCAAAGCAGGACAAATAGGAGAATTTTCGGTTAAAGCGAGCAGGTGAATCCAGATTTAAGCCGGAGTTGTACCACACGCATACCTAATCCCAGATATAGGCACACCACACTTGCACAGCGGCACCGAGGCTAACCGATAGTATCGAAGTTGCTGAGTCTTTACCGTGGGGTAGCATGAACATGCTCAGGAACGAGCCGCCGAATAGGACCACAGCGCCAAGCAGGACACACACGGAGGAGTACCCACGGGTAGCCTAGCAAGTAAGAGAATGGAGCTTCCGTTTTGACGGCACGACAAAGCCGCTAGAATTTTTGGAGCAGGTGGAATGGTCAGCAGAAATATATGGGCTCGACATTGATTTAGTCCATAGAGCTATGCCAGAACTGCTTAAGGATATAGCTCTTAAGTGGTATGTGGCAACAATAAAAACTAAAAAAAAAGGGTGAATAATGATTAATTAAATTAATAATTAATATACTACAACACACATATTTTTTTTAATTTTGTTATTCACCAAAACAAAATTTACCAAACGTCTTGAGCAACCCTCGCGCGCTATAGAAAACAAAGAGAACGCACCCGCCAAAACTAACATGGCGCAATAGAAGTATACAGTGGGGGAAATCAGCAAAAACCAGCAACAAACCAAGAATAAACACACAACAAAAACATCCCACACGTAATGTACGGCCGTATATAGCCATCGTCGAAGAAGTGCCGAGTGTGACCATACACCAGATTATCTTACATATGGATACATTTGCACTTCTGGAAATTAAAAGTTTGACCAAAAAATAAGCAAATGTACCCCACAGTGCACATCTGCATGTCATAAAAGCAGTAACGGTAACCACCAACAGTGATCAAAGGCGCGACAAAAGGGGATCGACAACTACAGCGGTCAACATGATAAATAATAAAAGAATAAACATTATTAAACAATTACGTATTCATGCGCATTGGTGGATATAACTCATAATAGTAACACATAATAACACTAAAACTAACCTTACTAATACTAATATCATACCACCATAAGCGTAAGAATTCGTAATAATAATAATAATAACAATAGTAATAATAACAATAATTATAAAACAAAAATAACTAAAACAAACAAGCAATGAAACACAGACAGAGAAACAAGAGGAACTAGCGCTTTTCTACCGAAGAAGGTGGGGAGTGTGAGAAGCCGTATTGACTCCCCACAATAATTTCAACAAACACAAGCAAAAATCCCTTTTTGATGCGCCACTGCTTCGCGGCGAATTCACGCTCACAGCCGCCCGCGTACTCGCTATCACTCTAAAAAAAAAATGATTATATGACATATGCAAATATAAATGCTTATGTTTGTGTACATAGTTGTTCAAATATTACTATGAATAACAAAACTCTCCAACTTTTACTGTTTCTATTTTTAAATTACGTTTTTTGAAAGAGTTTATTTTCTACTAACACAAGGTAAGACTTTGGGGGACTATTTGGAGGCAGGTAATCATGATAGCAAAATGAAATAAATTTTAACATATTGATTGAATATTTAAGAATATATTTTGATAAACATTTATTTAAATTTCCAAATAGGATCTATAAAAAATAGACATATTAATAACATGCTAATGGTGAACTTGTGAATCGCAAACGTTCACTGCCTGAAACATTGTCGTATTCTACTCGATCCTCACTTAGTTGACTTGGGTGGCAACGACCCGACTGTGCTTATTCCAGTGTATTTATTGTGAAAATATAGTGAAAAATGTCTGATTCAGCAGTTGCAACATCCGCGTCTCCTGTGGCTGCCCCACCAGCCCCAGCTGAGAAAAAGGTGGCCACCAAAAAGGCAGCATCCGCATCGAAGGCTAAGAAGACGATGGCTCCACCATCACACCCGCCCACTCAGCAAATGGTAGACGCTTCGATCAAGAACTTAAAGGAACGTGGTGGCTCATCGCTCTTGGCAATCAAGAAATATATCAGCGCCACATACAAGTGCGATGCTCAGAAACTAGCTCCGTTCATCAAGAAACTGATTCAAACAAAGGGCAAGGGAGCATCTGGTTCGTTTAAACTGTCTGCATCCGCCAAAAAGGAACCCAAGCCCAAGACTGCATCTGTGGAGAAGAAAACCAAGAAGGTGGCTCCATCGGCAGCAGCAGTAGCTAAAAAGAAGAAGAGTACGTCTAGCACCAAGAAAACAGCTGGTGCCGCTGTAAAGAAGACAACAAAAGCTGTAGCAACCAAAAAGACTGCTGAGAAAAATAAATTGAAAAGGGAAAAGGCTAAGGATGCGATGAAAACTGGTGCCGTAAAGGCTAAGCCAACCACATCAAAGGCCAAGTCGAGCGCAGCAAATCCAAAGGCACCAAAGCCCAAGACCACAGCCGCCAAGCCTCAAAAGGCAGCTCGGCATCGACACCAAAAAAAGCTGCTCCCAAGAAGCCGAAGGCAAAGACTGCAGCTAAGAATTACGTAAAAATGCATACTCTCTTGCTAGACCGTGCGCAAATTTCAGAGTTATGAAACAAAGCCCTTTTCAAGGCTATAATTCTTTTTGGAAAGAGACAGAAAATTTTCAAATACTTGCCATATACTAGAACCTCTCAAGGCTATAGCTCTGTTACAAGCAACCTAAGACAGTGAAATCACAAAATTTAATGTCTGACTATGTCAGTTTCCAAGTTATCGAGGATTTTGTATTTTGGGCACGATTCCTTTCGCCCTCGGACTGAAAATTTCCAAGTCGATGGTCCTTAGATGACCCCATAATCCTTGAATGCCAATCGATAGAGTACGTTCTTACGATCCTAATGCCAAAGTCCTTCCAAAATCTGCGAGGATATGGCTGAATGGGAGCTAATAGAAAACAGTATTACTACTATGTGCAGAAATTCAAAATTTTGTTGCATCTTTTGGGCTGCTGATGTTAAGCTAGAATATCTTGCGGCATACTTTTAGCTATAGCTCGGCCAAATCTTTAAGGATTTCGACAACACATACATTTCTGTACTCGTAGACATCAGGACTATCGATTGGCATTCTAGAATTTTCAGAACCGCTCCGAAAAAAACACTTCACTTTTTTGCAAGGGGGCAGGTCAGAAAAAAGGACCAAAAATCACAAGATCGCCTGTAACTCGGTCATTTCAAGGACGATTTTAATATCCTTTGGCATAAAGATAGGGCTTTTCCTGTCAAATCCGGATATATTACCCAAAGAACGAATATCCTTAAAGGAGCTGATAAATAAGGATTTTTCAATATACAGAAAATTGGCGATATCTCGGCCGTATCCTTGCGTATCCTGACGAGTCCTGTGTCAGACAACTTGGCATTATTAGGGCTACCAACTTGCCAAAGAACATTAAATTCGTCCTTGTAGTTTCCAAATTATCGAGGATTTTGTATTTTGGGCACGATTCCTTTCGCCCTCGGACTGAAAATTTCCAAGTGGATGGTCCTTAGATGACCCCATAATCCTTGAATGACAATGAATAGAGTAGGTCCTTACGATCCTAACGCCAAAGTCCTTCCAAAATCTGCAAGGATATGGCTGAATGAAAGCTAATAAACAAAAAAGTACTACTACTATGTGCAGAAATTCAAAATTTTGTTGCATCTTTTGGGCTGCTGATCTTAAGCTAGAATATCTTGCGGTGCAATTAAGGAACGCCACTAT